>JADBJO010001992.1:257500-275000 GCA_016801955.1 Conus betulinus | reverse complement strand
TGTGTGTGTGTGTGTGTGTGTGTGTGTGTGCGTGCGCGCGCGTGTGTGCGCGTGCATGTATGTAGTGTGTGTGTGTGTGTGTGTGTGCGTGTGTGTGTGTGTGTGTGTGTGTGTGTGTGTGTGTAAGAGAGAATGGTTCAGTAGTTTGTATAGTTATATTTTTATTTTGATTCAGTCCCTGTATTTAAACTACTTCATTATAACACTAAACATCTATTGTGCTCATAGCTGGTTGTTTCCAGTCTGTTTTCAAACATGCTATTGTACATCCTGCCATACAGAACATCTCCAAAACAAAACTTTCTAAATACGACAGACGTCTATCAGACTTGATATTTTTGTCTGATATTCTCCATTTCCCATTCAACTTTAAGTACACAAAAAGAGAAACGGGCTTCTGTAAGAATCTAAACGATCTGCCTACCCTCGGGGCTATGGTATCGAAACAGACCTACTCTACTAGACAAATAGGTGAACGAGGATTCAAGATCCGATTCAGCTGAGAGGCAAAACGCGTAATTCACTTATTTGTTTGGAGCTGAAGGACGGATATTAAAAAAAAAGAACCAGAAATATGGCTGGATATCTATTCAGGGAAAGAAAAAAAATCATTAGAAAACGTCATCATAAGTTTAATTTCTGCCTTTTCCACTTGAGAGTTTGCTCATTCTGTCGGTTTGTTCATCATTCATTGTCTGTTCAGTCGAACACATCCCTATGCTTGCATTCTTTTTACAGCATGTGACATTTTTTACTGAAGCACCAAAGACACCTGCTGAAACTGCCATAAAAATTAGGAATGATGTTGCCCATCTTATCTTCAAACCATCAGATTCGTTATACGTGTTTCTGCTTTTCGTCCTCTTCACTCGCTGCATGTCACGTTCAATTCATTTGGTTGCACTGCACACAAGAAAGAGGATTGATATATTAACATGCCTGTAAACTCGACAAACCCAAAAAAAGAAATCAGCCACCTTCCGATTCCCATTAACCCACCTCCACCATCCCTAAGCTTTATGTTATCTGTCTGCATACCACACAGGCCAGTTAATTCTCATGGCTTCGCTCAAACGCTGGGTCTGATGTGAGGGGTATGTAGTCGTCTGGACGATAGACAGCATTGTAGATGAAATACCTTTTGTGTGTTGCGTCACAGAAGACAATCCAAGCACGAGCATAAAGAGCCGTAAGATAGGCGAATAGCCGTGCTCTAACAGCACCGGACTCCAGACAGAGAGAGCTTGGGGGAGATCGCAGGCAGTGAGACAATTGACTGGGCGCCTGCTCACACGATTAGTAACGAAGGGGAGTTGGATTGTGTCACACCTCCCCTCTTTGTCTCTGGGCTAGCCAGCCAACATGGCCGACACTCGTTTCATCAGAAAATGAGATTGGGTCTCCGTCCTACTGTCTTGTGACTGGTTTTCCATGATATTATTCTTGATCTTCTTCAGGGTGTCTTTGCGCGGAGTGCGCTTAAATCTTATGGAGGAAAACACCATTCCTTCCAGATAAGAAGTGGAAAATATATATATGAAGGAGAGAGAGAGAGAGAGAGAGAGATATAGAGAGAGAGAGAGAGAGAGAGGGAGAGAGAGAGGGAGGGGGAGAGAGAGAGAGGGAGAAGACTCAAGACTCAAATAGTTTAGTTCATGAAGACCTTAGCCCCTTAGAATGGGGATATACATTGTGATTCATGTCGCAGATTGTCACTGATCTCCATCCTGTTACCTAAATACTTCGGTTCTGCAATGCTTTCTATAAATAAATAGCCAACTGTTTAACAGTACTCTCATTTGATGATGACGTTAACAAGACTAGTTTGAAAAACAAAGGATTCTTGAAATATTTTTGTGGTATGAATGGGGTCTCTGAGGTCTTGTAATACTGGACAAATCGACACAAATGGATTTCATCTCTTTTCGAATGTTGACACAATGGACAAATCAGACTTATATCACATGAGACTGCCTGTAACGAAAATGATGAGTAGCAATATGAGACACACCAAAATCTGGACCTAGTCAAAATACGCTTTAGATGTTTGACTATTTTCATTGACATATTAACAGGTATACAGCGTAAATGACCTAAACGCTCTATAAAAATTCAAATCTGGAGAGAGAGAGAGAGAGAGAGAGGAGAGAGAGAGAGAGAGAGGAGAGAGGAGAGAGAGAGAGAGAGAGAGAGAGAGGAGAGGAGAGAGAGAGACAGAGAGACAGAGAGACAGAGAGAGAGACAGGCAGAGACAGACAGAGGCAGACAGAGAGGCCGGGAGAGAGACGAGAGAGAGAGAGAGACCCTGAGATGAGAGAGAGAGACAGAGACCTTAGAGAGAGAGATAGAGATGGAGAGAGAGAGAGAGAGAGAGAGAGAGACGAATACCTATGTTCTTGTCTAGAAACTTAATAGGGTTCAGAAATATACAAATTGTACATACTAAATAAGTTTAATGCAATTCCCAATGGGACGAGATTCAATATCACGGGTCTTTACGTTGTTTAGTGGTCGTTGCTTCCCTAACTTCATACTGTAAAAAAAAACTGCCAAATGCTGATCATTTGTAGAACAGTAACTACACTTTGTGTAATCCTAGGACAATGTTATTGCTCTATCTGAACATCGTCCCATGTAAAACAAGACAAGACAGACAAAATCAAGATTAATTACCTGATCAATCTGCCCAATTTTTCCCATTACAAGGATGCTGTTGCCTGCATATATGTGCAGTCTCATCAGTAGCAGTGAGTCAGATGATAAAGTGTAGCTTGACATTAACTCATGTAGTACTCAAACCTTTCAGACCCTTGTCTCAGTTTATACTTGTTTGTGGTCTAACAGTGTGGGTCATAGTCCTGTAATAATTCGACAATATGCACCTTTGTCTCATTTAGTCGCTGGTACTCTCATAACAAGACATACTTTGACATCATGGGCGTTTGTCTTATAACAAAGAAACACTGGGTTTTTAACTGACCATCTTCAATCGTATTTAGCCCTTTGAATGTCGTCCTCAGAGTTTTGACATCGCATGTCATGATCATTTCAAGCATTGTGGCTCAGTTTCTTCCAAAACGATCTATGAAGGGTGGATGGGTGTTGGTGTATAACAGTAGGAGCAATACCACCATTCCATCAATCTGTTCCTATCAGGATTTAGTTTCGATTAACTATCTATCTATCAACAGTAAACAAGTGGTGTAGTCTTTGCTCCCATAAGGAAACCTAACACAGAGTAACTTTTATTCAAGACTGGCACAGCCTTTTAAGCTTGAATAAAGTCAGACAAATACAAAGACGAACAATAGATTAGATTAGATTGTTCGTCTTTGTATTTGTCTGACTTTATTCAAGTTTAAAAGGCTGTGCCAGTCTTGAATAAGAGTTACTCTGTGTTAGGTTTCCTTGTGGGAGCAAAGACTACCCCACTTGTTTGCTGTTTATTGTTTACTGTTCCCTGCCTCATTTCATTTTCAATATCTATCTATAAATGTATCTATCTATATATCTAATCTATCTATCTATAATCATGTATTATTATATCTATACAAAATGCGTGTCCATATCTCTTTGAAAAACCCTAGCTTTCGCTTTCAGAGTCATCTTAAGGATGTGAAAAGGCGACGGGGTGAGAAGGACCTGTAGGGGTTCACTCAGTCCGCCCAACCACACAACATCAGAGGAATGCCCGCGGAACACTAACGTCCGCAGCTGCTACCATTTCCAACTGTCCTTTGTGTGAAGGGGCAACAATGACTGTCCACTCCTTGATATAGCTCGTCATTCTCCATCCCATCTACCTGCTCAGTACCTCGACTTCGGCAATAGAGTGAAGAGACGTGGCTAAGGGTCATGATACTTCTTCCTTTAACTGTAGCGAGCAGGGAATGATGTAGACCAGCACGGTTTTCTATTCTGGTGCAGAGAGAGGTGTGGTTTAATGCTCTGTCCATGAGATTCTGTGAACATTTGAAAGCATAATGGTTTCGAAAGCATTAATGTACTTAAAGCCTTCTTTAACCGGCCATTGTTCTATCCGTGGAGAAAGATAGTGGCAAGAGGGGGGAGACTTTGGGGTAGGTACAAACGCTGATTTCGTGTTCTTCCATACTCCTGTAAAAATTGTCATTAAAAATTACATGAGACTAAAGGCTGGCAGACAGATTTTGTTTTAAAGAAACACAAACACAGCTACAACAAATGCAGATACATAATAGGATGGACACACAAAACAACAACAACAACAACAACACACACAGGCACACACAGGCACACACAGGCGCACACACACACACACACACACACACACACACACACACACACACACACACACACACACACACACACACATGCACGCGAGCGCGCATGCAGAGAGAGAGAGAGAGAGAGAGAGAGAGAGAGAGAGAGAGAGAGACACACACACACACACACACACACACACACACACACACACACACACACACCACACACACACACACACACACACACACATGCACGCGAGCGCGCATGCAGCAGAGAGAGAGAGAGAGAGAGAGAGAGAGAGAGAGAGAGAGAGAGAGAGAGAGAGAGAGAGACACACACACACACACACACACACACACACACACACACACACACACACACACAAAGATGTGGCGTATGCCCTTTACTTTTAATCTTATTGGCGATTTTGTTTTGCACTAACAAGCAGCAGAAAACCTCCGTTGTTGTCTTTGTTTTTGTCATTTTATCAGTTTGTTCACAAACTTGAGGCGGCTACTCCAACAGCCGGTCTGAATACACGATTTCTTTTCTTGTCTTTTTTCTTATGTCCCTCCAGAATTCTCAGGTTGAGACGTCGACACCCTGAAGGAGGCATGATACAGTTTTGCGTTACATCTACAGGGAGCTGTTCCTGATATCACTGAGACGTCTTTGACATCAGATAGAGAAAAAGAAGCAAAGGTAGGCCGTGGAGCGATCTCTCTCTCTCTCTCTCTCTCTCTCTCTCTCTCTCTCTCTCTCTCTCTCTCTCTCTGTTGATCGTTTTTTTTCTCTCTCTCCATGGCGATATGACTCTGTCTATCTATGTGTTTTGTCTTGGTGTGTGTGTGTGTGTGTGTGTGTGTGTGTGTGTGTGTGTGTGAACGTTTTCTGTCTGACTCTGTGTGTGTGTGTGTGTGTGTGTGTGTGTGTGTGTGTGTGTGTGTGTGTGATTTATGTAAAGTTGACATGCTTTTGAGTCGGAGAAGGGGGATGAAGGGGTGTGATTGCATTTGTCAATCGCTGAAGAGCATTGATCAAGCTGAACATTTTGGACGAGTATTGAACATTTAACCTCTCGGTTCGAAGCGACACGGAAGACAATCAATGAGGTGACACGTCTTGTCTCACTCTTCGTTACATGGGATTATTTCAGTTCGCTCTCAGATCCGTTTACAATCTGATTCTGCGCTCATTTTCGTCGTTCCTTGCAACCCATCGCTGTAGGCTTGGCGATTTCGCTGGATGCTAAATCCCGGCAGGATTGTCGCACGTTACTGGGACCGTCTGGGTAAGAGGAAGACTAATCGAATTGGTGAGTAATTCATCAACCCCAAAAACCGTTACCGTACATTTTTGTTTTTACAGGACAGAGGGATGAAATGTTAGGCCAAAGGCGAGGATTGCTGCGTGTCTGTCTCCTGCCGTATGTTTTTTTTTTTTTTTTCTTTTCTTTTTTTTTGTCTCATTTTCTGTGTCAACCGCCCCTCCCGAGGCGTAACGCCGCGTTGCTCTTTTCATTCTTGTTCACAGCCACATCCAGGCTCGTCCTTTTGCATCCCCATCATCAGAAGCACAAGGCGATCAAAACCATTTTATCCTGAGGCACCATACAACAAGGGCCTCCTGACAGCAGCTAACAGACTTTCATAGTGTTCAGTAGAGTCTGAACATTATAGGACATCTTAGTCATAGAGTTTCCATGAACTTGCCAACAAAAGGGACTTTGACAAAAACTGCCCTTAGGCATGGGTAGAAATATAAAAAGAAAATGGAAAACTAAAGAATTTCAAATGAAGGAAGAAAATGAAAGACAGACATATCCTACTATGAAAACGTGTGGTAACTACATTCCCTTACGAGAGGAAGTGAATACAGTCACTGTTCTGTATTACACAGTCTGGCAACTTGACTCGCTCACTGTGTGAACTCCACGTTGACGTGTCTTCCTGTGGACTTCGATCAATGAATCGTTGAGTTAGACCGTCTACCAGTGAACAACAAACCACTAGATCAATCTGCCTCCACACAGTTTTAGGTCTGACAAGAATGTATCCCAAAGTGTCCCAAACTGGACGTAAATCCTACCAGTTACCAATTCAAGGTCACTCTGAACAAGATGAGAGTATACAACTTGAAACTCGGGATGTTCAGTGTTTGATTCCAATCGATGGAGAAAAAAACACTACGGCAAACGCTACCTCTAAAATCGTTACTGTTTGGGGCTTTATTCTTTTCTTCTTCTTCTTCTTTATTTGCTTTCGTCTATAATCCCCGTTCAGTGACCGACCGCTTTGTCCTGTCTTTTCTTTGATTCATCCATTTTCTGCCATAACCCTCTCCCCATCTCCCCTTCTTCCCGTGAGGATGCTAGGAAGAGGGATGGGTGGGGGTGTCGTTCAGTATCTCCCTTTTGAAGGTTCAGTGCTTATGATTTTCCTTTTCTGTCCCTCTCTATCATTACTGTTTTATCCTCCTTTGCCACATTCCACATTTTCTGCGTTTGAAGTCGGTTCCCTTTTCTTTGTACTGGAAAGTCTTGATTTTCTTTGTTGCTGCCGTACCCTGGCTAAAAGACTCCACGGGTCATCCGAACAGCCGAAGTACTCGAACACAATCGTACAAATGCATCAGCTAGATATGAGAGCATTGGGTGTGTGACCGTCTTTGATTACCCCGCCACGTGGGCAGCCACACTCCGACTTCAAGGATTTTTGGAGACTAATGGTGTTATGCTAGGAGCTTGTCACGACTGAAGACAATTCCCGGATAACTACGCAGACGTAACAACATTTTGATGTAGCCTTGCGTTTCTTTTTACAGTTTATCCCATAACAGATTTTTTTAATGTTATAATCTGGCGACTGGGTGCTGAGAATGTAAACATTGTCCACGCTGAGCATTAACCGTTCACTCTGCAAAGTTTGTCTTTGAAGCTTGCGCGCGCGCTGTATGTAAGCAGTTTTGAACATTCTTTCAAAATGTTAGGGTGAAGACTCAAGTTCATCTTGTGGAACGAATTCTTGTAGATAGTTAGTTGTAAATGCTGCGAGACATTGTCTCATTATGTCTTTCTTTCTTTTCCATGGCGAGAGATGACAGCGTTGAGATGGCAATGCGTGATTAAGTGGGCTGTATTACATTGCTGTCTATGCGATCACTATAAAGAAAGCAGAGAAAGGGGGGAATGGGAGGGAGAGAGGGATTAAAAGACAAACATGACGTTATCGGTGGAAACTATATCACGACGGTTGAATATTGCTGATTACATAATTTCAAACGCTTCCCTGAAACAATAGTAACGTCCACGATTGTTCGCGTTGCTACACAACAGTAGTTCTAAAAAGGCAATAGTTGATTTGCAGTTTTAATAATCGTCTCTCTAACGCAGTTTTAATCCGCCACACCGGCCTTAGCTCTGTACTTTGTGAGTAAGGAATATTCACAATGTCCTTGTGAAAAGTGGCCAATGCTTGCCTTTGCTTGGCGTGAGATATGACAAAGTAAGATCTCTACTCCGCCTGCCCTGTGAGAACCTGCTCGGAAACACTCACCTGCAAGAGACAGAAGATCAAAAGCAAGGTCTACCGGCGGCATCAAAGCCTGGAGAGGGGAAGGTTCTAATCATGACGGCGCAGAATTGGCGGCCATTAAAGCTTCTGACGGACGGTCCTCTGTGGGCGGAGCATCCTTTGTGAGGAAATGACAGGTAATCATGCCGACATGTTTCATTGTGAAGATGAAAGAAGAAGTCCTACAGACTGCTGGGAATGCTCCACCCTCCTTTTCCCTCACCTCTCCCCCTACCACAAAAGAAAGAAATAGTTTGGTTTGAAATAGACATTTCATTCTAAATCTTGTTCAGTCTGTTTCCTTAAAAATCTACCAATTTTATCTTGAAGAAACGGGTTATACATAACATGAACCGGATTAGAATATGCTGCAGAATATGACAGATATAACACTAGCAAGGATTGAAATTCCTCATATCAAACTGGTGCTTTTTAAGTTCGGGATATAAAAACAGCAACTTTTTCTTTAATTCTTTTATCATTGGATGAATTGCATTTATCAGCATAGGCAACAAAATAAGAAAGCGAAGAAAAGAAGGCAGATTCCACATCACATCAGTAGACTGTCTGGTATAAAAGTTGCAATATTGCCACTCAACCTATTTTTTTACATATTAAAAGACAAAAGTGAAGGAATGAAAAAAAAAGATCAAGGAAGAAGAATCGATCACCTTACTTAGAGAACGGAAGGAGAGAGAGAGAGAGAGAGAGAGGAGAGAGAGAGAGAGAGAGAGAGAGAGAGAGAGAGAGAGAGAGAGAGAGATAAGGGAGTGCTTAATGATATCAATCATTGTCAAACATTTCCTTATTTCTGTTGAAGTTCGTAAGAAAATCATAATGAATGATCTGAACAACATTATAAATTTCACGTAATATGAACAGACGATAGAGCACAATGCTTTCTTTTCAACTGGATCTTGTCTGCATATCAGGCACGGGGGAGAAATTCCAGAAAAAGAAGATGACTGGTGGAGATTACAGCTTCATAAACCAGCGGCCCGGCAGAGAAATCTGCATGAGATGTTTCGAAATATACATCATTTTCTTCAGATTTGTTA
Source organism: Conus betulinus (assembly GCA_016801955.1). Classification (NCBI taxonomy): domain Eukaryota; kingdom Metazoa; phylum Mollusca; class Gastropoda; order Neogastropoda; family Conidae; genus Conus; species Conus betulinus. The sequence goes on along the minus strand of JADBJO010001992.1, from coordinate 266,125 downwards.
TGACAATTCAGTAACTTTACGAACATTTCAGTATATGAGAAGCCTTTCTCTTTCACATGTGTTCTATGTGCTGCAAACAGTGATATGAAGTAAGTGCTGTTATCAGTGCTAAAACAGACATCTAAACCCAGTGCAGGTGAATGTCAGTCGCATGTTCCACGCATGCACTTATCTCTGTTCATTTGAACAATTTTTTTTTGAACAGTTGAACATAAATACTTTTGCCAAACATTAGAAGTCTTTAGACATGTATCATGTAAAATAGACGAAGTTGATATTCGTATGATAGATTTGTTTATTGTCTTTTGAAATGGATGTGCTAAACAGAAATTTGCATAACAGTCCATATTTTGTGCAAGGTTATATAAGTCTCATTATCGCTGAGTCTTCTGAATATAACGTGTAGCTTTCCAGCCTGAATGTGCTTATTGAAACTGTTCATTCCGCACTTGGTCAACAAAGGATCTTGGCACGTATTATTGTATAGAAAAACAAACATATAATTTTGAGGATATGAATTAAAAAAAGATAACCGATCATGTCTAAAGAGCTCACGTTCGGGGTCATGTTTTTACAATTAGGGGCCGACATAGGGAGCCACTTACGAGGATTTGGTTTTTTCATTTATGGGTTGAAGTTTCAGTTTTTCAAGCCAGAATAACTTTAATGATGAGACAAAAGTTTTCAGGATTGGAGGGCCTATACCACCGTTTTCAATATTTGTATATGAAGACTTTCTGTTACTTTTGTTTTATTTATTCTAAACAACAACAAGAAATTCTATTGGCATGTTTGGAAACACAGGAAAGCATGATATTTTGCATTTTTAATCGCAACTCCTCCTGGTGGTAACAACTGATGTTCTGCAATTCCTTGAACAGACAGACCAATTTGAAACAGAAATCTGAATGGAAAATCTGACTGTTTCCGTTTACTAAGTAGGCCCCATTGCGTGTACGTTAGTCCATTCATCCTGCACAACAGGAATAGCTCAGTTGGTAGAGCGCCTGACTCGTAATCTTGGTGATCCTGGGGTTGCGGGTTCGAACCTCCGCCGGGGCGTTTCGGTACACAGGGGGATTTTCCCCTCGGAGTTAACATTGGTTCTGACTCCATTTCCCATACAGTCCTTCGAATGAGACTATAAACCGAGGTTCCGTGTGTGAACGCACGCATAACATCTTGCACACTCGTAAAATCCCATCACCAACATTCGGAAGAGTAGGCCAGTTTGGCCGTTGGTATGGATGACACGTTACACATAGCATGCACCCTGAGTGAGAAATGGAAAGAATGAAGGAAGTAAGGAAAATGAGTGATCGATATTGAACGATACTGACTGGATGACACGGGAAACGACTGAATGAAGCGCCAGCTAGCAGCTCTTCAGTTGGCACTACCCCCAGGTAGGCAGCCCATTGTGTAAACGAATGTTGATTGTAAAGCGCTTAGAGCTTGGTCTCTAGCCGAGAATAGGCGCTATATAAGTATTCATTATCATCAACATCACCCAAAAATTAAGCTAAGTGTGCAGAGCCAAGAGCTAAACAAACAACAGCAGAACCAACCAGTTAGCAGACACTTGGACAGAAGGCTCGCATACATCAAACAAGAATAATCTGACATGTTTGCACGTGTTTACGTTTTCTTCTTCTTCTGTGCACACATAGCAAAGGAAAAGTACATGGACAGGCTGGGAGTTTTGCTTTGGGTGGACGTTTCCTGGCTCTTTCTGTTTGCGTCATGTCTGTGGCTGTGCTAGATGAAAGAGTAACGCAAGCAGCAATGGACTGGAACCATGTGCTTTTAACAGTTTCACTACAGAGCCAGAGTCACTGCGCTCAGAGCAATAAACAACGTGATCTAATTTCGCTGCAAGTTTGACTGTGCGCTCTGGGTTTCTCGCCAACTGGAAAGACATCAGAGTGGTTCTCCCCTGCTGTTGCTCCACCCTGTCCCTCCCTTAAACCCAAAGTGACCGGTAAGATTAACTCCAGATGGGGTAAATGGCATTGAGTCTGGAACCAAAAAAAGAAATGGTCTGGAAGCTAACAGTAGCCCCACTCGTGCCGTGGGGCAATATTCTGGTCGGCGAGACATTTGTTTGGTCTGTGAGGCGGTTGGCTTGTCAATGACGCAGTGAGAGGTCTGTGGTGAAATGTCAGTTGGTTCCTGACCAGTTTCGCTGCTGTGTAACTGTTTGGCTGGCCTGTGGCAATTAGAGTGGGCTGCAGATTTGTGTGGCCGAATTTCTTATCCCAGTGCATTGGTAAAGTGGACTGTCAGACGCAGAATAAGTTGACTTGTAATTGTTCCAAGTCTCAGACTGTCTTTTTTCCCCCCCCCCTGGACTCTACCCCACCATCACATACACACAACCATTCGACCACCCTCCGCCTTCCCCTCCCCACTGTACGTGCTTCCCCCCTTTCCTGCACTGATCAATGGTTGGACGGGATGGTGCATGGTTAGAGGAAATGTAGAAACGAGTTGGGGGGCAGGACATGGAGCAGAAGGGGAGGGAGTGTAGACAGAGAAAGGGTGTAACAAGAGTGATGCTGAAGATACTTTGGAGTAATCTGGAAGCATGCAGACATGTTCCTGAAGGGGAATTCCTTTTCGGGTCCCTTTCCCTTTAAATGCAGGTCTATCTTTTAGAGTGGTATGCCATTACTGGGATACTTCTTGACTTCACATGATCTCCTTTCTGGAGATGGACGGTATTACAGTAAAGGTTACGTTCTCTCTCTCTCTCTCTCTCTCTCGTCTGTCTCTCTGTCTGTCTGTCTGTCTGTCTGTCTCTCTCTCTCTCTCTCTCTCTCTCTCTCTCTCTCTCTCTCTCTCTCTCTCTCTCTCTCTCTCTCTCATGGCGTAAAACTCAACATTGGTCATGATTTTGTGAATGCTACCATTTCAATGTTGCGTTAAAGGTAGATATATTCAATAAGTGTGTTTATATTTACACTTTCTGTACGCCCTCCACCTCGTCTTCCATCTCCCCTATTGTTTTTGTTCTATGTATGTATGTATGTATGTATGTATGTATGTATGTATGTATATGTATGTGTATGTATGTATGTATGTATGCATGTATGTATGTGTGTGTATGTATGTATGTATGTGTGTATGTATGTGTCTGTGTGTGTGTGTGCATGCATGCATGCATGCATGCATGCATGCATGTATGTATGTATGTATGTATGTATGTATGTATGTATGTATGCATGCATGTATGTATGTATGTATGCATGTATGTATACATGTATGCATGCATGTGACTATGTATCTAGCTAGTTAGTTAGCTAGCTAGTTAGCTAGCTAGCTAGCTGTGCATTTGTCTGCCTGTTTATCTGATGATCTGCTCAAGTAAGATTTTCTTCTTTCTGTCTTTCAGCTTCGGCTAATAGACAGAGCGCACTCAACCTGAGCTAGCTTCAGCTACAGTGTCAATGAGTGTAACCACCTAATCACGAGACGAGAGAGGAGAGAGAGAGAGAGAGAGAGAGAGAGAGAGGAGGGAGAGGAGAGAGAGAGGAGAGAGGAGGAGAGAAGAGAGAAAAAGATAGTGAGTGAGAGAGAGAGAAAAAGAAGGAAAGAGAGTGAGAGAGAGAGAGAGAAGTAAAGAAAGAGTGAGAGAGAGAGAGAGAGAGAAAAGAGGAGAGAGAGAGGAGAGAAGAGAGAGAGAGGAGAGAGGAGAGAGAGAGAGAGAGAGAGAGAGAGAGAGAGAGAGAGAGAGAGAAAGAGAGTTGTACACACACACACACACACACACACACACACACACACACACACACACACACACACACACACACACACACACTAAATCCACGTTATTCCGTGAAGAAATAATTGAAAACGAACCTCTTCGCTGCCTGTTCTTCCGCAAAATGAATTTGTCCCATCAGCGATCCCGCTTCTGATAAAACACGAGGTTTCATTAGTGCAGAAGGGAGGCAACCAGACTAGAACCGAGACTGTTGTCTTCGCCTGCTGTCTTTGTTTCGGCGCCAGACACTGGCACCAGTCTGTGAAAATAGATTACCGCAAAATTAATGAACTCCCAAGTGAAGGTTGGGGGACTTTCTTTATAAAGAAATCACATCTTTATTTGTGAGAAGTTCAAGTTTTGCCCACTTAGGGGCAGCGACTCTTGAGAATATGTCGCATAGCTGTACATTTGAAGAATGGGTTTGAATTGGGGATGTTGCGAATACGTTTTCTTTCTGCGTGAATTTTTTTGTCGAAGAAGAAGAAGAAGAAGAAGAAGAAGAAGAAGAAGAAGAGAAGAAGACGAAGAAGAAGAAATAGGAGAAGATGAGGAGGAGGAGAAGACGAAGAGAAGAAGAAATAGGAGAATTCGAAGATGAGAGGAGGAGAAGAAAAAAGAATAAGAAGAATTCGAAGAAGAATTCGAAGAAGAAGACATTGGAGAAGAAGAAAGAATAAGAAGAATTCCAAGAGAATTCGAAGAAGAATTCGAAGAAGAAGAAGAAGAATTCAAAGAAGAAGAAGAAGAAGAATTCAAAGAAGAAGAAGAAGAAGAAGAAGAAAAGAAGGAAGACGAAGAAGAAGGAGGAGGAGGAGGAGGAGGGGGGAGACTGAAGAAGAAAAAAAAGAAGAAGAAGAAGAAGAAGAAGAAGAAGAAGAAGAAGAAGAGAAGAAGAGGAGGAGGAAGAAGAAGAAAGAAGAAGAAGAAGAAGAAGAAGAAGAAGAAGAAGAAGAAGAAGCAGAGAGAGTTGTGGAGAGTGTGAAATACGATGGGGGCGGAGGAGGGGGTGGGGCGGGGGGGACACTGACAGAGACAGACCGACAGATAGACGTAAAGAAGAACAGGCAGACGATGAAGAGAGAAAAAACTGACAATTATCCCATTCTCAGCTGACCGCGCACTGGAAAGGACGGACAACAAGCGGATAAACAGGGACACTTGGTAGAGGGAGAAATGGATGGCGAGAAAAGACAAACAAATAAAGAGAAAGCATTAGAGGAGCGGCTTATCCGTCTCCGAACTTTTTACTCCGTGTGTGTGTGTGTGTGTGTGTGTGTGTGTGTGTGTGTGTGTGTGTGTGTGTGTGTGTGTGTGTGTGTGTGTGTGTGTGTGTATGTGTGTGTGTGTGGTGTGTGTGTGTGTATGTGTGTGTGTGTGTGTGTGTGTGTGTGTGTGTCCGTCCGTGTGCGTGCGTGCGTGCGTGCGTGCGTGCGTGCGTGTGTGTGTGTGTGTGTGTGTGGTGTGTGTGTGTGTGTGTGTGTGTGTGTGTGTGTGATTATTATCATTATTATGAATACTTATATAGCGCCTATCCTCGGCTAGAGACCAAGCTCTAATCGCTTTACAATCCACAATCGTTTACAGAACGGGGCTGCCTATCTGGGTAGTGCCGACTGAAGAGCTGCTATCTGACGCTTCATTCAGTCGTTTCCCGTGTCATCCTGTCAGTATTGTTCGATATCGTTCACTCAACTTCCTTACTACCTTCATTCTTACAATTATCTAACGCAGGGTGCATGATCATGTCATTCATACTAACGGCTAAACTGGCCTTCTCTTCCGAAAGTTGGTGATGGGATTTTACGAGTGTGCAAGATGTTATGCGTCTGTCCACACACGGAACCTCGGTTTATGGTCTCATGCGTGCGCATACATGTGTATGTGTGTATGTATGTGCGCAAGCATGTGTGTGTGTGTGTGTGTGTGTGTGTGTGTGTGTGTGTGTGTGTGTGTGTGTGTGTATGTGTGTGTGTGTGTGTGCACTCAAGCATGTGTGTGTGTGCGTGTGTGTGTGTGTGTACGTGTGTGTGTGTGTGTGTGTGTGTGTGTGTGTGTGTGTGTGTGTATGTGTGTATGTGTGTGTGTGTGCGCGTGCGTTGTGTGTGTTGTGTGTGTGTGTGTGTGTGTGTGTGTGTGTGTGTGTGTGCGCGTGTGTGTGTGTGTGTGGTGTGTGTGTGTGTGTGTGGTGTGTGTGTGTGTGTGTGTGTGTGCGCGCGCGTGTGTGTGTTTCACTAGACAGCAACGAAATCATTCTGAATCCTATTTTGTGCAAATCCCTCTCTCGTCGTCCTGCGGCTGAATGTAAGACAAACAAAAAAAAGTCAACATCCTAATCTGTGTAGAATTGCTCTCTATACAACGACTGGACATAAAGACCGACTCAGCCTTTATCTATGTTCCTCATCAATGAGCAAAAGAAAATGTTCAGTTCTCTTTCCATCTGTTTGCCCTTCTTTCCAAGTCTCCAAGTTTTTCTTCCCATCCAGCCCCACCCCTTTCCTCTCTACCACTACTGTCTCTGTTCCCTCCTCTCTCTCTCTCTGTTTCTTGCACTCTCTCTCTCTCTCTCTCTCTCTCTCTCTCTCTCTCTCGCCCCTCTGTGCAATGTTGCATGTGCACGAACAAGTCATGTTGTTCTTTGCTCACGTGATTGACGAAACCACACAAGCGAGCGCACATATGGGCATACTTAAGTGCAGGTGTGTGAGTACGTATTTGTGAGTAGGCTGCGTGTGCACGTTCAAGTATGTGTGTGTGTGTGTGTGTGTGTGTGTGTGTGTGTGTGTGTGTGTGTGTGTGTGTGTATGACTGTGTTTGTTGGTGGTGGTGGCAATGGTAGTGATGTGTGTGTGTGTGTGTGTGTGTGTGTGTGTGTGTGTGTGTGTGTGTGTGTGTGTGTGTGTGTGTGTAGAGAGAGAGAGAGAGAGAGAGAGAGAGAGAGAGAGAGAGAGAGAGTATGTGCAGTCTGTGTGTGTGTGTGTGTGTGTGTGTGTGTGTGTGTGTGTGTGTGTGTGTGTGTGTGCAGTGCTGTGGTCATTTCGTGTCAAGGTCGTTGGTATGACCAAGGTCATGGGAGTTGTTAATGAATAGTGGTGTCTTCAAAAGGGGACATTCTGACTCGTCATCTATGCGGTTATTGCCATCAACAGTGAGCCTTAATGTCATGTGCTGAGCCATTGACCCACAAAGCTGGAACTCGATATACGGTCTCCTAGGAAGCCGGCACCTGTCTCCCTGGCACTGCATCGTGTCATCTCTACTAGTATGAACCTTGCTTCATGATTGTGAGTTTGGAATATGTTTGTCAGGGAAGGTTATCCAAAAGAGAGTGGCAAAGGATCAAACCCTGAAGGACAAGTGATATAACGCTGGTTGTTTGCAGATTCAATTTAGAGAACAGTGCGAAAGTTTCCTATTTCTTGTGAGACGAAAGGACGAAACTAAAAGAGTATGGAAGTAGTAGTTCACATGTACTTTTATAGTACAAGGATATACAGAAATGCAGCTATATATCCTTCTTTCTTCTTTTTCTTTGTTGCTTTCTCTTTTGCTGGTGAAGAATAAATAACTAAAAAGATGAAAGATAATCGTATCGTCTTCATCTTTGGCTTTTGTTGTTGACATTTTGCTCTTACCTTTCTTCGTCATTTATTTCTGTTCCATTTGGAATACATCTCTAAACTTGCACGTTTGTCAGACTGGATGGCCTTCTTAGTGAAACATCAAAGACTGCAACTGAAAAATGAGGAATGATATTGCCAGTCTTATTGTCAAATCATGAGTTTCAACACATGTTTCCACTTTTCGCCCTTTTGGCCCAGTGCATGCCACAGTTTGTTTCGTTTCGTGACTCTATCGTGAAGGAAAGAAGTTGACGTTTTCCGTCTGCAAACCAGAGAAATCAATAAAGAAATTATCCCCGGCCCGCCCGCCCCCCCCCCCCCCCCCTCCTGTCCCTGCCTGTCCCCCCCCCCCTCCACACCTTGCCATCCCTTTTCTCCATGCTTTGTATTATTTCAGTTTCCATTCTGCCCAGGCCGATTTATTCTCACTGTTTTACACACACTGGATCTGATCAGGGGCTGTGTGGTCGCCTGGACTATAAAGAGCGGTACAGATAAAAACATCCTTCTATCTATTGTAACACAGAAGACAAGCCAAGACACAGACAGCCAGGACACAGACAGCCAGGACACAGACACAAACAGCCGTAAGACAGGCGAGCAGCCTTGCTCTAACAGCACCGGACTCAAGACAGAGACCTTGGGGGAGATCACAGACAGTGAGACAATTGATTGGGCGCCTACTCAGACGATTAGTAAGGACGATGGGATGGATTGTGTCACACCGCCCCTCTTTCAGTCTCTTGGCAAGCCAACGCAGACTACGCTCGTTTCATCAGAAAATGAGATCTGGTCTCCATCCAACAGTCTTGGTATGGGGATTCCCTGGTATCAGACTGGGTCTCCTCTAGAGTGTGGCTGCACGGAATGCTCTTACATCTTATGGAGAAAAACAAACATCATTCCTTGGAGATAAGAAGTGGAAAATGGCAAATCCATTCTAAGAATATGTATGTAGAGAGAGAGAGAGAGAGAGAGAGAGAGAGAGAGAGAGAGAGAGAGAGAGAGAGAGAGAGAGAGAGAGAGAGAGAGAGACGAAAAGAACGAAACGAACGGACGAATTTTATTTTAGGAGGGTAGTGGACTAAGCATGAATATTTTTTTTTTTTACATCCAGCCCTCTAGGCAAGAACAAAAATATACACATAGTAGAAAGCAACTCAATCAAATACATGAAAAAATGCAACAAATATTTGCATGAGAACCTTTGACAAAAAGAAGAAAAAAAAGAAA
>JADBJO010001992.1:245000-252500 GCA_016801955.1 Conus betulinus | reverse complement strand
TAAGAGCACTTTGAAGGAACTTTCCAACCTTTTGATGTCTTCGTTAAACGCAATGGGTGAGCCAACCAGTATCAACGCCCGCCTTCCTGGCGAGTCTTACCCAGCAGTCGAAAGTCGGCTCTGGCAAGTGCTTCAAATGGTTCTATTCATATTCCAGAATTGATGCATTCCTAAATGCTGTGAATGATGAGTTTAAATACTTCAAATCCGTCTTCTTTAATACCCACACCTTTCCCATGTCACGACGTCCTTTTCCTTTTCAAACTAAACCTTCATTGTGTGTTCCAATCGTAAAATATATGTCTGTATGTTACTATGGCTCTCTGTGCGAAAACAAGCACAGTTAAAAAATCGAATGAAAAGCAGCGACTGGGGCGGCAATGTAAGCCTCGATTCGAAACGGCAAAAAAAAAGAGTGATTTGTGTTTATGTGTGCCCATGAAAGTGAGAATGCGCGAGCGCACATGTTTGTGTGTATGTGTGTGTATGTATATATGTGTGTATGCATATATATGTATGTATGTATGTATGTATGTATGTATGTATGTATGTATGTATGTATGTATGTATGTATGTATGTATGTATGTATGTCTGTCTGTATGTATGTATGTGTGCATGTATGTATGCATGTATATGTGTGTGTGTGTGTGTGTGTGTGTGTGTGTGTGTGTGTGTGTCTGTGTGTGCGTATGTGTGTGCGTATGTGTGTGTACGCGTGTGCGTGCGTGTGTGCGCGCGGTGCGTTGCTTGCGTACGCGCATGTGTGTATGTGTATGTATAGAGGGGGGGGGGGGGGGCCAGGGACGAAGGAGATGCAAGATTTCTGAATTTCTGCAGCAGTCAGCTTTAACTGAAGGGTAAACAAATGGGGGGGGGGGGGGGGGGGGGGGGCGGAGGGGGGAGGGGAGGAGGAGAGGGGTAGGAGGAACATGCATATTGTTGTAACGCTCCTAGAACACCCTCTAGACAGATACATCAATAGCCATGACAGCGAGTGGTGGAGATACAGGTTTGTGCTCAGCGTCATTGACGTTTCATTTATTTATTTTTCTTTTTTTTTTTGTCATCTTGTATAAAATTTTCTGTCTTTCTTTCGTTTGGATGATGATAGTGGTGGTGGTGGTGGTGGTGGTGGTATGGACACAGACAGTTCCAACCCATATCATCAGAAACTAGGATCATGTTTCTATCTGACATTCCTCTTACAGCAGTATTGGGATGCCCAAGTTGTGCAATGAAGGGTCAAGGGGAGATGAGGGTTTTGGGGACAGCCAGGAGCATTCAGCATTGTGGACAAAAACAAAAGCACGTCCCTTTAGGATTAAGAGAGCGCGCGCGTGCACGCACACACACATATGCACGCGCGCGCACGCACACACACTCACGTGCGCGCACACATACATTCAGGCACGCATGCACCCACACACTCAATTACACATGCACGCACGCGAGCACACACACACACACACACACACACACACACACACACACACACACACACACACACACACACACACACACAATACACACCACACACACACACACACACACACACGTACACACACACACACACACACACACCCGCACACCGCACGTGCACACACACACCACACACACACACACACACACACACACACATACACACAGGCACACACACACACACACACACGTACACACACACGCACATGCACACACACACACACACAACACACACACACACACACACACACACACACACACACACACACACACACACACGCACCACACACACACACCCCGGCACGCACTCACGCACCCACCCCACCCACCCACCTACCCCCCCCCCCCCCCCCCCCCCCCCCCACCCCCACACACACACACTGCTCCAACGACGAAATGAACCTAAAAAAAAAAATCCAATTGACAGTTTACGTCAGTTTCTGTTTTACTTTGTGTATTTGTTACGTCAAATGTCAGCAGATATCTGTTATTTCTAGTTCACGGTGTCTCTCAGTCTGTCTTCACGCACGCGCTTACAATCATGCAACGTGCACGTGTATCTGAGTACGCAGTATAGCTCTCTCTAGCTCTCTCTCTCTCTCCTCTCTCTCTCTCTCTCTCTCTCTCTCTCTCTCTCTCTCTCTCTCTCTCTGGAAAGGAGGTTCCTAGGTGCTCTCTGATTTTCAACCAGAGGAAGGCGAAAGGAGGGAGGAGAAAAGGAAGGAATGTGTGTGTGTGTTGTGTGCGTGTGTGCGTGTGTGAGTGTGTGAGTGTGTGTGTGTGTGTGTGAATGTGTGTGTGTGTGGTGTGTGTGTGTGTGTGTGTGTGTATGTGTGTGTGTGTGTGTGTGTGTGTGTGTGTGTGTGTGTGTGGTGTGTGTGTGTGTGTGTGAATGTGTGTGTATGTGTGTGTGTGTGTGTGTGTGTGTGTGTGTGAGAACTTAACTTTTGTATACCTCATGATCTGTACCTGCCACAGTGCTGCTGAACAAGGGATGGAAGCGAAAGCAGGGGAAGAAGATGGGGGGTAGGTGAGGGATGGGGAAGTGCAGGGTACAGGGTATGAGCAGAACTTATTCTTGGTTATCTGATCAAGTTATCTCACAAAACATAAAGAAAAAAAACTGATTAAGTAGAGGACAGGGAATGGGAGGTGAGTTGGAGGTCTGGTTGAGGGTGAGGACCAGTGCGTAATCTACGTCCACTCTGATTCCACCCCCCCCCCCCCCCCCCCGTCCTCTCGTTGATTGTATACACCATGCAAAGTGTCTCCTTCTCCTTTGACTCCATTAAGAGACATTGGGGGCACACTGCGGAGGAGCTAACTATTCATGAAGTTCCTTCCGTTTCGTCCCCCCACTCTGGGTCTCTACAAATGTGTTCTCTGTTCCTTCTGCAATACTGTCAGGCCATTATGTGTGTGGTGTGCCCGTGTGTTTTTCATTTCCGTCATCCCCCCCTGCGAAACTTCCCTGGAGATATTGTTGGAGCAAGGCTACTGAATGTTGTTATACGGTCATGGTGATATAGTTTTGTTTTTCTTTGGAGTAGATCTTCACATGGTCCGACGGGCTGATGGGGTAGGCGCAAGTTTTTCACACTGCTAGCATACTAGCATACTTAATGTTCAGTATCTCGAGATAACATCTCATTTGATTGGTTTGGACCCTTCATTCTAGATCCGATATGCCCGCCCACGTCTCACACGCGTATAGGAAGATGAAATATACTACTGCTCACAGGACTCTGATCTTGTGTGTCTTAGAGATGCTATAGTCCTTGTGTATGTGTTTTTTATGTGGACTGTACATATTTTTTATATTGTCTTTGTGCTTCACAGCTTGTTGATATTTCATCCAGAGTTTGAAAAATATTACGAACACACACACACACACACACACACACACACACACACGCACGCACGCACGCACGCACGCACGCACGCACGCACGCACGCACGCACGCACGCACGCACGCACGCACGCACGCACGCCGCACGCACGCACGCACGCACGCACGCACGCACACACACACACACACACACACACACACACACATACACACACACCTCGACGATTTGTTGTTCACTGCCTACAAATTCTCGGTGTCATTTGCAAATCGAAGTTTCGAAATGGCTTGCCCTTTCATGCTGACCGTGGTTAACTGATCTGTATTAGTCATGATCCATCCCAGCAATGCGTTGAAAAGTGTGGAAAAGAGGAGGCAGTCCTTATGACATCCAACTGATGTAAGAAATCACTCTCCAATAGCATCCTATATGAGCTCTACACACCAGCCCCTTTGAGTTCAGAGCTGGAGGATATTGAGTATTGTTTCCCGATGTCAAAGTTCTTTCCTTGCGGCCAGGTGTGCCTCCAGCCAGATTCTGTCGAATGCTTCCTTGAAGTCTATGAAGGCGTGATAGAACTCTCTCTCTGGTATTGTAGATGCTTTTTGGAAGGAGTATGCAGGTTACAGATTTGTATTTTTACCTTGGCGGAATCCAACCTGTTCTTAAGTAATAACGGTATCAGCTTCAACGTTAAGCGTAAACCTGTGAAGAGAGAGAGAGAGAGAGAGAGAGAGAGAGAGAGAGAGAGAGAGAGAGAGAGCAATTCATTTATAACAGTAGCCTCCCTTCTTTTCCCTGCTCAATGTGTACTGCATATCAACAGACAGATTTCCAGGCTTATGACATGGTAATTAGAGCAACACAGACGGACAGGACGAACGAAGAAATTGCATGAGTTCTACTGGAGATTAATAACGCCTTCTTTGCATCTCTTACGTAAGACACAAGACAACTCGCCATGTTAACAACAGCCTCTCGTTGCAGTTCTAAAAAGCTGGAAGCTGACCTTGTACATCTTTGTGTGTGCTGCCATGATTCCTTTTCCAAGTCCACCCCACAGTGTGAGGTGAATGTGGACGTCCAAGAAACAATCCTGAAGACGTCCTGGGTGGCCAACATGAAAGACTGGGTTAGTTACAATATCTCCACGTTGTTGCGCAAGGCTGTGGCCAGGGGCTGTAATACTCCTTCACTGTTCCAGGGCCGGCCATGGTATGACGATGCTGCTGTCGGCTGTCTGGGAGTCGTGGTTCGAATCCCATCAGAAGTCATGTGGGTTTTTCTGCCCCGACCGGCTCCTACCCAGAGTTGAGTTTGCTGCGGACTCAGTTGGGAAGACTGGGACCACATTTCATCCACTTAATGGATGCGTTTCTGAGAGTGTTGCTCAAATTTCCTGACCAACACTGCAGGTGTCTGTATCTCTCGGCCTGGTTGACGCCGGGATATATTATGAAAGGAAGCGTAGAGTACAGCCCTGTCATGTAGTCTCAGACCGAAATGGAAATCCGTAGCATCATCTTAATCATCCTCATTCTCATCGATCAGCATTAAAAAAAAAAAAAAAAAAAAATTCTGTGGCCCTTCATGCCCTGCTCTCATGGTGACCTCAGTTTCGATGTCCTCTCCACGTCTGTGGCCTTGGTTTGGTTCCGTCGGGGTCACCGGTATCGGCGAGTCCATGGGGGCTGTCGTTGGACGGACGTGGTGGCGCCCTCCGGAGGGAGAGCTCACTCACGCCGGCTCCGCGACTAAGCAATTATTGTCGTCAGTAGGGCTTAGTAGGTGTGTCCTGCGTATGTTTGTCTCCTCCGGTGGGTTGCCTCTTGACGACTTGACATTGACTGCTGCCCCTGTGGATTGCCGGTGCCGGGGCTGCGGCGGGCCCGACCGGGCTGTGGCTGTGGACAGGGTGTCGGAATGAGCGGCGTGGGTGCACTGCCTCTGATGAGCTAGTGAACCTTAACGTCTGACCGTTGTTTAGAAGAAACCATGACCTTAAAGGTCTTGGGTCTCATGTGGACAAAATGGCCCTCCTCAGACAGGGAGAACAACATAACAATGCCATATTCTCAACGCCTCTTTCCCGGTAATGGCAGTGCCTTTGATCTCTACTGTGCGCGGTAGTGGCCAGACGGCTCTCGACCACGTTCACCTGCAGGATTCTGATCGTTGTGCAGACACCCAGTTTGGCCAGAGACTAACCATTGCCGACACTGTTCAATGAATTCTCAATAAAGCTCTTCAGGTGAATACAGGTGGTGCAAAGGATGAGAGAGAGAAAGAGAGAGAGAGAGAGGAGGAGAGAGAGAGAGAGAGAGAGAGAGAGAGAGAGAGAGAGACGGGAGAGGCAGGAAGCCAAGCAGGCACACACACACCACACACACACACACACACACACACACACACACACACACACACAACACACACGCATACACACCCGCAGAGAGAGAGAGAGAGAGAGAGAGAGAGAGAGAGAGAGAGAGAGAGAGGCGTTTAGCTTTACTGCTTTCTGCCAGCAGCAAAGGCTTTAACCTGTTCCACCCTCTATCACCTTTTCAGGGTAAACCATCGTCCACGCTACATCGTCAATACTTTGGCGAAGATAGCTGGGAGGGCAGAAAGGTTTATTCTTTGTTTTTTTCCCCCCGGCCCCTAGCAACGAAGGTTCTCTCTTCCTTTTTGAAACCTTTTACATAAATATTTTATTCTTTTTTTTTTTCTTCGGTATCTCCCCTCCCCCTACTCTCAAACCCTCTTCCTCCCTTTTTTTTTCTTGCGGTGCAAGCGATAGGTGTGCATTTTTGCTATTGTGTGTCTCTCTCATCTAGAAGCGCACGGGTTCTTTCCTAGTAGAGCGCATTTCTTCTGTTTCATGCGGGAAACAATGTATGAACGTCGGTGGCGAAGAGAGAGAGAGAGAGAGAGAGAGAGAGAGAGAGAGAGAGAGAGAGAGAGAGAGAGAGAGAGAGAGAGAGAGAGAGATTACAATTAAGCTGCGATGAGATTTCTTTGTTGAGGACTACTGGACGCTAATGATGACGAATGGTCTCTAAATTAATGACTAAAATAAACTAGAGAAAAAAAAAATCGTAGTAACACATAGCTTGAAGCTGTTTATTTTCTTTTCACTTTTGCTTGGCTTGTCGCAGTCTGCTTGATCTCGCATCAGCATCTGTAATAATCACTTGCTTGATCCAGTGACAAAGTGCGAGGGATCAACCTGAATTCAAAAATATAAAGTGACACTAAACTGACTGCGGTTTAAAAAAAAATATCACGTCACACTTCCTGACTGAAATAAATTCTAACTGCATTGAGATGAATTCATACATGTCCGCTTCATGACGGGAATATTCACACTTACTGACAGTCAAGTTGTCTACTTTCTTGAACACAGATATGCGCGCTTCCTGTTATGTAATTAAAAACAGGCAAACAAACAAAACAAACAAATCCCTCGCGCCTACGGACGCACTGTTAGGAGCGATGCACGCTTATCGACTGGTTCCTCCTTTAATTCCTTCCTCTGCTCATTTCCATTCCCTGTTCCTGCTCTCCTTTCTATCTGTCGGATACTCAGGCAAGGGTATGCTGACTTGTAGGCTTATGTTTCACTATCAGGCGTAGAACACGGAAAATTGAGCAGGTGGGAGTGGGAGAATGACCAAAGGATTCCTAAATCCCCCTCCCCTCCCCTCCGCCTCCCTTTCTCATTAGTCCATTTGGGCTCTTTAGAAACAGAGAATTAATTGAAAAAAATATGGGCAGCGAATTAGACCACAGATTCCGCTCTCTCTCTCTCTCTCTCTCTCTCTCTCCTCTTCTCTCTCTCTCTCTCTCTCTCTCTCTCTCTCTCTCTCTCTCTCTCTTTGTATCTGTGTGTGTGTGTGTGTGTGTGTGTGTGTGTGTGTGTGTGTGTGTGTGTGTGTGTGTGAGGAAAAAGACGTACACGCATCCCAAACTTCTTCAGGTGAGAGTCAGACAGCAAAACAGGCACCGCACACTATCCATAACAATTACATTAAAAAAATGTCACGTGAACACTTCACGGGGACTGATAGTAGACAGCTAGAACTAACCTGGGTCCTCACCCCCTCCTCGTCTCCACGCCCCCCACACCATCCTCCCCCCCCCCCCCCCCCCCCCCCCCCCCCCCCCCCCCCATC
>JADBJO010001992.1:232500-240000 GCA_016801955.1 Conus betulinus | reverse complement strand
ACGCTGCACCGTCGACACTACGTCATTTGGCGAAGGAAGACGGCGAAAAGAGGGTTGTGGGGGTGGGGGTTAGACAGTTTTCTTCTTTTTCTTTCGGTTCCCCCCCTCCCCTTACTCCCACACTCTCCCTCCTCCTCCTCCTACAAAGCAAACGAGAAAAGCGTGTTTTTGTGAACGTTATTAAGCACGCATGCAAAAGTGTATGTCAAAAAGCATGTTTTTTTAAAAAGTATGAGAGGCGCTCACTACGAGCGCACGTGTCGTCTTATAGAGCAGATCTAGTAATTTTTTACGGGGAATCAGTGGGTGAACATGAGTGGCGAGTGTGTGTGTGTGTGTGTGTGTGTGTGTGTGTGTGTGTGTGTGTGTGTGTGTGTGTGAGAGAGAGAGAGAGAGAGAGAGAGAGAGAGAGAGAGAGAGAGATTTCAGTTAAGCTGCGATGAGATTCCATCGTCGGAACCACTGGTCCCTAATGATGACGATTGATATCTAAAATTCAGAAAATGAAATACCCCCACCCCACCACCCTCCACCCCCCACCCCCCCAAAAAAAAAAATCACAAAAAATTGAAACAGAAATACATAACTTGACGCCGCTTATTCACTTTCAACTTTTCCCTTGCTTCTTGTAGTTTCCTTGATTTCAATGTCAACATCTATAATGGTCACTTGCCTGATCCATGTGACAAGTACAAACAACCTGAACCCCAAAAATGTACAGCCAAACTAAAATGCGGTGAAGTAAGGAAAAAAAAGTAACGTCACACAAACTGACTGAAATAAATTCTAACTGCACTGACAGAATTTACACGTGATTCACTTCAAGATTCACGTTTACTTACAGTCAAGATGTCGCTGTTCAAACATTGATGTGCGCTACCTGTCGTCTCAAAAACAAACAAACAAACAAGCCAGTAACAAAACGAAGACAGGAACTAAATGCTCACGCCTACGGGCACACTGTTTTGAGCGATTCACGCTTGTTGACTGGTTCCTGGTTAATTCCTTCCTCTCCTCTTTCCCTCCCCTCTTCCTGCTCTCCTTTCTTCCTGTTAAATATTCAGGTAGGGGTATGTTGACCTGCATGCTTCCGTCCTCTGACTGCCGTGGATCACGGAATTTTGACACCCCCCCCCCCCCCCCCTTTTTTTTTTTTTTGTTCTCCACTCTGCTCCCCTTTCTCAATAGCCCAATCGGGCTCTTAAGAAAACGAATTGATGAAAAGTCTGGAAGGGAATTAGTATATTCTGGTTAAAGAATACATTAGAAGAATGCCATGCAAATGCATTACTGGCACAATGCTGACCAGCAAGGATGTCATCTTACGGCCAGCAGAGACTGCACACTGGCCTGGTACATGTCTGTATCTCGCAATGACCCCATGTCCAAGGTCACCTACACTGCTGGATCAGGAAGACTGAGCGTAGAAATGTTAGATGGACCATGAGAAAGGCTGCTGAGCGTAGAAATGTTAGATGGACCATGAAAATGACTGGTGAGTGTAGAAATGTTAGATGGACCATGAAAAAGGCTGGTGAGTGTAGAAATGTTAGATGGAGCATGAGAAAGGCTGCTGAGCGTAGAAATAGATGGACCATGAGAAAGGCTGGAGTGATGACAGCACCTCTGCTCCGTTGAACATGGCTAAGGGCCGAAATCATCATAATGCGTAGAGCTGTGATCAGCCTTGTTTGCTTGTTTGTTTCCTTGGGGCAAATAACTTAACTAAATAATTACAGTTTGTGAACGCATCTTTGCAAGGCTTTTTTTTTTAGAAATCGAATGTGAGAGAGAGAGAGAGAGAGAGAGAGAGAGAGAGAGAGAGAGAGAGAGAGAGAGAGAGAGAGAGATGGGGGGGGGGGGAGGAGAGAGAGAGGAGGGGAAGGGAACAAAGAGGCGAAGAGGATAGGATTAGGACACTTCAAAGCATTATCTTTTCTCCCCGATAAGTCAACCCTTACAAAGCCTTATTTCCCTTGCAGATTTCCTCAGATTGCGCCTCATTGTGTTCTTCGAATACTTTCGATCTTAAGTTCACATAATCTGTTTTCTCCAATCAGTCTACAGAAAATGTATTAGCAGCATAATAAATCAGTGTGTTTTGCAGAGAGAATTCTGGCAAGGGTCCTGAAAGCGTGGGTTGAGGTTTGTCTGGATGCAATTGGATTGTTTGAAATTTCACTAAAGCAGAGTTTGGATTCTTCTACAACTCATACTAACTCATACTGATTGTTTGAAAATCCCGCTATGACAAAACCTCATGCCTAACCTCTGATATGGTCTCCTGTAGTTTGCTAGGCCATATTCAACACAAATTAAATCTACCATGTTTCTTTTTTTCCTGAAAAAAAATCAAAATCAGTCTCCTCTTTAAACACTCCGCATGATGAGATAATTGTAATAAGGTTTACTCTCCCTTTAACCATTTTCTCCAATACGGGTATCTTGGCACAGCAATAAAATACCTTTTCATGAATATGGTTTTTTTTGTTTCCTTTCATGTTCTTGAAAACATGAATTTTGTAGAGAGCTCTGGATTGAAATCTCATTGTTTAACAGTAGGGATTAGTCTCTCAGCTCCGTGAATAAATAATGTACAAACATATTAGCCTTTCGTTCTTATGCCCTCCCATACCTTTTCGCTTAGCTCTTAACCTCCTTTTATCTTCATCTCCGCCCAACTCTCTCTCTGTCTCTGTCTCTGTCTCTCTCTCTCTCTCTCATAGGCACAGACACACAAATACTCACATGCACCCTACACACACACATACACACACCACACACCACACACACACACACACACACACACACAACACACACTCACTCACGCGCGCGCGCACATGCGCCACCCCCCCCCCGCCCTTCACACTTACACACAGACACACACACACACACACACATACGGACAGAGAGAGAGAGGAGAGAGAGAGAGAGAGAGAGAGAGAGAGAGAGAGAGAGAGAGACAGACAGACAGACAGACAGACAGACAGACAGACAATCAGACAGAGACAACAGAGAGACAGAGAGGTAGAAAGGTGGGGGAGTATTTGACATAAACAGTTGTGAAACAGACACAGACAAACTCAGTCTAGAGAAATAGACAGGGTGCAGAAGTCAAACATGAATGGTGAGAAGGATGAGGGAAAAAGAAAATACATTCCGTTTCGGTCCCATAGAGACGACACGTACAGTCCGTAGAGATCATCAGATGTTGGCGACATCCTGATAGAATGTGACTTCCTGTCCACCGAGTCGATCTATGCACAAGGTACGGCACAAGCACGGACTGAGAGAGAGAGAGAGAGAGAGAGAGAGAGAGAGAGAGGAGAGAGGAGAGAGAGAGAGAGAGAGAGATGTTCATGCATACGTACGTACACACCTATGCATATGTACACGCACACATACATACAAACAAACATGGCTACACACGTACATACACACATACATACAGAACACACAAAACGGTCTATTCAACTTTTACGTTATGTTTCAGCATACGTAATAATTATTGTGCGCCTACCTTTTATTCTTATCTTTAAATTCTGCTGAAATGGCTTTCACATTGTAAAATTGTCTCATCATTATTTACTTACATAAAATTGACGAATGTGATAGGAAAAGATGGGTGTGTGTGAGCAAAACATATATTTTTCCTTGAACCAGGTATCGGATCAATACTATAATCTGTTCCACCTCATCCGTTGTTCTGGTGTGTAATTGCCTGCGACCCTTTGCCTAAGCTCGGTGCTGCAAAGAAGCAGGTTTCCCACACAAAACAAAATTATTGTCCAACAGGTCAGCCGTTCGGTATTATAAGGTGTACGGATGTTGACTGAATTCGGCGACCGGCGCGGCCACACACACACACACACACACACACACACACACACACACACACACACACACACACACACACACACTCTCTCTCTCTCCTCTCTCTCTCTCTGTCTCTCTCTCTCACACTCACACACACTCACACACACACACACACACACACACACACACACACACACACACACACACACACACACACACACACACACACACACACACACACACGTCTCTCCCTCTATCTATAATCTGCCTATCTAAGTTAACCATTTCCTGAAACAAAATGTAGGAAACAACTCATGAAGTGAAACGTAATAAGGTGAAATCTGAGAAACCAGGCCTCCCCCACAGTGAGTGTGCAGTACACCACACATTAGAACGTAAACAAACCCAGACATTTTGTATCAAACGCCAAAACACTAAAATCAGCAAAAATATGTCCATTTGTAAGAGTACATACAGACTATGCATAGAAAAAGAAAGAAAAAAGGAAAGAAAAAAGCTAGTTATGGAAATTGTTTTTGTTTTTGTCCCACTTTTTTGGCAGATGAAGAGGACAATGTGAAGCACCAAAAAATGAAGAGGTGGATTTCGGCCCTAGGAGGGAAAAAAAGTCACCGCCTGAGTGCTCCGTTGATCCGACAACTGATGCCACAAAAAAAAGTCTATTACAAGCAGCATATGGAAACCGTTAAAGTCTGTGTAGGAAAACTAAAATTTTATACTGCCCGTCAGGAATTGACTTTCGTCCGATAAACTGGGCTCTGCAGTGGTACATTGCCGATTGTTTCGATTTCCCTCCAACATCAAACTTGGATGTACCACCAGTTACCGCGCGGTAGTGTCACCATCAAGTGCTCAAAAACAAATTCAAACCAAATCCTAAAAGAAGCCATTGAAAGGTGTGGAAAGAAAAAAAAGAAGGAGGGTTGTAAGGCATCACATCCTAAGAGAAGCCACTGAACGGTAGAAAAGAAAAAAAAAAAGGAAGAAAAGTTTGTAAGGCAAATAATTTGCTTAAAAAATCGAAACGTCAAATATAGACTTACTACGGGAATCGTGAAGTAAGAGTTAGGCGATGAAGCTGTGGTGACTGAATTGCCAATAAGATATCGCTGTTCAAAAGACAGTTTCCTTCATGCACACTGCGTCCGTGCGTTTTGGGCATACTGCACTTTTTTCATGCTGGGAAATGATCTCTCTTTAGACACCTGTTGTGTAAAGTTTAAGCGTCATATCAAAATGTCAGGAAAGAAATTACCAGGGGCAGAAAGATGAGCGATCCTTGGTGTCCATTTGTCAGAAATGTCCTTCGAAGTGATAGTAGTAGAATAGGAAGACAGGCCACTGATTCGCCTAAGTCGGGAGCAGTTTGCAACAAGCACATGTCTGAATTGCTATGAAATCGCCGAGTCAGTACTAGAACTGTGGGAAGCCGGTCAAAGAAGGCACCACAGAGGGTTTCTGGATGATCCCTGCTAACAGAAAATTACACGGGAAAACGTTTGGGTTGGCGTATGGTACGACAAGCCTGGAATCTGAGGTCTAGGTTACATAGGTGCAACCATTTTCGTCTGGTCACTGCCCTGGCAGAGAGGTCCACATGTGACTAGGCTACTAACAACCCGGTGAACTCTGAAGCAGATTCCTACTTCATGCCACTGATGGGTCGAGCAAGAGTGTGAAAGTCGTGGAGTACAACCTGCAAATCTAGGAACATCCATCTAGCCGTTTCACGTGCCGGAGGATCAGTACGGTTCATGCACGTTTCTCTCATGAATGCAAGCTGAGCTTGGTCACCATTCAGGGTACTCTCATAACTGACAGGTACATCCGGGAAAAAACTGGACCTAATCGTTGTTCCTCATTTTGACAATCACCCATTTGCAATTGTCGGTGCGACCAGCCAGCCACTGCAGATTGTCAGTGTGACTAGTCAGCCATCATAGACTGTCGGAGCGACTACTTACTACTGTAGACTGTTAGTGACTACTCAACCTCCATAGACTGACAACGCGACAACTTAACCACCATCGTCCACGCGACCAGTCTATCACCATAGACTGTCAAACGCGACTAGTTAACCATTATAGACTGCCAAAGTGACTAGTCAACCACCATGAATTGTCGGTGCGACTGGCCAACCACCTCAAACAATCAGTGTGACCAGTCAGTCATCACAGGCTGTCAGAGCGACTATTTAAATACTATAGACTGTCAGTGTGACGCCTTACGTGCGTTTACTGGCAACTCGACTGCTTAACCACAATTGTCAATGCAACCAGTCAACCCACCATACAATTGTTAAGTGAAAATGCCCTTTACAAGTCTATTTCTAAAGAAGTTTCTTTTCCGCTTTAAAATAATGCCAATGTGATCATCAAGTGAGATTATAAGCGATGTCGCTTCGGGTGTTTTTTTTTTATTGCCAAATAATTGATTTTTGACATCTTTATCTTCCCTGCAAGATTACTATTTACTGATGTGGTTCATAGAAGTACATTCGCTGGCATTTAATTACAACGACTCTTTGATTCCCGTAATTCCATCTCTCAATTGTTCCAAGTAACCTTGCTAGGAAATACGGTAATGTTAGTCTTATTCATATTGCCTTCTAGTTCAAGTCTTTTTTGCCGTAGATATAAACAGTTAAATTGTAATTGGAAACCAGTTAGCGTCGAGGACTATGATATGACATCAACAGCAAACTGCTAAAAAAGACAATGCGATAAGATCAAAATTCACTCTATGCCCACCATTTTCAATTATTTCCAGAGCTAACGCATGTGTTAAAAAATGCGGGGCTACAAACATTGCCCTATTTAACGCTAAGAGAACACGAAAAAGAATCGGATAATTTTGCCCCTGATCAAATTCGGGCTTTTACTTCACTGAACATATTTTTTTTATGCAACGAGATAATTGACCTTTAACTAAGTTTTTCATCAAGTAGGCCATAAACATTTTGCGAGAGATAGAATCAAAAGCCTTTTCAAAATCAACAAAGGCAACGTATTTGCAAACTGTTTTTGAACAGCATCCAGTAGCGTGAATATATGGTAAATTGTAAGTAAAAGTTTTTCAAACCCAACTTGATGTTCCCAAGTTATATCACTATAGCGTGCTCATTCACCTAAACTACCACTAAAAGCGGAACTATACAATTTACTAAAATATAACTTAGGCAAATCGTTCGCATTATTGACATCCCCATTTTTAAAGGCATAAGCTTAGACTCATTCCAGCTCTCAGTATGTATTCCAGAATTAAACAGTAAAAATTGAACAGCTTTGCTGAAAAGTTCAAATAATATCCTCCAGAACTTTTGAACAATTCATCAGCCGTACCCATCTGGTTAGGCAGATTTACCATTTTCCAATTCTCTTACAGTAGTCTCTACACACACACACACACACACACACATTATAGGGAGAGAGAGATAGAGAGAGAGAGAGAGAGAGAGAGAGAGAGACAGACAGCCGACAGACAGACAGAGAGAGGAGAGAGACGAGACAGACAGACAGACAGACAGTACAGACAGTAGGGGGAAGCCAAGCAGACACTGATATTGGCGAAATTGTAATTGTGATGCCATTGGCCCTAAACAAACTCTGGCAAGTCTGGAAAGATAAGGGACACGGGGCGAGTTTGGGGCCAGAAAAGAAGGGA
>JADBJO010001992.1:225000-227500 GCA_016801955.1 Conus betulinus | reverse complement strand
TGCTGCAATGTCCTGACCTTGATTACTGCTGCCATATTTGCAACTCTTACAAAGACCCACATATAACCGTCTTGAGGTGAAAGGTTCATCCCAGAGTCAGGGGGTGTCGTCTCAGCTTCTTTCTTTCTTTTCTCCAAAAATAGATTGCTTACTTTTTGAAAATCTTCATCAAAATTGTGATGTAAATTTGTTAAGGCGTCATTGGGCTTTGTTCTATAATATCCCCATTTCTGCTTGACAAAAAAAGGCATTAAGTTGCCTAACTTCTTAAAATAGAACTTGATATTTGTCACTGTTTTCATACCTTATCTCACTGACATGTCTTTTACCAGATTATAAAGCAAATGTGTCAGTGATCAAAGTTAATAAGAACATTACACTTCTGTAACAATGATCTCATTGCTGGAAACATAAGCACTGATTTATAGTTATTTTGAATCAGTGACATTTTAACCCATCAAATGACAGGAAAGGTCCACTGACATTCAACGTTCTGATCAGTGGTATTATGGTCATGTTTGTGCTTGCTTAGAAAGTGGCAATGTTAAAAGATACCCCGGACACACACACACACACACACACACACACACACACACACACACACACACACACACACACACACACACACACACACACCACACACACACACACAATTTTGCTGGATTCCTTCGCATACTTGTATACTTGGAATGAATTGGCTGATAGGGCTGCAAAAAGGTGTGCTAAAAAGCAGGGTCATCTTCCGAGCTGAAAATAAACCATCAGCCGTAAATGTTATCGTATCCTTGAATCAACTGCACCGAAGAGAGCTGAAATGTTGATATTTCATCCAAAACAGTGGGAAACTTTTCGAATAGACCTTGTACTAAGAAAAATGTCTGATCATCCAGTTTATTATTCCAGACAAATAAATTCCCTTATAATTCGATTAAAGCTAAATGCTTTAAAAACAAAGTTTAGTAGTAAAATGCTAATTGTGTTTGTGGTACAGAAATAACATTGAACCATATTTTAATTGTCGCAAGTTAACTACTTTCTTACCAACATCATTAAAATCTATAATTGTTTTCTGAAAATAACTTACAAGATAAACTTTTGGACCACTTTTTGCTGATCGAAATTGCTGAACACTTATTTCATAGTCCGATTGGGGTTTTTCTTTAGATTGTTTTGTGTTAGTTCATAGTGCGTTATATAACGATGGCATGCATTTTACTCCTTCACTCTTAAGTTTAGATAGTAAAGGATTTTTATGTTATTGTTATATGTTAGTTACATATCTTCTGTTAATTTTATCTGTTAATTGTCGTATTACGATTTCTTTTTTTTTTTTTTTAGTTTTGTTTTTGTTTTTGTTTAGATACATGTACAGATATATACATGTGTGCACACACATACAAAGGCCTACATACACGCTTACATAACATATTGGCTTATTCACTCAATCATTCATTCCTTCAGTCATTCTCTTCATTCATTCACGTCTAATATTACTCAAAATGAACAGACGTTGAACAGAAGCACGAACACACACACACACACACACACACACACACACACACGCACGCACGCACGCACGCACACGCATGCACGCACGCACGCACGCACGCACGCACGCACGCACGCACGCACGCACGCACGCACGCACGCACACACGCACACACACACACACACACACACACACACACACACACACACACACACACACATATATACACAGAGCTGAAACAGCATGGTCACATGAACTGACTAGTCACACATGTTTATTAAAAAAATCCCAACAATTTAATGATGATAGTAACAATACAAACATAACTTTAAAAAAGAGAATCAACACATCTTCATCCAAAACAGAATATAAACATGACAGTAACTAATGGACTAATCATATGGAATCCAGCTATATTTGCTAAGGCAGTCAGCTTTGAATAAGAAAACAACGTTACCTATGCGTAAGTTTGTGAAGCTCTTTTTTAATTTCTTACTCTAATATGCGTAAATTCAAATGAGGGCAAGAACTTTTGAAACAGTGGTAGCTGATAGCTTTTACATAGTTTTGTGACTGAAGACTTGGGTTACTTTGTTTATATGCAAAATGAGATTTGGTTTCCTTATAGCTATAACAAACATATAATGGAGAAAAACTCACAGAATTTGTTCTGGACGAACAAACTCATGAAAATGTCCAACTTTGTAACATGGAGATATGTGAATCTCTGTCTCTTTTTCTTTAGTGATATATAAATGTCCAATTGTGTCACATAATGGTTTGTAAATGTCAAACTCTCATATGTGATAATTTGTAAACGTTCAGCTTTATCACTTGGTGATATATTAACGGAAACACTTAAAGCTGATGACATGCTAGAAAGTATGTGCGTGCCAGCGATTCAGTCTTTCAGAACTTTCTTTCTTTCAGAAGATTTAGAACTTGTTTTATTTCAGGAGAAAGATCATGAATAATATTCTAACTTATTTAGTTTATATAAGCATCTCTCTC
>JADBJO010001992.1:177500-220000 GCA_016801955.1 Conus betulinus | reverse complement strand
CGTATATGTGTGCGTGAGTGTGAGTGCACGTGAAAGCGTACGCGCAGGCGCGCGCACACACGTGTGTGTGTGTGGTGTGTGTGTGTGTGTGTGTGTGTGTGTGTTGTGTGTGTGTGTGTGTGTGTGTGTGTGTGTGTGTGTGTGTGCACGTGCGTGCGTGCGTGCGTGTGTGTGGTGGTGTGTGTGTGTGTGTGTGTGTGTGTGGTGTGTGTGTGTGTGTGTGTGTGTGTGTGTGTGTGTGTGTGTGTGTGTGTGTGTGTGTGTGTGTGTGTGTGTGTGTGTGTGCATGTAGTGGTGGCTTGTAGTGGGTGTGAGTGTATGAATTAATAGTATTAACATATCGTCTCTTACACATGAATGCTTTTTTTTTGTCATTGTTGAATGTTTTATGATCACTGCAAGTCAAATTTCCTTTTATTATAGGACAAAAAATTAAATCGATTTGAATTGCATTGAATTGATTGAGGTAGAGGATAAAAATGACTAAGATGTAGATTTGGGCTGCTTCTGATTCTAGTCACACGTTCGTAACAGATATTACAGAATTATAGACACACTGTACTACAGAAGTATTGAGGGAAAAACTTTGAAAATTTGTCCACACGGATTTTGTTTTGATGACAATGGAAAACTCGGGGAAACAAAATTAAAAACAATTCAGCAGAGGGAATGTTCTTGAGCAGATGGTAACTCTGTCATTGTTTGGCTAAACAGCAGTTTGCACACAGTGTTAGTGCAGCGAGATGGCTACCCTAAAACCTCCCAGAGGATGTGTAAAACTCTGGATATGATTCTTTGGTGACATCAGACTCATTTCTTTGTGGATGATTACATCTTTAACTAGAAGGACACTTAGGAGAGCGCGGATCTTCGCGCCAAGCTCAAAATGGGTTATGGATTTGCCCTTCGATGTGGATGATTACCAGAATGAGAGGGATGGGTGGGACACGTGTATAAGGAGGAACAGGTAGGTTTTGCACCTGGGCCTTTAGTTAGATAGGTTTTGGGCCTGGGCCTTTAGTTAAATAGGTCTTGCACCTGGACCTTTAGTTAAATAGGTTTTGCACCTGGGCCTTTAGTTAAATAGGTTTTGCACCCGGGCCTTTAGTTAAATAGATTTTGCACCCGGGCCTTTAGTTAAATAGATTTTGTACCTGGGCCGGCCTTTAGTTAAATGGATTTTGCACCTGGGCCGGCCTTTAGTTAAATAGATTTTGCACCTGGGCCTTTAGTTAAATAGATTTTGCACCCGGGCCTTTAGTTAAATAGATTTTGCACCGGGCCTTTAGTTAAATAGATTTGTACCTGGGCCTTTACTTAAATTGATTTTGCACCTGGGCCTTTAGTTATATAGATTTTGCACCTGGGACTTTAGTTAAATAGATTTTGCACCCGGCCTTTAGTTAAATAGATTTTGCACCGGGCCTTTAGTTAAATAGATTTTGTACCTGGGCCTTTACTTAAATTGATTTTGCACCTGGGCCTTTAGTTATATAGATTTTGCACCTGGGACTTTAGTTAAATAGATTTTGCACCCGGGCCTTTAGTTAAATAGATTTTGCACACCCGGGCCTTTATTTGAATAGGTTTTGCACCTGGGCCTTTATTTGAATAGGTTTTGCACCTGGGCCCTTATTTAAATAGGTTTTGCACCTGGGCCTTTTTCTTAATAAGTTTTACCTGGGCCTTTATTTTTTGATTTGTTTTCAAACTTCTGTGAGCAACAAGTCAGTTCAAGAGAGAGAGCAAAAATCGTTTTCCCCGCCAGTGAAAGAGATAGAAAGTAAGACATGACGCTACGATCAAAGCATGGACCCAGTTTCCATGCTGATAGCATGAAGACCCCATCAAAGGCCTTGGGGTCTGATCCAGTCTACATTTTGGCCGTCTTGAAACTCAGTCAGGTATGGGATCTGGCCTGTTCTCAACGCTGACACCCTGATACCCCAGTCACGGAGTCTGTCATCTTGCCGACTGCATGAGAACTTTAAGAAAGGCCTGGAGTCTGGCACGCTATCCATACTGGTGGCATAAGAAATCAATCCAAGATCTGATGTGGGAAAGGGTATCCGGTCTGACGGCATGAAAAACCCAATTAAAGGCCCAGAGTCCAACCAAATGTTCATGCTGAAGGCATAGGGATCCACACAAGATCCTGTGGTTTGAAAGAGAGAGAGAGAGAGAGAGAGAGCGAGAGAGAGAGAGAGAGAGAGAGAGAGAGAGAGAGAGAGAGAGAGAGAGAGAGAGAGAGGAAAAAAGCCTTAACGTAATGGGATTGGTGCACTACTTGAAAAATGCACAAACGTGTTTTCTACAAGTAGAACAAAGAAAATAAAAATACCAAGTACATGGTTCAGATATATAGATCGTATGATCAAGAATTTGAAATAAATCACAAACTTATGTACAGCTACTTGAATAAGTCGGAAACTAAAATAATACAAAATATAGCTAGACAAGGAATGTAATGAATGAAAATGACATCTGTATATCCAACTGGCCCACCAAGTAGCTCCAGTACACCATGCTACCAAACTCTCTGTCTCTCCATCTCTCTATCAAAATATTCAAAGAGAGAGAGAGAGAGAAAGAGAGAGAGAGAGAGGAGAGAGAGAGAGAGAGAGAGAGAGAGAGAGAGACAGACAGACAGACAGAGACAGAGAGTGAAAGAAGATGGGGTGGGGTAGTCTGAAGCAGGGGATGGGAGAGAGAGATGGCCAGAGAAGTGGACCAGGACTGAAGACGAAGAGAAAAAGTGATAGACATTGTGTAGATGACCTCAATTCACGTGCTTATCTTTTCTTCGTAACCCACATTGGAAAATCGCAGGTACGTCATTTCCTATAGTGTGAACGAATATTGGCTGTCTTATATCAAGTACTGATTGATCGAAATCGTGTCGACCTCTTCACGCTGTGCGTTCCACACGATTGATTATGTCTGTGAATCGGATGATCAGAAAATGAGGTCTTTTCAATGGAAATTCTTCGTGCTTCACATGAGTCATGGGATAATTTGGATATCACCCCCCCCCCCCCCCCTCCTGCATCGCTCCGCAACACACACTCACAAAAAAAAGTGTTCATAGTATGTATGAGTTTGGCAGCTTTGGACCATTTTCCACAACTGTCTTGCAAATTTCTTCAGCCCTGTGAAAAGAATTCAGCAGCCCAGACACATACGAGCCGTTGTGCTTCTAAACTGAGGGATTTTCAGTGCTGGCTCTCGGAAATGATGAAGTGATATAAAACCAGTCTGCTTCCTTGCAGTGGGAAATACATTGATCCGAATCGCTCCTATAGAAAGAGCATGGAAGTGGCAGAGAGATCGTCTTCAAAAGAAGAAAATGATGACACTCTTGAGAGAGAGAGAGAGAGAGAGAGAGAGAGAGAGAGAGAGAGAGAGAGAGAGAGAGAGAGAGAGAGAGAGAGAGAGGCGTCTAATGAATGTTCAAGGTGGGCAGCTTTGTTGCTAAAGAGCTTCACATTACTTGACCAGATTCAGTGATGACTAGCACCACCATAATCAGAAATAAGATTTTTTATCCGATGATCAAACATTTCATAAAACGTTCCACTTTTTTTTAATTGATTCAATCATCTGTAGGTTGAAGGTCGCTTAATAATTTTGCATATAAAGACTTTTAGTCCTTGGACAAAGGCTCCTTACAGTTTCGATTTGCTTCCCTTCCCCTTCCCCTGCATCTCTCTCTCTCTCTCTCTCTCTCTCTCTCTCTCTCTCTCTCTTCTCTCTCTCTCTCTCTCTCTCTCTCTCTCCCCCCTTTCTCTCTCGCTTGTGTTTGTATGTGGGTGGTGCAAGCAAACACGCATACGTGAACATGTCTGCATGGATGTAAGTGTGTGTGTGTGTGTGTGTGTGTGTGTGTGTGTGTGTGTGTGTGTGTGTGTGTGTGTGTGTGTATGTGTGTGTGTGAGTGTGTGTGTGTGTGTGTGTGTGTGTGTGTGTGTGTGTGTGTGTGTGTGTGTGTGTGTGTGTGTGTACGCGCGCGCGCGCGCGCACTCGTGCAGACACACTGATGTAGGGGATTTATTTCTGTGCTTTTCCAATGCCTGATAAAGACACACACACACACACACACACACACACACACACACACACACACACACACACACACACACACACACACACACAAAACCGAAAAAAAAAAAAAACAGGAAAAGCAATTTGGCTATATTTGACTCATAATGTACAGCAATATAAAAAGTACAGCGTGGGTTGGGAGGAAGAAGTGTCTTGAAACAAATCTAAGACCAACTCTGACGACAGTCAAAGAAAGTGTTTTTTTTTTACTTCTGTGTTGATTACTTAACTCCTCAGCCCCTTTAAGACACCATCATCTCAGTGTACACTTTTACTTGCCTCTCCTTCACTTCCCCATTCCATCTCCCTGCCACTGCCAGTCCCTCCTTCACACCCATCATCACCATCCTTTCTCCACCCCTACATACCTTTTCCTTCTCAAATGGCTTTTATCACCCTCCCCAACAGCAATGCTGTGAAATGTTCTTATCTTGATCACTGCTGCTTGCTCTGCCAATTACACGGTGGATCATAATCATGTTCGCCTCTCGAGGTGACAATTTCATAATGATCTTGACGAATATCTGTCACTCAGTGTCGTCTCCCCGAAACCCCCCCCCCCCCCCCATCTCCCCCCCCCCCCCCCCCCCCCCCCCCTCCAAACCAACAGATGGCGTACATGTTGTAAATATATATTGTTCTTGTGATGTAACATTAAGATAAAATATGTGTTGTTTCACTATGTACATGTGGTTAAGCTTTGTTCTATAATCGGTAATATAAGAATTCATATCTCCATCTCTGCTTGATAGAAAAGCCATCAAATGTTCTCATTGTGATACAATTGAACTAGATATTCGTTGCAATTGTTATATATTCTCTCAATTACCATGTCTTTTATCGGGGTTTAAGCAAACTATGTAAAGAATCAAAATTTATAAGAAAATGAAAAATTTGTAACAACTATCTCATTGCTTAAGTTGTTAAGCATAGATTTGTGGTCACAACGATTCAGGGACAATTCACACATGAAATTACTGGAAAAGATCTCATTAACATTTGATATTCTGCCAAGTTTAATTACGCTTATGTTGGCATCTGCTTAGAAAGGACCAGCATAAAAGTTGACAAAGTCAGACAAATGAAACAGTATAATACATAGACTCATTTATTACACGTAAATCAAAATCAACAACTTAAAAGGTGATATTGACAATGCCAACATAATTTACAGTAATTAATCTGTAGCATGACTTGATTAATTCTTTATGTCCCTAAGAAAAAAAAAGAATCAACATATTTTCAAACAAATCAGAATACAAACACGGCAGTAATCAATGGACTTTATTGAAGGCGGTCAACCTCTGCTCTGGACAAGAAAGTGGGTTTACCCACTGTTAAGCTTTGTGGAATATTTCTCTTATTTTGATTGTAAAAGAGGTGATCCAAATGGTGGTATGAACTTCCTAAATGAACTAGACGTTTTAACATCGCTCTGTGATCAAAGACTCGGGTTACTTTGTTTAGATGCAAAAGGGCATTCAGTTTGCACACACAACTTTCAGAAACATATGACATACAAAAGTGAATTTTGTTCAGGATGTACAAAATCATGAAAATGTCCAACTGTGTTATGTGAAGATATGTGAATGCCTACCGTTTTAGAATTGAAATATGTGTCCAACCCCTTGCATAATGGTTTGAAAATGTCCAGCTCTGTCATGTAATGGTATCAATATATTCAGTGATATAATGTGGCGATAGCTATATGCAAAACGCTTAATAGTGACCAAATGCCAGGAAATATGTCTAAGCCAGCAATCTAAAAGAACATAGCGGTCAGGAGAAGGAGTATCTATGATATTTAAAACTTATTTTGTTTCACATAAGCATTTTTCACCTCTCTCTCTCTCCTCTCTCTCTCTCTCTCTCTCTCTCTCTCTCTCTCTCTCTCTCTCTCTCTCTCCTCTCCCCCTCTCTCTCTCTCTCACGCTGATTTATTATTTTACCCTCTGATTAAGTGGAGATAACCTTTTGAAGATATCTATTTTTTTAGCTGTCCCTTTTTTATGGAACAAGGGTTCTTAGTCGAAACTTAGCTCTAGTCCCAGAAACCAGAATGACAGAGAGAGAGAGAGAGAGAGAGAGAGAGAGAGAGAGAGAGAGAGAGAGAGAGAGAGAGAGAATAAGAAAATGCATCTAGAGGAATCTAGAGAGACGCTGACATTGGCGACTTTTTTTTATTGTGTCGCCATTGGCTCTCGACAAATAGGCCAATCAAAGAAGAGGGAGGGATGAAGGTGTGTGTGTGTGTGTGTGTGTGTGTGTGTGGGGGGGGGGGGGTGTTAGGGGAAGTGGCCATTTAGTATAAATACTTTGATTCTCTCTACAGGCTTTTGAGAAAAGCAAGGCACATAAGTGCACGTGCGCAAGAGAGAGAGAGAGAGAGAGAGAGAGAGAGAGAGAGAGAGAGGAGAGAGAGAGAGAGAGAGAGAGTTGTAGGAACGGAAACATGAAGAAAGATTACAATCTGAAACCATACTATCAAAGAGGAGAGAGAGAGAAAGACAAGAGATGAGAGGGGAGAGAGAGAGAGGAGAAGAGAGAGAGATGAGAGAGAGAGATTGAGAGAGAGCGGAGAGAGAGGAGGAGAAGGAGGAGGGGACAGGAGGGGGAGGAGGAGGAGGAAGAGGAGGAGGAGGAGGAGGAGGAAGAGAGGAGGAGGAGGAGGAGGAGGAAGAGGAGGAGGAGAAAGAAGCGGAGGAGAGGAGGAGGAGAAAAAGAAATATGAAACGGTCAAGCACAAGCAGCTTAACAGAATGACTGCGACACCAACGCCAGAAAAGTTGTGGAGTGTGACGCGATTTGCTCACAATGATGTGAGTGGGGGGGGAAACAATTTGTTTCAAGAGAAGAAGAAGAAGACGAAGAAGAGAGAGAGAGAGAGAGAGAGAGAGAGAGAGAGAGAGAGAGGGGGGGGGGGGAGGCAACAAAAAGTTATTCAGAAAAATGGAAGAGAGACTGACATGTGGGTAATTGTAGACTGTCAGCCCACTTGCACACAATGACAGGACTATAAAAGGAAGCTGGGGAATAGAAATGATTTGTTCGTATCCAGGAACTTTGACACAGAGAGAGAGAGAGAGAGAGAGAGAGAGAGAGAGAGAGAGAGAGAAAGAGAAGAGAGAGAGAGGAGAAGGAACAGGAGAGACAGAACGGAGAAGAAGATGGACGTGGAAAAAGGGTTTGGACTTCAGTCGTTGGTTTATCTCACTGCTCGTGCTTGGCTGCCTTTGAAACCTGAGCGTCAGAACGCCACAGCAAAAGGTGATGGACATGGTCTAGAGGTGTAAGTGAACTGCAAAGGAACGTGACTGACAGTAGTTCAACGTCATTCGCTTCAAGTTCCTCCAAGAGACGTAAGTCGGTGGGAGTGCTGATCCTACCACTGTCTTTTCCCGTTCACAGGAAATCACCCTATGCATGGCAGGTGGTAAAATCTACCCCCTGGGTCAGTCTGCCTCACAGACTGCCGGCCCTTCTCCTGAGGTTAGCTATCGTCTGTCCATTTTCTGTCCTTTCTCATTTTGGAGGGGTTTATTTGATTTATGTGCTTTTGAGTGAAACCACGAGTGTGGGATGGCTCTGAATGTCAGGTGAGGCAGGGGGAGGTGGGGAAGGAGATTTTTTCAGCTCAAACACCTTCCATACGGTGTCTCATCCTAACACCTTCATCTCATTTTCAGTTCACGTCCTCCTTGTCTCCTTTTCTAGCTTTGGCTAGCTCTGAGAGGAGAGAGAGAGAGAGAGAGAGAGAGAGAGAGAGAGAGAGAGAGAGGAGAGAGAGAGGGAGAGAGAGAGATGGGGGAGAAGGAGAGAGAGAGAGGGAGGGAGAGAGAGGGAGAGAGAGACAGAGAGAAAGAGACACTTAAACGCGCGTGTTAAACGCCACGCCGTTTATTGTGGGGCCATCGGTCCGTACACAAGGAGTTCGCAGCGTCAATTTCAATTTTATAGAACAGAAAAAAAAATAAACAAAAACAAACCATTCCACAAACCAAGACAACGTATAACAATAATGTTACTATTAACTTCAGTTTCAAAACATATATTGGTTTAATCATAGAATCTGTTCATTTCGATCAAAACCAATATGTCGACATACATAATTCTAAATATGTATATTTTGTGTGTTCTTTCGTCTATGTCCTGTTTCTTTTAATCTACCTTCCGCCCTTTATACCCCTATCGTTAATCATAACTAATTATTCATACATATTTAAAAGCATCTGCTTGAATATCTAATTGTTATCAAAACATTTCCATCGAAATCATCTCCGTTTACATCTCAACCATGCTTCTACTATCCTAAGCTTTCGTCCCTGTTCTTATGTTTAGCTGCGTAGCCCTAAGTATCAGATTTTACAATTAGACCATACACAAAACCTGAGTTCAATTCATGCGCATATATATTCAAACATGCACACATCTATATATTCGAACATACTCGCATATATAAATCAGGTTATACAAACATTACTCCACACTGCATACCCAATCTTCACATCTATTAGTAATAATATAATATCTCCTTCATAGCATGATTGTATCATCGTGTTACAGACTGCATGTGTATTTTTTTTAACTATAATCCCGTCCGTCCCGCACTGTGCATTCCTTTTCTCTGCGCACGCGCCTCTTTATTTTAATGCCGCCCCTGTTGACCTGTGTGACCCCCCCCATATCGTAGTTAAGCGTCGTTTGCATATTCCCGATGCAAAATGGCGTGTATCCATGCGTTCTCTGTTTATATACATTGCAACTTTGTAATTCGTGCGTGCTCATGATTCACTGGATTTATTTGTGTAAATGATTTGAATTGGGTTTCTCTGTCTTCTTGATACAGGTTGGTACATTTGTCCTATTTTCCGTTTTTTGTGTGATGTTGATTAATATTTGTTGTTCCGTTCCACTTTAAACTTGCTCGTCTTCCTTCCTTTCTAGTTGGTTACATTAGGACAGGCAGGATTATGCCTCTACTATCGATCAATAACAATTGGACACTATTTCCAGGTAGTTATTTTAAACCTCGAACATTAATCAAAATCATTCGTTATGTAGTGATATTTCTACTTGGGACAGGGTCCCTTCGAATAAGTGGAGGACCGTACTTGTGTTGAGTCAACAATTATACTAGATCTGTGTGTGTTGAGACGAGTGCAGAAGTTTAGGCCGACCCGGGCTGCGCGCGGCTCACACGTCTCGCGAAGGAGAAAACCGCACGCCGCGCGGTATCAGCGTGACCTTTACTGATCGACAGAGAGAAAGAGAGAGAGAGAGAGAGAGAGAGAGAGAGAGAGAGAGAGAGAGAGAGAGGGTTAGGTAGGAAAATGGAGTTGGAACGGAGAGAGAAAAAAAGAAGAAAGTGAGATTGTCAGTTATTCATTTCGCGCGTTTTCTTTCCTTTTAAACTGACAGGCTAAATTCCAGCTTCCCCTTCTTCCATATTTTGCATGAATATGGCCTTTTTTCCCATGTGACAAATGGTTAAAGATAGACGACTTCTTGTTCACAAAATAAAGTTAGAAGTTCTCATGTCTTTCATATGAATAATGCTGCCTTCCTCTTTTTCTGCACGAGGAACTCTTGACTGCATCATATCAATATTCCCTCAATCTCAATGATGATGTCTTCTTAACGTCCCATGTTCTACGGGTGCGTTATTTTCGCTACAATTCTATAAGCTGAATATAAGGAATTTTCGTGCCGTCGTGGAGGACGGGTGGGTGGAGAGGAGATGGGTGTCGTAATTTCTTTATGTTCTTGTCATGGGGAAATTTTTATTTTCATCGTGACCTCACACAATTTATAACAGATCAGCAGCTCTGAGCATTTCCCACAACTGTCTTGCAAATGTCTTCAGACAAGTTGACATAAATCATCAGCGCAGACACATAAAAGGTATTGACTCTGAATGGACAGAGTTTAGAGTGGTGGCTTTTGGAACTGAAGGAATGATATACAGCCAATCTCCTGCTTCCTTGTGCTGGGAAATACATCAACCCAAATCACTCCTTTTCAAACATCGTGGAAGAAGTTAAACAGCTCGCCTTCAAGCTACAAAAGATGATGAAGATCTCAACGGAGCCGGAAGAAATGAAAAAAGGAGGTTATGTAAGACATAATTGCAGGGAAATGTATTACGAATATCTTAGAGTGGACTGCTTTATTGCTTTGAACTTCAAAGACTGGGTCTGAGTCAGTGAAACCTGGCACTGCTGTGGCAAGAATCTTGATTTGTCCTGATACCTATCCTTGCCGTATTACAGATAGGTATTCGGGGTAAATAAAGTGGTGAATGGAACTTGCGTGTTCGCAACAGAACGATTAAAAAAATACAATGGGGTTAAATCAAAATCGAATTCCTTTGGATATTATGTGATACAGATTGGGATTAGACAACGACTGGTCTGTACTATACTACCTTTGTATTAAGAAGATTGATTTGATTAAAGTAGATGCAATGCAAATCCCCAGTTATACATGCTTCTCATTGTATCCAGTACCTCTTTTTTTTTCCTGACCTGATTCCCTGTATAAACGAATGACAACATTGAACTTGCACAGTCCTTTGAGAAGAAAGCAAGTTAACGATATCTCACCGTTTGCGGATTTCATTACGCTTTTGCTGATTTTGCTTTCCTGCGAAGAAAGGATAATCGTCGTGATTTCTTCTTAATTCTTCGAAATTCATTGATCTGGCAGTTATCTATTTTCAATAAAACGGTTGTATAACTTTGACGGTTATACAGATAGTTTCTTAAAGTGTCATGTATTTGTGGGTTTTAAAAGTATGCAATTAAAGCGCCTCCCCCGCCCCCTCCCCAAATAGAGACAGTTTCTTAAATCTGTCAAATATTATGGGGTTTTCAATTGTATGTGATTAAACCACTACGACCCTGTCCCCCCTACCACCCTACTACCGTCCGTACAATTATGTACCAGCAATTCAGATACCATGCCATGTCATGTGGACGGTAAGGCAAACTCTTCGTTTCTTGAGAGCTACTGGTTCAGTACGTGTTTTTATTGTGAACAACAAACTTGAGTTAACTTTGATGGTCACACACACACACACACACACACACACACACACACACACACACACACACACACACACACACACAGAGAGAGAGACACAAATAGGCAGACAGACAGACAGACAGACAGACAGACAAACAGAGACATGACAAAGAGAATAAATTTGATCTGACAGTCACCATGCGACGGCAGCCAGTGTAGCACACAGCTCAGTGAAATGGTTGTGAAGGGGGCGGCATGATGGACACGCCTGCTGACAGCCTGTTGATGCAGTCCAGGCTCTAGTACCTGCCAGAGTCTGGGGTCTTGACCCAATCTCCCACTTTCCCTGAAGCCATGCAGAGCAAGTGGCTGGGTCGGGTTGCCTTGGGAAGCTGTTGACAACCTTTTATCTTTTCCTTTTTTGCCCCTGTCGAATTCCGAAATACCCCTCCCATTATCTATACTTCTTCTTCTTCTTCTTCTTCTTCTTCTTTCTCTCTCTCTCTCTCTCTCTCTCTCTCTCTCTCCTCTCTCTCTCTCTCTCTCTTTCTCTTCCCCCTCTCTCCCCCCCTGTGTGTGGTGTGTGTGTGTGTGTGTGTGCGTGTGTGTGTGTGTGTGTGTGTGCGTGTGGTGTGTGTGTGTGTGTGTGTGTGTGTGTGTGTGTGTGCGTGCGTGCGTGCGTGCGTGCGTGCGTGCGTGCGTGCGTGTGTGTGTGTGTATGTGTGTGTGTGTGTGTGTGTGTGTGTGTGTGTGTGCGTGCGTGCGTGCGTGCGTGTGTGTGTGTGTGTGTTTGTGTGTGTGTGTGTGTGTGTGCTCAAAATGAAAAATACCTTATTTTTGATCACAGATTCACAGACAAAATTAACCGTTGTTGAGTGAGGAGGACTTCACAAGTTAGATTCATCAGTACCTGCTATAAGGCAGCCAAAATACCTTCACAAAATGGAACATGACATACATGTGATTTTCCCATGTGGGTTAGAAAAAAGAAAAGACAACCACATGAAGTGAGGTAACTAACACAATGTCTGTCTCTTTTGTCCTTTGTCCCCCACCCCGATCCTCTTCCTCCATCCATCCCTCTTCCCCATCCCCTGCTTTCAGCCTCCCCCAGCCTCCTCTCTCTCTCTCTCTCTCTCCTCTCTCTCTCTCTCTCTCTCTCTCTCTCTCTCTGCAAAATGTATTTGGATTGTGTGATATCTGTCTTTAACGGAAATGTTTGAGAGTCTAATGACTTCTGAAAATTAAACCATCTCTCTCTCTCTCTCTCTCTCTCTCTCTCTCTCTCCCTCTCTCTCTCTCTCTCTCTCTCTCTCACTCACTCACACACACCTTTGTCCACATATGTAGATAGATATAAAGCAAATACACAGACAGACAGACAGACAGACAGACAGACAGACAGACACACACACACACACACACACACACACACACACACACACACACACACACACACACAGTCGGTCAGAAAAAATAGTCTAATGGACAGAACGTGAAAATCATCAGACTCCAACCCCCCCCCCCCCCCCCACCCACACCCCACCCCCGCCTCCGTTTTCACAATCTATGTGATTTGCTTCAGTGGTCTTTGGGAGGAAAGGCCCTTTACCAAATGTCAAGGACAAGACAAGACATTTCATTAAAAAGCAAAAAAAAATCAAGGAGCTTCTAGATTTCTCTCTTTTATGTCCATGTCGTGTCAAATTATATTTTGGTAACCCACCCGAATGAAAGACAGACCTAGAAATTTGCGAATCTCTCTCTCATTCTCTCTCTATTCTCTCTCTCTCTCTCTCTCTCTCACTCTCTCTCTCTCTCTCTTAAAAAAATCATAACACAAATATACCTGCACAGACACAGACAGAGAGAAAGACAGGAGGGAAGGAGGGAGTGGAGGAGGTGAGAGACAGACATGCAGACAGATAGACAGACAGATACAAACACAGACACAAAGACAGAGGGATAGAAAAAGAGGGGGGGAAAGGGGATACAGAGAGAGAGAGAGAGAGAGAGAGAGAGAGAGAGATAGAGAGACTGACAGACAGTTAGACAGACAGTGACAGACATAGACAGACAGACAGAGATGGGGAGGAAAGGCGAGAAAAAGGATAGAGGAGAGGGACAGGAAAAAAGTTTGACCCACTAGAACGACAAAACCTATATTTTTTCATACAAAGTGTCAGTGGATTAGGAAGAATGTTTGACTGAGAGTCCCATCCTGTGTCTGACACCTGAAAGAAAAAGACAGAGAATGGTGGGGTCAGGAAAGAGACTTGGGTGTTCTCGTATTTTATGTCGGTTTCACAGCTTTGGACATTTTCCTCAACTGTCTTAAAAATTTCTTCTGTCGTGTGAAATGAATCAGCAGCTCATGTGCATTCATTGCCTCTAGACTGACGGATTTCCAGTTGCTGCTCTTAGGACTGACATAATCATTCACAGTCAACAGGGCTTCCTGGCAGCGGGACATAGTTAATACAGATGACTTCTTTAGAAAGAGCTGGAGTCAGCAGAACACGTCGTCTTCAGAGTGAAACATAGTGATGACAAGGGGAGGGAAGGAAATATGTGAGATGTGTCTAATGAATGTCTAAAAGAGTGGACTGTTTTATGCTATGAGCATGAAATCCTCGGCCAGATTCAGTAAGGACTAGTATCATTGGACTTTTTTTCTCTAGATATTGTAGAGTTTTATCGTGTGGTAGATCATATTTTTTTTACATCGCTGCGGGCGACTTAGTGTAAAGTCATACAGCACTTTTTGCTGACAGACTCACGTTGCATTACAGCGCCAGTTTTGCTTACGCCTTCCAGTTATATGTTGCTATTGTGTGTTGTTATTGTTGTTGTTGTTGTTGTTTGTAGAGAAATAATGTGCGTAATATGGGGGTCAGAAACTCCCGAGAACAACCCTACTAAGGTGAATGCAATTTAGGCACTTTACTTTAAGCAGTTGGCAAATCTCATCAGCATGGTTGCCAACGATGTACCAACACCTGTCTCAGCCAATACTGATGAAATGTAGGAAGAGCACATCCAGGGAGATCTTGTACACTTTGGAAAGTGGTAGGCAGGCTTCAGTCTGGACAGATCATGTGTGTGTGTGTGTGTGTGTGTGTGTGTGTGTGTGTGTGTGTGTGTGTGTGTGTGTGTGTGCGTGCGCTTACATGAAGGCACAGTGTCTAAACCATTCTAATGCTCAGTGAAGAGAATATTGATAGTGGAAAACAACGGAAGCGAATTTCCTACATTTGACTCACATTTGGTGAATACTTGCAACAGCAAAATTAAAGGTGCAGGGTAGACTGGGAAACAAAGGAATATTAACAATTTTAAAAACAACGTGTAATGACAATTCCAGAGAGCGCAGGTGGTACACTAAAGGGTGGCCTGGCAGGTGTACATTTCCTGATGGCCAGGTGGTTTCTTCTGCCCCCTGAGACCATCATTTCAATGTACATATTTACTCCCCTCTCCTCCCACCTCCCCATTTCAATTTCCTGTTCCTGCCTGACCCTTCTTCCTGCCCCCAGTCACCACTTTCCCTGCACCCCCTTTACACCCTTCACCACTTTCCCTTCACCCCCTTTACACCTTTCACCACTTTTCCTTCACCCCCTTTACACACCATCGACCCATTTCCCTGCACCCCCTTTACACCCTTCACCACTTTCCCTTCACCGCTTTACAACCATCGACCACTTTCCCTCCCTTCCCCCCCTTTACACCATCGACCACTTTCTGTTCACCCCCCTTTACACCCTTCACCCACTTTCCCTTCACCCGCTTTTACACCTTTCACCACTTCACCTCCCTTTCACCCCTTTACACCCTTCACCACTTTCCCTTCACCCCTTTACACCCTCACCACTTTCCCTTCACCCCCTTTACACCCCTTCACCATTTTCCCTTCACCCCCTTTACACCCTTCACCACTTTTCCTTCACCCCCTTTACACCCTTCACCACTTTCCCTGCACCCCCCTTTACACCCTTCACCACTTTCCCTTCACCCCCTTTACACCCTTCACCATTTTCCCTTCACCCCCCTTTACACCCTTCACCATTTTCCCTTCACCCCCTTTACACCCTTCACCATTTTCCCTTCACCCCCTTTACACCCTTCACCATTTTCCCTTCACCCCCTTTACACCCTCCCTTTCTCCAGTGACGGGTCTTCACGTCAAACAGCAACACTCTGAAATATCCTGATATTGATTATTGCCGCTCTCTCAGCGAAAACGGCCTACACGGGGAGTGCCTTTCAAGGTGAGATTTTCAATGCTTAGATCAATTTCTGTCAGACAGTATCATCTCATTTTTTTTTCCCAGTAAACAAATAGGTTGCATACGCGTGGAAAATATGCATCTTCATTATAATGTAGTATCTACATATAACATACACGTCAGTTTATGCTGCATATGTGGTCAAGCTTTGTGGTATGATAAGTAACACAACAATTCATATATCTATCTCTGCTTTATAAAAAAAGACATTAAAATGTCTGAGTTTTATCAAATATAAGTCGCTGTTAGTTACAGTTTCCATACATTGCCTCAACTGGCATACCTATTATCAAAGTACACAGCGTAATATGTAAGAAACTAAAATTTATAAGATAATGACAATCCGATACAAATGCTCTCATTGCTGATAGTGCTAAGCACATATATATGTCCATTACAACTCAGGGACGCCTCTATGCATAGAACGACTGGAACGGACCTATACATAATTAACATTCTTCCAAGTTCAGTTACTTTCACGCTTGCACTTGCAGAGAATATGCTGGCTTTAACGTTTACCATGGGCATGTGCATGCATCCAGCGAG
Source organism: Conus betulinus (assembly GCA_016801955.1). NCBI lineage: Eukaryota > Metazoa > Mollusca > Gastropoda > Neogastropoda > Conidae > Conus > Conus betulinus. The sequence goes on along the minus strand of JADBJO010001992.1, from coordinate 204,041 downwards.
AGACACCAAAACAGCATAATCACACAGACTCACTTGTTATACACGAGTCCTTATCAACGACTACACGTTGAATAACAAACAACACAAACATAACTTACGGTAATTAACCTTCAACACGATTTGATTTATTCCTTTTGTACCTATCATTTCCGTTTTTTGCTCCGTTTTCTCCTTTTTCTTCTTCTTAAAAAAATGAGTATCAACGCATTTTCCAACAAAATAAAATGTTAGCACAGCAATAACCCATGGGCTATTTACATGGAGTTCAGCTGTAGGTTATTGAAGGCAATCAATCTGTGCTTTGGAGAGGAAAGTTACTTTATCCATTTGTAAATTTTGTGAAATATTTCTTTAGTTTTGTATTGTTGAAAAAAAAAAAAGGATTCAAAAGAGGGCACGACCTTTCAAATATAGTCGGAGTTGAAAGTGTTGTGACCAAAAACTTGAGTTATTTTGTTTAAACGCAGAAGGGCATTTGATGTCCACATAGCTGTAAGAAAAATATACAAAAAATGTGCACAATTTGTTGAGGATGAACAAAAATCATGAAAACGACCAGTTGTTGTATGTGGACATATGTTAATCTCTACTTAAATGCACAGCTGTGTTATGTGATTATATGTAGATGTTCAGCTATTTTGTTTGGTGATTATGTAAATGCTCATTTCTTTAACGTCATCTCACGCCAGACTGTATGTGCTGACAAACAATTCAAGAGAACGCTTTGGTCAAGAGAAAGATCATCTTTGATATTCAACACTCATTTTTTGTTTCATTAAGCAGTTTTGTTACACTTCTCTCTCTCTCTCTCTCTCTGTCTCTCTCTCTCTCTCTTTCTCTCTCTCTCTCTCTCTCTCCTCTCTCTCTCTCGGAGAGATCTACTCCTTCTACCATGTCGGAGAGATTTACTATCTTACCACCTTATATATTGGAGACGATCATTCAAGGCATCTTTTAGTTTTCAGATATGTTTTGGTGTGCAATAAGAGTGTTGAGGCGAAAACTCACTCTAATTCAGAGAGAGAGAGAGAGAGAGAGAGGGCATGAGAGAGAGAGAGAGAGAGAGAGAGAGAGAGAGGAGAGAGAGAGAGAGAGAGAGAGAGAGGGTAGGTGTATGTAGACTTGAAAGGCAGGAATAAGAGGGACGATGTAAGAGAGAAGAAAACTACAGGCAAGTGAGTGAGGGATAAGATGGGGACAGAAGGGAGGGAGAGAGACTGCGGACTAACAGGCCGTGCATCAAGACATTGGATAAGAACATACATCCTGAGGAATTCAGGAAAACGCTAACACTGGTGATTTTTTTTTAATGGTGACGCCATTTGCTATTGACAATCTGGCAAATTAGGGAAGAGGAAGTTGAAAGGAAAGGGGAGAGGATGAGGGCGAAAGACGAGGAGGCCATTTGATTTAAATACTTTTTTTCAGCTTACAAGCTTTCGGAGAACAGCAATGCGCGTATGTGCACATGTACAAGCAAGAGAAGAGAGAGAGAGAGAGAGAGAGAGAGAGAGAGAGAGAGAGAGAGGAGAGAGAGAGAGAGACGAGAGAGAGAGGAGAGATTACAATCTAAAACGATGCAATGAAGCAGTAGAGAGAGAGAGAGAGAGAGAGAGAGAGAGAGAGAGAGAGAGAGAGAGAGAGGAGAGCAGACAGACAGACACACACACACACACACACACACACACACACACACGAGAGAGAGAGAGAGAGAGAGAGGAGAGAGAGAGAGAGAGAGAGAGAGAGAGAAAGTAAGTGAGGGGAAAGGGACTATGGCAAGGTTTTCTATGTTGCCCCTCCCCTTATCTCCTCCGTCCCTCCCGATGCAAAAACAATGTAGCAGAAATATTGATAACAAAGATGATGATGATGATGATGATGATAGTAACGGTGATGATGATGAATATGATGAATATGAATATGATATGATGATGATGATGATGATGATGATGATGATGATGATGATAATGATGATGATGATACTAACGATGGTAATGGTGATTAAATTGAAAAGAACACCATTAGTGGAAAAGGCCATCAGCATATCAATGAAAATATACGGAATTTAAGCATTACCTAGCCCCTTTCCTCTCCAGCTTCTCCATCTCCTTCCCATTTAGCGTCTTGGCGAGTGTTTCTGTTACTAAACGAGTGTTTCTGTTTACATAAACATGACGAATAGCCTCCCTCCTTTTGTTCACTCAGCAACAGTTTGGAAAATCTGCAGCTTTTTAGCCAAGAGGAGAATTAGTTCTGTTCATCCCTGCCCACAAACACCCCTCTCACTGACGCTCCAGTACTCTTCTGGCACAACTGGAGCCAGATGCAGGACAAAATCACCTGCCCCACAACAACATAGCGGAGAAAAAGGCTCAGGATCAACATAAGGAGAAGAGCTCTCGTGAAGATTAAAACCACTGCCAAAACCCCAGTCATAGCAATTTGAGAACCCATCAAGGGGGTCGACCCTTTTTTTAAGATGACCTGCAAAGTGTGGTTGATAGATAATAGGAAAGGAGATGGGCTGCAGACTGAGACATCACTACTGGGAGAAATTAGTCATATGCGTTCTTCTTTCATCTGATATACATCTGTGTCTCTAGAGCCCCAAAACTGTACATGTTTAAATACCATGTCAAATCAGTCCTGCTGTATGACACTGAGACATGCGCTACGACCATAACGATGCAACAGAGGACAGAAACTTTCATTGACATATATTTTGCATCCAATGGTTGGACAACGTCACCAATGAGGAACTGTGGCAGAGGGCAGGACGGATGTCAGACGCTGAAGAGGAAGCAGCGCAGGATACGACTCGCTGCACAGAAGCCGGCACCCTGTGTCACCAATCAGACTGATCTGGAATGTACAGGGTGAGAGGGGAGACGGGATCACCCAGAAACACTTGGAAAAGAGAAATTCAGCCATAGCTGAAGAGTAAGAGATACAACTGGATTCAGGCAGGAAGACCAATGCAGGACCAAGTCCACTGACGGGTGCCATTGATGGTCCAGGCTGTCTTGTGAGGAAAGGGCCATAGTAAGTTAGCAACAAGTGAGGCTGTGGGATGCACACGGCAGTTGCTTGATGGTAGCGTTTTTCGCTGGTGGTGGCTCTGCAGTCATGACATATGGGCTGGTACACACGTGGGAACGTTCCCGTGGAGATTCTGTCGTGTCACAGCCAGTGGTAATTACAGAATGGAATCTGCAAAGGGGCAATTATTTCCCTTGATTTATTGGAATGCTCTGTGCGTGCCTGTACCCTATGTAAACACAGCACTGAGTTCCAAGAAAGATGCAGAATTGTTCCTAGGTAGTTTTGTTTGGCACTTGAGGACAGTACTTCCCAGGATCCCACCCGCACTTTCTTGTGTATCATTTTTTTTCTCTGCTGAAAACGCTACACTCCCTCATATCTACTCCACACTCCCCTTTCACAATCTCATCCATTTAACATTCTTTGGTCGGAATCTGCACACCCTTAAGACAGAAACGGAAATATTTATGAAGTAGTGTACACCGTGCCTTTTCCTCCATCTCCCATCTCCCTCTTCCCCCTTTTCAATGTGAAACAAAAAAGTTGAATGGGAGGTTGACAACAGGAGACAGGATTGACTGAATGCAATGAAATATTGCCACCCATGTCAAAGATGAGCTCAAAATCAGTATTGATAAATTTGTAGAAGACTGACAAATTGAGTGATGGGATGGTTATAATTCAGTTTCAGATTTGGGTCTGTTTGGACTCAGCCCATACTTTTCTTCATGATGTTATATCACGGAAAAAAATACACATTGTACTGCAGAAGCTTTAAGAATAAATGTTTAGGCTTTTTATATTTTTGTTAATGTATACTCCTTTCGAAAATATTAAGGAAAGGTATATTCTTGAACCGGCAATGGCTCTGGTATTGTTTGCCTGACTAGGAGCAGTTCGTACAGTGTTGAAGACGGACAGAATTTCAACTCCTTGGAACAAAAGAAAAGGTTCAAGCAAAGTTGGTGGTGACATCAACCTCAGTCCTCTATGGATAACTGCATCTAAAACGAGAATGACACTTAAGAGAACGCAGGCCTCCGCCAAGATCAAACGGATCCTGGATCTGTTATTTGATAAAAGTCGATACAAAAGTAAGACCAAAAAAAAAAAAAAAAAAAAAAGTGATGTGTTTACTATAACAAGAGAGAAAAAAAATGGTTGTAAGGCAGACGTTTATTTTACTCGCACACACACACACACACACACACACACACACACACACACACACACACACACACACACACACACACACACATGTACATACACACACTCATTCATACACACAGATACACAAACGCACACACACTCACGCACGCACACACACGCGCGCACACACACACCCGCATGCACACACACACACGCGCGCGCACACACACACACACACACACACACACACACACACACACACACACACACACACACACACACACACACTAAAACCGCATTTAAACGTGACTTACTGCACCTGAAAAAAAAAAAGAGTTCAGATGCGGTTCCACCCACATACGCTGGCATGCACAACCGCTATTTCACCCCATCACATACCAAGAGCTAAGGAAGTTTAGATTGCTTTCCACCCCCAGGTACTGCCACAACAATGAGGGTGAGAAAGCGCTAAATTAGTGAAGCCGGGGAACATGTTCCAGATGGCAGAGTCAATGAAAACGCCACCTTCACATAGTTGCCACATGTCTTACTATTCTGTTTGTAGTCCAACACCGACTCTTACGCATTGTTTCATCGACTGCAGTGTCTGAATTTCACAGCTGTACTAACAAGTGCTTTCCCTACATAGAAGAAACAGAAAAGAAGAAGACTCCGCCAGAAAATATTTACACAAAACTAAGAAAAAAAAAGGTACGAAAAAAAAAAATCATACATGGATGCCAGAGAGAGAGAGAGAGAGAGAGAGAGAGAGAGAGAGAGAGAGAGAGAGAGAGAGAGAGAGAGAGAACCAGAGCCAGAGACAAGGGCAAAGAAAGAGAGAAAATGTTGCTTTTTATCTTTTTGTTTCCTTTTTCTTTAATCGTGCAGCTTATTCTTGTCTTCCTTTGAGTGAGACAAGACAGGACAAGACAAAATTCTTTATTTACGAGGATAATAGAGAAGCACTGAGGTGCTTTTTTTTTACATCCAGTCCTCGCCCTGAGTAGGGACTACTACAATATGCAGTGAAATGAAATAGTGTAAGAAAGCAAACAAGCAAACACAGCGGTCATGCAATCATAATGGAACATCAAATGAAAATAGAAGAGACATGAAAAAAAAAAAAAAACACCCGATAATAATAAACAAACAAACAAAAAAATAGAATTAGAAATGAAAATAGCAATAATGAAGGAAAGGAAAGATCAGCATGTATAAAACAGACAGTAAAGTGAATATGACAAAGTATGTACATAATTGGAAACGCACACATACACGCACGCATGCACGCACAGAGAGAGAGAGAGAGAGAGAGAGAGAGAGAGAGAGAGAGAGAGAGAGAGAGAGAGAGAGAGAGAGAGAGAGAGAGAGAGAGAGAGAGAGAGAGCAAGGCACAAATGTAATCATTTTCCGTAAGACATGAGAGAGAGAGAGAGAGAGAGAGAGAGAGAGAGAGAGAGAGAGAGAGAGAGAGAGATCTGGCCACAGGCCCATACAAATGGAGTTCACATGTGCAATGGTGTTACATAACAATAGCTATGTTTTCAAGAGCATCTTTTCTTATCATATATGCTTTGTATATATATTTACAGAGCCTGAAAATTACATTATCATTTCCATTTGAGAGCAGCAAGGACATTTTAAACATTGAAGGACATCTGTAATATTTACGAGATATTATTGTCCACGCAGTTCAGTATATTTCGGGCATACTAATAGAAAGTGCAGCTCTGTTTCAAGAGTATCTGTACAGAATGGACAAAAAAAACGTTAATACCCATATTAACATTGCGAAAGTTGACAGAACGCGAACGCAACGGTAACATACCAATTCTAAATCTGGTTAACATCTTACGCATGTTAATACATTTAACCACACGGAAATAGGGGCACAAAGACAGTGACTGACCATACGTAGCATAAACGTTGTAAAATGTGTGTGATTCGAGAGAAGAATGCCATTCCTGTCTACAACAATCAATTAAACGCTGTTTTAGCTGGACAATAAACAGCTTAACATCCCCTACAGACTGTGCTTCCCACACAAACCCAAAACCAAACATATATAAAGCATGTTTCTAACTTTACATGCCCAAGTGGAGTAATTTTGTTCCTGTAGAGTCAGAAGCATTGAATAAGCTTTTTTTAGGGAGTCTATAATCATCCATAGTAACAACACGCAACCAAAATTTTACACATTTTGCGAAAATATTGACTTTTAGAGGTATCTGCCTAATTCTCCATAGACCAAATGCTTTGGTGTTCTCCGAGTAACACACATAAAACGCTTCAATGCTGACAAGTGAACTCTCTCAATAATAACATGATCACACATAACGCCCCATATTTCCGCACCATACAATAGAATTGGCTGTATTTGACTGTCAAATAACTTTAAAAAATATGTCTGGTGAATGTTCTCCAATTGACCATAGTATTCTTATTATTGCTACAACCCCTTTTCCAGCACGATCGGACAAGTCTCGCAATGTAGACTGGAATGAAAGCCGTGTCGTGAGGATAATGCCAAGGTATTTATACATATTTACAACAGTTAATGCGTCATTTCCGTATGTCCATTTTTCATTTTCAGCTAAGTAACCCCCATTTCTGAAGACAATAACACCTTTACCAAAATTTACAATTAAATCTAGTCGATTCGCTGTACTGTACAAAATGTTCAATGCGTTTGGAGTCCAATAACACTGTCAGACAAAAGAGCAACGTCATCTGCGAACAACAAGATCAGTATTTCAATCAGATCAGGTGATAACTGAATACCATGTCTACCGTTTTCGTTAATTTCTTTTGTAAGCTCATTAATTAGCAGGGAAAACAAAACTGGAGAACATACTTCACCCTTTCAGACCTCTAGGGCACAAGAAAACATCAGTTAAATCAGCACCAACTCGCACACGGGCTTGAACGATAGAGTACATACTTTTCAATGCATTCAAAAGTTTACCTTTAATTCCGTTTGCATGAAGAATTTTCCATAGCTTATCCCTGCTTACTGTATCGAAGGCTTTTCGAAAATCTATAAAGGCGACATAAAGTTTTCTGTGCCTTAGCAACTGTTTTTGTACACACGCCATAAGAGTAAATACATGATCAGTAGTACAATGGTTATCCCTAAAACCAGCTTGTTCCTCTCCTACCACCTCATTGGTCTCAATCCACTTTGTAAGTCTTTTATTCAATACAAAACTGTACAATTTGCTGCATATATTCAATAAAGATATTCCACGGTAGTTGTCAGGCTGATTTGGGTCGCCCTTCTTGTACAAAGGTAGTAAAACAGCCACTGTCCAATCAGCAGGAAATATGCCATTGTCAAAGATGTGATTGAACAATTTTAACAGAAAAGGCAAAATGTTGGCGGTGCTGTGTCTATAAAACTCGCCTATTAATCCATCAGGACCTGCGGCTTTCTTGTTCTTCAAGGCATCAATAGCACATACAATTTCACAGAGAGAGAGAGAGCGGAGAGAGAGAGAGAGAGAGAGAGAGAGAGAGAGAGAGAGAGAGAGAGAGAGAGAGAGAAAGGAGTCAGAGACAGAGAGAAAAAGACAGATAGAGGGGCTTAGAGGAAGAGAAGAAGAAGAAGAAGAAGAAGAGAAGGAAGAAGAAGAGAAAGAAGAAGAAAGAAGAAGAAGAAGAAGAAGAAGAAGAGAGAGAGAGAGAGAGAGAGAGAGAGAGAGAGAGAGAGAGAGAGAGAGAGAGAGAGTCTGTTCTGACAATCGCTGTACAAGAGGCAGCAGACCACACGGCACAGTCAAATGGCTGTGAAAGTGACAGCATGATGGGTACGCCTGCTGACAGCCAGCTTATCCAGTCAATGCTCTAGGACCTGACCCAATCACCAGTCCAGGGTCTAGGGTCTGACCCAATCTCCCACTTCCCATGAAGTCATGCATACCAAGTGGCTGGGTCCGGCAGTGGAGGGAAGCTGTTGACAACCTTTTATCTTTTCCTCTGTGTTCATGTCCACTTTGGAAACATCCCTGCCATCATCTATGTATTCTATTTCTCTTTTTTGACCATCTGTCTGTCTGTCTCTGCCTCTCTGACTCTCTCTGTGTCTCTGTCTGCTGCCTATCTGTCTGTATCTTTCTCCTCCCCATCTCTCTCAAACCATACATTACCCTCCAGCCTCCCCCTTTTTCTATCTCACCCTCTCTGTCTTCCCTACATCTGTATCTTCTGTCCCTTCCTCTTCTCTCTCTCTCTCTCTCTCTCTCTCCCTCTCCTCTCTCTCTCTCTCTCTCTCTCTCTCTCTCTCTCTCTCTCACACTCTCCTTCTCTCTCTCTAACTCTCGTTCTCCAACCCCCCCCCTCCCCAATTCTCCTCATTCTCAACCGTTTTTTTTTTCCAGTATAAGACATAGTTCTCAAGCATGCGTTTAAATTTCCTAGCCCACTGGTACCCTTTTGATGTTTTTTTTTATGTTAACGTTTTGTCTCCCTTTTCCCCCACCCTTTTTTTCTCTTTCATCACCCCTCTCTGTTTCCTTGTCTGTTTGTCTGTCTATCTGTCACTATTTGCCTCCTTCTGTCAGTCTGTCTGTCTGACTCCCTCCCTACCCACCTCTCTCTCTCTCTCTCTCTCTCTCTCTCTCTCTCTCTCTCTCTCTCTCTCTCATTTTCACTTCCTCAGATTGATTCCATATTCTAGCATTTCATTTACTGGAGACGACCCGTTGAACAAATTTGTTCATTTTAACTATATAGGGAACAAAGGTTCTGAGACAAAAAAAATAACACCAGTCCCAATTTCATGAGATGAGTTTTTTTTTTCATTTCGTCCTGGGCTCAGAAGGAGAAAGGACGAGGACAGAGAGAGAGAGAGAGAGAGAGAGAGAGAGAGAGAGAGAGAGAGAGAGAGAGAGAGAGAGAGGCGCAGAGAAAGAGAGAGAGAGAGAGAGAGAGAGAGAGAGAGAGAGAGAGAGAGACAGACATGAGAGACAGAGAGGAAGAAAGAAGCAGGAGTCAGGGAAGTGGATGGAAAGTATGGATAAGAGAGAGAGAGAGAGAGAGAGAGAGAGAGAGAGAGAGAGAGAGAGAGAGAATACGAATACTTATTCAGATTTGAGGCCATGGCCCCATACTGAAGGGGGACATTGCACAATTATACAACGCAACTTACGCCTAAGCCATTATACATTATAAATCTATCCACAGCAATAATGAAAATATACATAGTCGAAAAAAGTTACTGCACAACAGCACGTAGTCTTCTTTGTGCTTCATGAATATACATAGCCAGATTGCAAATAATGTTTTCTTTTTCTTGTCGACAACAGTAACATTATCTTGAAATGACATGGTTCAGTAAGAGAGAGAGAGAGAGAGAGAGAGAGAGAGAGAGAGAGAGAGAGAGAGAGAGAGAGAGAGAGTGAAGGAGTGTGTGGACAGGAAAGACAGTGAAGATCATCAGAGTGAGGGAGGAAAAAACTGGGAAGCTACGAACTAACACAACTATGCACTAAGACGCAAAACAAGGAAATACAACTCGAGTAATTCAGGGAGACGCTGACACTAGCGATTTTTTTTTATTGTGACGCCACAGCCAAATCTCCATGGCAAATTAGAGAATCAAGGCAGGAGATGGGGTGGATAATAAGGCTCGAAGAACTCGATAAGTCGAAAGTGAGACTAAGGAGGGTAGGTGAAATAAAGGACGAACTCTTCTTTGGTTTACCGGTAGACTGGTTAGCTGATGCATAATACATTTTCTTGCCATCGAAAAAGAATTCCACTTACAAGAATGTATGCCACTCAACTAACCTGGATTGCCGGGTTGGGTGGGTGTGGGTTATAATGAAATGCCCAAAATTCTTGTCGACAACAGTAAGACCAACAAATAAATTATGTATGCTCAGGACAAAATGAGTATGGTTCAACGTAAGAGAGAAGAGAGAGAGACGAAGAGAGAGAGAGAGAGAAGCAGGAGAGGAGAGAGAGAGAGAGAGGAGTGAAGGAGTGTTAACTATGGGCAGGACTTAAAAAAGAACCGGAGATGAAAGACAGTGAAGAGAGAGAGGAAGTTTTCCCTCCTTCCTCCATCAGCTCCCGCTCTGTGGAGAAGGGGGAAGATATTCGGGAGGGGGATCGATGAGGAGGAGGAGGAACAGTGGGTTAATATGTAGATGTAAGATAGCACTAATACGAAAAGAAGAGAAGAAGGAGAAAATCGAGAAGAGAGATGAATTCAGAAAAAGAGGACGCTGAAGAATGTGAGTGGGGGTCGATTTTTTTTTATTAGAGTAGGAGGAGGACGCAGAACTAGGTGGTTGCTTTCAGCGTCAGACACACGTAGTGTTGTAGTTTTGCTAGACCACAACTAGTTATATATACATGGGAAATAATAGAGAATAAGGAAGAGAGATGAAGAGAAGAAGAACTGTTATTACCATCCTAGAAAGAATGTAGAAAACAAAAAAAAACAAGAGAAGAGAAGGAAATAACAGCGAAAAAAGGAAGAGACCTATTTGGGTTAATACTGTTGATTCCACGTTACAAGCTTTCAGAGAAAATGAATGCACTTTCAAGCACATGCATTTACCGTGAGGTGTGTGAGAAAGAGAGAGAGGGAGAGGAGAGAGAGAGAGAGAGAGAGAGAGAGAGAGAGAGAGGAGAGAGAGAGAGGGAGGGAGGGGAGGGAGAGAGATGAAGAAGAAGGAGAAAAAGAAGAAAAGAAGACGAAGAAGAAGAAGAAGAAGAAGAAGAAGGAGGAGGAGGAGGAGGAGGAGGAGGAGGAGGAGGAGGAGGACGAGGACGAGGAGGGGGAAAGAAGAAGAAAAGAAGAAGAAACAAGAACAAGAACAAGAAAAGACAAGAAGAAATAGGGAAATAACGAACGCGAAAAATGACGTAATAGTATGACTGATACTCCGACATAATGGAAATTGTGGACTGTGGATTTGTACACAATGAAATGCATAGGGCACACAAATCGTTTCAAAAAGAAGAAGAAGAAGAAGAAGAAGAAAAAGAAGAAGAAGAAGAAGAAGAAGGAGGAGGAGGAGGAAGAGGAGGAGGACGAGAACAAGAAGAAGTGCATGCAGAGAGAGACAGAGAGAGAGAGAGAGAGAGAGAGAGAGAGAGAGAGAGAGAGAGAGAGAGAGAGAGAGTAAAACAAGTGCTGGAAAGAACAACGAAAAGCTAATCAGTATAAGGCAGGAGCTACTGATTTGTAGGAAATAGTGGACCGTCAGCCCACTCGCACACACACAGGTAGGACTATAAAAGGAAGTTTGGGTAGAGGAATGATTTGTTCATATTTAGGAACTTTTGTAGAAGAAAAACGGGGAAAAAAGGAGGGGGAGGAGGACGAGGAGGAGGAGCAGGAGGAGGAGGAGGAGGAGGAGGAGGAGGAGGAGCAAGAGTAGATGCACGAGACGAAGAAGACGAATGTGTGAAAGGGTGTTTTCTTCAGTCTTTTACTTTTTCTTACTCTTCATGCCTGGCCGCCTTCTGAACCTGACCATCGAAGCGTCACAAGAAAAGGTGATGGACAGAGTCTTCGAGGTGTTGGTGTACTGCGACAGTACGTGACTGACAGCATTATCACATGATTTGTATAAAAACATAGATTAGAGTACTGGTCCTAAAGCCATCTGTTCTTTATATTGGAATGTACACATTGAATGGAAAGCTGCAAAATCTACCCACCGACATAGTCTAACAGACGGCTCTTCTCTTGAATTTCTTTATTGTCTGTTCGTTTGTTTTCATCCCTTTCTCCTTTTCGGAGTTTATCTTATGTAATTACATTTGAATGAAACAAAGGGTGTGCCATGGCCTTAGAAGTGAGCCAAGGCGTGTGGTGTGAGGTATGGAGAGACAGGAGAAAACCTCCATGTTCTAGCACTGCTCTTTTAAAAGATGTTACTGAAACAGGATCCGTCAAGACAGGGACCGAAAAGATAGGAATCTGGAACCATTTTGATTTTTAGCTTCTTCAGTAGAAAAAAAATGGCATCTATTTTAACCCCAGTAATTCGGCTAGGGTCACTGCTTTAAAAAAAAAAAAAAAAGGCCTTCAAAATGAAGTTTTGAGGTGAGAAGATGGGAGGTTACTCGCTTGAAATTAGAGTTTGGGGATTTCTACTTTCTCTTCATCTCTATCTATCTATCTATCTATCTATCTATCTATCTATCTATCTATCTATCTATCTATCTATCTATCTATCTATCTATCTATCATCTATCTATCATGCGAGCACACACACACACACACACACACACACACACACACACACACACACACACACACACACACACACACGCATACACAGAGAGAGAGAGAGAGAGAGAGAGAGACATGGGAGAGGTAGGAAGAGCACAAGGTGGGGTGCAGAGACAAAAAAAGATGAACGCGGGGAGAATGTCAGTTATTTTACTTCACGCGCTTGTCTTTCTTATTATACTGACAATGTAAATTCCAACGACTATATATTCATTACATGTGTGGGACTCTTTCACGTGACAAATAATTACATATAGACGACTTCTTCTTCACAAAGAAATTTCAGAAGTTTTTTTCTTTCTTACATATTAATAATGCTACAGATAGACGACTTCTTGTTCACAAAGAAAGAAGTTTCAGAAGTTCTAATTTCTTACATATTAATAATGCTGCCTTCCTCGTGTTCATGATGAACTAATCTCTGGATCATATCAATATGCTGTCAATCTTAATCATGACGTCCTCTTGACTTCTCATGTTCCATGGTGCTTCCTTTCAGTTGCAAAGCTAGGAGCGAAATCTAAGGACTTTCCGTGCTGTCGCAGAGGATGGATGGGTGTGGAGGAGGTGGTTTATCGTAATTTCTTCAATTTCGAGTCATGGGGGAATCTTATTTTCATCGTGACTTCCGACAATAAGTGTTCATATTTTACATGGGGTTCGCATTTTGCAACATTTGCCATGGCTGTCTTGCACATTCCTTCGGCCATGTTGAAAGAATTCAGCAGCTTAGACACAGAAAGGGTATTGATTTTGCATGGACAGGTGCCAAGGTGCTGGCCCTTAGAACTGAGAGAATGATATACAGTCGATCTTCTGCTTCCTTGCTCTGGAAAATGCATCATTCCAAATTACTTCCTTTGAGCGACCTCGAAAGAGGCAGATTAGCTCGCCTTTAGGGTAAAAAAAAAATGGCGAAGGTCTCAAAGAGCTGAAATTAATAGAGGAATGGAGGCATGTAAGATGTGTCTTAGGGATATCTAAGAGCATATTTCTTTATTGCCAGAAGCTTCAAATTACTGATTTTGGTTCAGTGAGCACTGGCACCATCATCGTAAGATTCTCAACTTTGGTCCTGACACCTGTACTTACCTTGGTATAGATATGTATCCGGGATGAAGATAAAAGCGAAAAAAAACTATGATTAAAATCTGTCAATCTTTACGGGGTAGTAAACTGCGCGCAATTAACAGCCTTCCACTTCATCCCACTAGTATGTGTTAGAAACAAGTCAGGTATTGTTCGTGCAGATTTTATGTGTGGACCAGGAAGATATAATCTTCCTAACATCAGAGCCATTGACCGGTAAAGGTCTCCATCATGAACTACAAACCTGTGTTTAGTTCGTTGGACTGAGAGAGAGAGAGAGAGAGAGAGAGAGAGAGAGAGAGAGAGAGAGAGAGGGGGGGGGGCATACAGACAGACCACTGGATCAAAGAGCAAGACAGCTATTCAGAATATGAAGACACAGCCAATGGCCAGGAGTATGACCAATCCCCACGTAACGGCTTAATTACTTAATCAAGGACGTGACGCCGACCCAGTCTCCCCTTCTCCATGCAGCGTAAGCTGAGGGAAAGGAGCACCAGAAGAGAGGTGTCGGCGACAGATGTCTTCAAACCCGAAAATGGACAATGTCCTTTTGTCGTCTCTTTGTTTTTATGTTGACATACAAATTGAATTGTGTTAGCCTGTCATCTCCAGCGAAACGAAATGCTATCACGAAAAAAAAAATGAAATGAGCATGATCGAAAGTAGTTTCCAAGCCTAGGGACAGTGTGAGCACATGACGAAAAAGAGTTAGAAGAAACCAGAGGCGCGTTTCACTAAAGCAAAGGCTAGATGTCTCACGAGTTTGGCAAGTAGCGCCGTTTCTTTGAACAACTGTGGCGAGTGGGGAGAGACACTGACGAGGGATCGTTAGAATACATTTAGGCTCTCTCGCATTAGAGGTTAAATGGCTGACACGGTACCTAATCTTTGATCGGAGCATGAAAATTCGTAACGCCTGATTGATGCATGCGACTGAACTCTCACTCCAAGAGGCAGAAGAGCTTGAAGATAGTTAAAAATACATCTGCATTGCGCCGACTTAAAAAAAAAAAAAGTCTCATGTTACTTCCCCCTTCTCTCGCCGCAAGCAAAAAAAACGCCACCAGAAGCTAACCATCTCTCGCGACTATGAAATATGTTCTGCATTTGTCCTTCCTTCCTTTTCTTTTTCTTCTTTGTTTTTCCTCATCTGATTATTCTGCATAAGAACGGCCCAGATCCCGTATCCAAAGCCATATTTGTCAAAACACTCGTGCAAGTCAGTTTACATTCTTAAAGGCAGACAATGCTTGAAATGTATCGCGGAGGTTTTTTCGTAATCTCTTCAGCCATCTGCGTTTATTAGACTGATCCATTATTATGAAGAAGTGGCGGAGGTATAAAAAGAATGAAGCAAACGAATACTCTTTTGTTTTAAAGCTTTCAGAGGATTAAATTCCAGCCTACTTATGTGCATTGTAGCTCTGTTTGAATATACGAAAGTAAAGCGTTCTTGTGGATGCTGAGTCAAGAAGTGATTTCTGTTCAGCTGGATTTCTTTTAGGTCTTGGCATGCGTATGGTTAGATTCTACATCTGGTTGAATGAGTACATGTAAAATGCAAATTTTTCAGTGATTTTTTTGTGCAAAATGCACACATGTGTTTTTACCAAGATAGATAAAACGATGACCGACGGACGCAATATCAAATTCTCTCGATGCTTTGTTCTGATATTTGATCCCGGTAAAATGATTTTTGATTTCAGCTTGTTTTCTACCTAATATCTTGTACACTCTCAGTGCGCTCTTACCGTTCGTTCCTGCACCTCTATACACAGCCAGGTAGAGGTCGTTCTGTTTAGTCCTCAGCACCACACAATACAGTCAGTATCAAGCCGCCGTGAGGCAACCCACTGGAGAAGATTCCGTGTTGCTGTTGGATTAGTACGGTGGTGGTTTTTTGTGTGTTTCTGATCTGTAAGAAGCACAAACTGTGTTAAACTCTCCTAAGAGAGAGAGAGAGAGAGAGAGAGAGAGAGAGAGAGAGAGAGAGAGAGAGATTGATTGATTGATTGATCTTAAATAGGCAAGGATGAAGATTTTAGGTCAAAGCCTAGTCTTACAATCTGTTCTTGTCATACATACATTATTCAACATATATCATTCGTACTGACAATCAACATAGCAACACTGTAATGTAATTCCACGATGATAAGCAGACTGTTCACAAAAGTAATAATGACATGGTAGGTCATCAAGCAGAAGGAAGCGTACAAATACAAAAACAAACAAACAAGCAAATAAACAAAACTAGAAAGAGAGAGAGAGAGAGAGAGAGAGAGAGAGAGAGAGAGAGAAGTCGGAGGAGGAGGGGGGGGGGGGGGGTATGGTAGGTAGGGGGAGGAGAAGAGGGATGGTAGACAGAGCGGGAGTGCGGACGAGCGATTTCACAGAGTAGGTTATATGTTTAGACGGCATAATCAAAGTATGGTTTACAGAAGACAGCGAGTGGACGCTAATCATTTTAACCAATTACTGAGACATAACATGTTTATGTAAATGTTTCTTGAAAAGTTTTAAAGTATTCGTATTGTGTAGACTCGGTGAAAGTGAGTTCCAGATATATGGTCCAGAGTAAGCTAGGCTAGTTTTGTATTGATAAATGAGTGGCCCCTTTCATGGGGGGAACACAAAATCATACCTCACTTCTAGAGAACATACAAACAGGGAAAACTCTAATCACAGAGAAAACATAACTCTGACTGGACAGACATATGATATGAACTGTACATGATTTATATGATCAGGATATTTCTGATTCACATGTTTGTATTGCCGATGAAGGCTTGTCTAATTTTGAAGGCAGAGACTAGGAATTTTGCCAAGTTGACTATTTGATCGGGCAGTTCAGTAGTAAATACACCAATCAGTTTGCATTCCAAATCTCACCCCGCAGTCACGTCAAATTTATGCAACTTTCTGATCTGATTGTACAATGGGCACTTGAACATAAAATGAATTTCATCTTCTTGTAGATTTAAACATACAGGGCATGTCGTGTTTTCAGCTGTAGGTGAAAAGCGAAATCTGTGTACATTTAATTGAGAAACACCCATTCTAAAATGTGCCAGAACATTCCTGTAATTTTCTACACATACAGAATACTGATATATTTTCTCGAGAAAACATGTGCTTCAATTTACCATACATGGACAACCGTGGACTGATATCCAAATGGTTTCGCCAATGATGGCAAAAATTACTAAATAGTCTGAATTTTAATTCTTTTATGAATCCTATTTCATTACCACAACCAAAAATCCATACTTCTTGAAATCCATTTTCACACAGGATATTTTTAAACATGTGTGGCCCATGTTACATGGCCTTTCTCATGCATAGACACAGTGACATGTTGTACGCTTTCTTTGAAAATCTTGTATCCGGTTGTTTTAACATCTAAGCCAGTACTTAATACACGGGTAACAGTTGATATCCATAATGGAAAACGTCCAAGTTCTCCATATACTACGTCGCTTGCTGCTGATTTGTTTCTTACATGTAAAAATCTTTTGCATGCGTACAGATGTACTTGCTCCAACTGGGGGTAAGCTTTGTACCCCCATATCTCAGAGCCATAAAGCAGCAACGGGACAACCTGTGCATCAAAAAGTTTTTGAAGAAAATATCCGGTGAATTACACCCAATTCTTTTTAGTGTGCACAGGATGTCGTTTGTACATTTCTTTCCTCTAAGTTTTAGTTCTTCCATGGCAAGTGTAAAACTATGTCTAGTAGAAAAAGTAAGACCTAAGTATTTGTACGAATTAACCACTTCTAGCGGGGTGCCGTTCAGAAACCATCTCTCCCTTGAGCTGAGAAAAACACCCTTCCTGAAAACAATGATTTTTGACTTGTTGTCTAAATTTACTGTTAACCGCAGTCTTTCTGTTTCTTCTCTTTGGAGAATATTCAGTTGATGCTGCAGTCCAATCGCAGTAGAAGCCAAAAGAGTAAGATCATCAGCAAACAGCAAAAGGAAAAGCTCAGTTTCGTCTGATGTGAGGGTAGCACCATGTTTACCGTTTACAATTACGTCATTTGCAAGTTCATTTATTAACAAAGAAAATAATAACGGACTAATAACACATCCTTGCTTTAAGCCTTGTAAACATTCAAAGAAACTTGAGTAACGTGTATTATTATAAACATAAAACACACGCTTTTCACATTGGAGTACATTGCCTGAATCATTTTTAGCATTCTACCTCGCACGCCTGCTCGTAGCAGCACCGCCCACAATACCTTACGGTTCACAGTATCATATGCTTTTTTTGAAATCGATGAAGGCCACGTATAGTTTCGTACTCTTCTGCAAGTATTTTTCAATTATTGCGTTTAAAGTGAATATATGATCTATCGTTGAGCGGCCTTTTCTAAAGCCAGCTTGTGCCTCACAAATGATACCGTTTTGCTCTGCCCATAAAGTTAACCTGCCATTGATAATATGTGCAAAAACCTTACTAAGAACACTCAACAGAGATATGCCTCTGAAATTATCAGGAATGTTGGCATCACCCTTCTTATACAGTGGAATTATTGCTGCCTCCCGCCCATTTTGATGGGAAAAAACTCCTAGAGAATATAGCGTTGAAATACTTCTTCAAGTAAGGTAGAATTATTTGCTCTGCATTCTTCAACATTTCAGGCAAAAGACCATCTAAACCCGCTGCCTTCTTATTTTTCATGTGTTTAATCGCTTTACTGATTTCTTTTTCACTTATCTCTCCATCCAATATATGGTCAAATAACGTTTCGTCCGATTCATCATTTTGGCAATCTTCCCCGTTGACAAATCCTTCGTTGAAAACTGATTCAAAGTGCTGTACCCACTCGTCTTCTGTAATGTCATTTATAACAACACTTTCTTTTATTCTGTTAATCTCGTTCCAGAACTGATTGGAGTTTTCCACTGAGCTTAAAAGATTTTTCAAATCAAAGTTTCTCTGGGCACGCTCTTTCATGTCGAGCATAGTCCTGTATTCTTTCCTCACTCCGATGTATTTAACGTAGTCGGCTTCTCTTTTTAGTTTTCTAGCCCTTCGAAGGTGCCTTATTACTTCCCTTTTCTTTGAAAGCACTCATTATCAAACCATCTGGCTTTACGAGCACTTTGTTTACCTACTAACACTTTTTTTTTTCATTGGTTTCAGCTGCCTCTTTTAATGATGAAGTAAAAATATTCACCGACTCATCTAGATCCATATCAATCAGAGAAATTGCCAACTCAAGTTGGGTCTGAAAAAGTTCTGATCTTAAGTATTCAGTGAACATGTGGGCTTGATCTTCTGACCAAATAATCTTCTCTAGCTGGACAGCGTTGTTGACAGTGGGTTGAACAATGGAATTACCAATCTTACAATACAATTCAACAGGCATATGGTCTGACTCAATTCTGTCTCCTATGACCATCCGTTCAAAACTGCCACAAAGATCGAAACTCGTAAGGAAATAATCAATAACGCTATGACCCTGTTCAGATAAATATGTGAAATTACCAGAACCCTCGAGTTCTGGACACCCATTTAATATTTTCAAATTGTAACAGGCGCACATATCAAGTAACTTCTTACCAAAATCATTTGTCGCTACGTCACATGACATTCTGTTGTCTATGAAAGTAGTAGACCTATCAAAAACATCAGAGCAAAAACCTTGAGTTAAAGATTGTTAATCATTTGTACATTACCTGTTCGTCCATTAAAGTCGCCATTACAATCAAGTACAGATTAGCATCCACTGCCAATAGATCACCTATAATCCTTTCAACTCCAGTGTATGACAACTGGATTCCGCAGTTCATAAAACGGGCTACCATAGGGTGGGACATACACAGACACGTACAGTATGTCGGATGCACTGCCCAAAAGTTTACCGCATATTCTGACTGCAACTAAATTATCACATTCACATGGTATTACTTTAATATATTTTGTCAGGTTCTTTTTTATCATTACAGCTACGCCACCTGACCAACGGCCGTGATGAGATAATTTCAAAGCGGGAGAAACGAATTTAACAAAATTTGGAAAAACATCAGACATATCGAAAGTTTTGTCCATGAATGTTTCTGTTAGTGTAACAAAATCAAAATCATTTAAGTAATTCACCAAGTCCCAGTCTCTGAGTTTGTTTTGCAAGACCCGCTATGTTGAAGAGCAGGAAAGACAGTCGCTGGGGCCGGCCTTCACTCTGCCTGGGTCTATTGTACCGCTCGTTGGGTCTGCAGCATGGAGTCTATCCGCTGCTGAGCTCTGGGTGTTCCACGGCCGCGACCTCTTCCGGAATGCCTCGGTCGCTCAGCCGACGGAGTTAAAGGCTCTTGGCTTCGAAAGAGAGAGAGAGAGAGTCTGTCAGTCACTGTACAACGACACAGCCAGTAGACTACACGGTGAAGTGAAATGGCTGTGAAAGTGACAGCATGATGGGCACGCTTGCTGACAGCCTGTTTGATCTGTTCAAGGCTTCAGGACTTGACCCGATCGTCAGTCCAGGGCGTGGGGTCTGACCCAATCCCCCACTTCCTCTGAAGCCATGCATAGCAAGCAGCTGGGTTGGGATGCTGATGGAGGCTTTTGACAACCTTTTATCTTTCCCATTGTGCTCCTGTCGAATTCTGAACACCCTTCCTCCCAACTCACCCTATCGTCGACGCACCTCTCTCTCTCTCTCTCTCTCTCTCTCTCTCTCTCTCTCTCTCTCTCTCTCTCTCTCTCTCTCTCTCTCTCTCCTCTCGCTCTCTCTCCTCTCTCTCTCTGTCTGACCGTCCATTTCGTCTGCCTGTCCTTTGTCTGCTTGCCTGTCTGCTTGTCTGTCTGTTGTCTTGTCTCTCTGTCTGTCTGTGTGTGTGTGTGTGTGTGTGTGTGTGTGTGTGTGTGTGTGTGTGTGTGTGTGCCTCTCTCCTCTCTCTCTCTCTCTCTCTCTCTCTCTCTCTGTTTTTTCCTTAAAATTTCTTGCTTTTAATTCATCTCTCTCTCTCTCTCTCTCTCTCTCTCTCTCTCTCTCTCTCTCTCTCTCTCTCCCTCTCTCTCTCTCTCCCCCTCTAGTCCCTCCACCCCCTTAATGCTCCATCTTTTTCTTCCAGACAGTTGATATAGCACAGAGTCCTCAGTAACTCATCGCAATTTCTTAACCGGTTGGAACGTAGTATAATTTAAGCGTTTACAGTCTTAACGTTTTTGAAGTTCACGTGAGTCATCTCTGCTCTGCTTCCCCCCCCCCCCCCCCCCCACCACACACACACTTTCTATCTCTTTCCCTCTCCTCTCTGTCTCTATTTGCCTCTGTCTGTCTGTCTGTCTGTCTGTCTGTCTTCTCTTCTCTTCTCCCCCTCTCTCTCTCGGCTGAGCCAGTGCGCTTGACTACTCACTAGATAATAATAATAATGAATACTTATACAGCGCATATTCTCAGCTAGAGACCAAGCTCTAAGCGCTTTACAAGCGACACTCGTTTACACAACGGGCTGCCCTACCTAGGTAGTGCCGACTGAAGAGCTGCCAGCTGGCGCTTCATTCAGTCGTTTCCCGTGTCATCCAGTCAGTATCGTTCAATATCGATCACTCATTTTCCTTACTTCCTTCATTCTTTCCGTTTCTCACTCAGGGTGCATGCTATGTGTAACGTGTCATCCATACCAACGGCCAAAGTGGCCTACTCTTCCGAATGTTGGTGATGGGATTTTACGTGTGTGCAAGATGTTATGCGTGCGTTCACACACGGAACCTCGGTTTACAGTCTCATTCGAAGGACTGTATGGGAAATGGAGTCAGAACCAATGTTAACTCCGAGGGAAAAATCCCCCTGTACCGAAAAAACGCCCCGGCGGAGGTTCGAACCCGCAATCCCAGGATCACCAAGATTACGAGTCAGGCGCTCTACCAACTGAGCTATTCCGGCTCCTGTCTGTGACTCCAGATCACTTACCCCTCGCCCACCTAAGCCGTCTCTTCATTTATTGATTGATTTATTTACTTTTGCGAAGCTGGTGTAGCGTACATGACTAGTCCCACATGCAGTGACAAGTTGTCCTTTTGCCAAAACTAAAACTAGAACCGCATGCATGACTGTTTCTTTGTCTATTCACACAGAGGTCTTCGAGGGTAAAACATTTAAAACAAAAATAAAGATAATGCCATAACTGCAATAGTAACAGCAAGCTAACAAAGAAAAACGAAAAAAAAAAAATCTGATTGAATCTTGCATTCTATTTACAGGAAACCAGTAACTGGGCTTCGAAGTAATTACATTCTTTGTTCGATTTCTACTGAAGAAATTGCACATGGAAGCAGAAATACAGAGATGGGATCAGTCGCTGCTGGGGTTCATACTGACCACGTTATCTGTCGACTTCCTTCAGGCCGGACATGACATGTGTGCTACTCGGGGAAAATCTCGGATTATACGTGGAAGTAACATCATCACATTTGCCACCTGGAAGGTAAGAACACTCAAGCAGGCTGCAAAATGAAAGGAACTGCCCCATGGCATGGGGAGATACCCTTGGCACGTTCTCGGCCTCTGAGAAGTACGATGGAAGAACAACAGAGAAGTGCAAAGAGACGAAGGGTATGTCCTGTACCACAACTGAGAAGAAGACAAACATACACGAAGCGGGATTAATGTGTAAACGAGAACATCAAAAACGCTTTATTGAAAAGAACGCTTTATTGGGAAGAACGCTTTATTGGGAAGCTACTATACAAATGAATTTTGGGTCGGCAGCCACTTCTGCACCTGCTACAGACAAATATCGTATGTGGTTATGGTGGTGTTGATATTGTCCTCTGGTGTCTGCACTCTATTTTTTTTATGTCACTGCTGCTTTCTTTCTTTGTTTTCTGGGTGTGTGCTATATGGACAAAACGAATGCAGGCTTGATGGCATGCTTGCATCGTTTTGGTCAGTGGCGAAGGCACTCTAGATAGCCTGTGGAGTTAGTATTGCTGGTCTTGTGTCTCGTTAGCTGAAATCCTTAAATCGCAGTGAGTTTCAGAATGGTGCTAGTGGTAAGCTCTACATATAACATATCCTGACAGATTTGGTCTGATCCATTTTGTTGACATGACCAAGCCATTGAAGGTGACTGACTTTATCCCGTCCATCCCTTGATGCACATTGTGACAGAAGTATTTGCGGTGTTTGTTCTACTACTTCTTTTAGTTTGGTGTTCCAGCACAGTCTCTTTACCCCACCCATCCTCCGATCCTCATTCTCCCGCCGCCTGCCAGACTTCTGACGCCTAAGTATGAGTGTATCTCTACCGATATATCAACAGAGGAAATCTACTGTCCTTGCTGATCTGGTTTTTGCATTGAAATGATTTCTTAAGCCCATCTTCTGAGATCATGCTTTCTTTTTCAATTTTTTTTTCATCAGATGAGCAGGAAAAATTCTGTCATTACACTGATTTTGTTTTCAGCTTGATCCCGACCGTAACTCTAAACTCTGATCTCTACGTCCACAGTTGCAGAGCTATCCATTGGTCCCCAAAATGGCCGATCACGCACTATTCTCCTTTGCCACATATTTTCTTTCTTTTTGTTTCCTCTCAGTAACACAGGCGGCACTCATCCCATTTAGAACTCGAAATCGGGTCTTTCTCTGACTCGCTTCTTGTTAGCAGTGTACCTTCATATTAGCTCGGTCTTCAAAGTGATATCAAAGGTCTTTAATCTTGTATCGGATAATTACCCCCCCTCCCCCCCACGGACAGGAAATAGAAAGTTATGAAGCCATACTTTCAGCCCTTCTTTCTGTATATTCTGGTGTCTTTGTCATACACGCGACTAGCCTTGTGTCTACAGTTCCTTTCGTGTACTTGGTTTGGGTCATATGACCTGACTGCATAATAACCCTTTGCCAACACTTGTTGAAGGAGGTAAGGATGTGACTCTTAGGAGTAAAACAAGAGCAGAGAGCAGAGAGAGAGAGAGAGAGAGAGAGAGAGAGAGAGAGAGAGAGAGAGAGAGAGAGAGACCGAGAGAGAAAGAGACGACAGAGACGACTCACAGACTGACAGACAGACAGAGAGAGAGAGAGAGAGAGAGCAAACGAGACAGAGAGAGAGAGAGAGAGAGGGGGGGGAACAGGGGGGGGAACAGACAGTCAGATACAGAGAGACAGCAAGCAAGTGAGACAGAGACAGAGAGAGAGAGACAGACAGACACACAGACAAACAGACACACAGACATTCACCCAAGAACACAGTCATCTATTTCCGCCTCCGTCAGCAGGAAAGGCTTTTGACCTGTCCACACCCCCCCCCCCCCCATCGACCCCCACCCCCACTCACCGCCCCCGCCCCGCTCCCACCCCCACCCCCATATCCTCCCCCATCGTCTCTTTGAGTGGGTGCCAGCAGAAAAGGCCTGTGGCCTGTCAAGCTCCTTGCCACCTCCTCCAAGGGACGCTGGCAGGAAAGGCCTGGGAGCCATCAACTCTCTAACACCACCGTCTTGAGGGGCTGCATTGTCCACACTGCCACTGTCCCGATCTCAAACATGGCCTTGTGCGATGAAAGGGTGGGGTGGGGGTTGGGTGTGGGGTGGGGGGGGGGGTTGAAAAAGTAGGACCTTTTCTTTTTTTCCTTTTGGTCCCCCTCCTCTCCAAGCAGCTTCACCTCCTCCCATTGCTTCTCCTGATCCTCATCCTCTCTCCTCTTCTCTCTCTCTCTCTCTCTCTCTCTCTCTCTCTCTCCTCTCTCTCTCTCTCTCTCTCTCTCTCTCTCTCTCTTTTGTTCATTCGCTCGCCATTCATCCTCCTTGTTGAAGATTTAGGTTTGTGTGGGGAGTTTGTTGACTCGTAAACGTATATATTTGCTGAAAGAAGTGGATTAGGGAAGGAGGGGAAGGAAGGAGGGACACCAAGGTACCCTGCAATCCCTACCGTCCCCCGTCCGCTCTCTCTTCGTCCACCCTTCTAGCTCATTTCAGGGGGTGAAAATCCGCATGAAACGAATAAATAAACAATCTGAAAGCATCTTAGGGAATACATTCCTGTAGAAAAGAACGTTTTGAAATGTAGTGATATAACCACATCAAGAGCATATGTTGCAATGTCAGAATTATGCTGGGGACCAACATATTCCCCGCCTCTACATCCACTTTCTCTAGTTCTACTGCTAAATAAAACGTGTTGGCATGTCTTCTCTGTGGGATTAACAAGAATACCCCCTTTCCCTCCTCTCTCAAAACCCCAACCCTACCGACCCCTTCACACCCTGTTTCTAATTCTCTTTTTCTCAAGACAGCAACTTCTCAGCGATCGTGAATGCTCTCCCTTCAGTAAAAATGAACCCTTCCCTCCCCCTGTCCCCCCCCCTCCCCCTCCCCCCACATCCCAGCCCCCTTCCTCCCAGTCATCACACAGCTGTATAGCTTGTTCGTCAAACAAAAATTAGTACTGCTGGTCCCTTCATTCCTTCCCCTCTTCTTCCCTGCTCTACAACTATTTTCCCAGAGTTTGATTTCTACAAAACTACTACTTCCTCCTAACCCTTCTCCATCGAGGGCGCGCAGTTTACCTTTACTTATGACATGACACGGTTTTACGCAATGATGCAAAACTGTAGAAGATAGGGTTCTTATTACTAGACAGTAATAACTGTTACAGATTTTTCAAACGAGGCACAAACTTGCCCTTCAAGGGAATAGGGGCGCAAGGTGGTATGCGATGGTAGCTTTCTTAGTTCGCGGACCCCCCCACCCCCACCCCCAACTTCCCCCGTCTATCTGTCTATTTCTCTCACTGTGTGCTCTGAGAGAGAGGGAGACAGAAAGAGAGACAGACAGACAGAGACAGACAGACAGACCGACCGATTAAGAGAGAGAGAGAGAGAGAGAGAGAGAGAGAGAGAGAGAGAGAGAGAGAGAGAGGATGCAGATCATGACAAGGGATGGGTTGGATGGAGCAAGGGTGAATACAAATTGAAACAGTTCCCATTTTCCATCAAACCAACTCTTTCTTTCAGTCTTGGATTTCGTACAGACCTCCTCAAGTTTGATCCTATTCTGCATTGATTCTCCCCCGGTCTGAAGGTCACGAGCTCTGTTTTCCCCTGGCAGCCTTTGAAAGACATATTATTACGAGCACAAGAAATCAATGCGTGTTGCAGTGAGAATTCTTGCAAGTCCCTGAGGGCGTGCTTTGAGTTCTGTCTGGGCGTAATTGGATGGTTTGAAAATTTCACTCTGAGATGGCTTGGAATGTATGAAACTCTAGAATGGACAGCCTGGACTGTTGGAACTGATTATACGGCACAGGCACCCGTTCTCTTTCCCCGCTCATCTGCAAGGATTTGTTTTATTTTTTGGCTCTAACCAAAAATTCAGTCATTTTTCACCAGCACTGCGTACTTATGAACATAATACAGTCAGCTTGAGACTTGAGATTTGGCTAAAACATGTGCGTTTTTTGTTGTTGTTGAAATTGTGTATTGTTTCCTTGACCGTTTCCACAGGTTTGGGTGTCTGGGCAGAATAGTAAAATGCCATCGTTGGAGTGCATAGCTACGTAGTTTTCTGTGTATGAAAAGAAAAATCAGATCTGTAGGGCTTGAGGACGATAATACATGGTGGGAAACTCTCTCTCTCTCTGAGTCTCTCTCTCCCTCTCTCTCGCTGTCTCTCTCTCTCTCACACACACACACACACACACACACACACACACACACACACACACACACACACACACACACACACACACACACACGCACGCGCTCACACGTTACGCGAGCGCGCTCGCGCGTTAGAGAGAAGAGAGAGAGAGAGAGAGAGAGAGAGAGAGAGAGAGAGAGAGAGAGAGAGACAGACAGAGAGACACAGACAGACAGACAGAGAGAGAGAGAGAGAGAGAGAGAGAGAGAGAGAGAGAGAGAGAGAGAGAGAGAGAGAGAGAGAGAGAGAGAGCCAATTGATACATTCACGTAATGTGTCAATCCCTACACTCCTTGACACAAACATTTTGCCAGTGAAGGAAATAGACAGACAGCCCCAAATCTGTTAAGAC
>JADBJO010001992.1:167500-172500 GCA_016801955.1 Conus betulinus | reverse complement strand
CACACACACACACACACGCGCGCGCATACGGTTGGATAGAGGTGGGAGGCAACAGAATGGACGGACGAAATAAGGCCACTCGTTTCAGGATGAGGACGTTGACTCAAAAAAAAAAAAAAAAACTGTGGCAAATTGGAGCCGATGGGAAGAGGAGGGCGGGACGTGACGATGGGGTGGATGAGGGCATGAAGGAACGGAAGGGGGTACAGTACATAATCGTTTCCGTTTACGGTTCTTTGGATGAGAGAGAGAGAGACAGAGAGAGAGAGAGAGAGAGAGTGAGGGTGGGGGGAGGGAGGGGGCGAAGTGCCAGTCGAGGACTGCGGGAAATAAGGAGGAGAGTCATTTCAAAGACTGGCAGGAACACTGACATTTAGGGAAAGTGTTTACTTTGCACATATTGAAAGGGGTGAGAGTAGACAAATAGTTCCAAGAAGGAAAAAGAAAGAAGAGTAGGGAAAAAACGTAAATAAAGAAGAAGAAGAAGAAGAAGAAGAAGAAGAAGAAGAAGAAGAAGAAGAGAAGAAGAAGAAGAAGAAGAAGAAGAAGAAGAAGAAGAAGAAAGAAGAAGAAGGAGAAGAAGAAGAAGAAGAAGAAGAACAACAACAACAACTATAAGAACAACAAGAACAAAAAAACAAGAAAAAGAGAGACAGAGGCAGACACAGACACAGACAGACAGACAGACAGAGAGAGAGAGAGAGAGAGAGAGAGAGAGAGAGAGAGAGAGAGAGAGAGAGAGAGAGAGAGAGAGAGAACAAAACAAACAAACAGACAGAGACATAACAGAAAGACACAGACAGAGAGAAGGGGGAGGGGACGGAGGGTGGGGGAGATTAAATATTTCTCTTACTTAAAATGTTGTCGATAGAAGTTATTCCTCAATACATATGGGATGAAACATGATAGAGTAAAATGTGAGACACCAGGTCATCCACACAAACTAACTTCCTTTTACCGTCTGGAACCTTCTGCTGACGATACCATTTTGCTGGTGCCAGCGATGCATTTTCTTCTCCCCTCCGTCCCTTCCCCACCCCTCTTTCGTCAAACTCCATCCCCTTCCTTCCTAGCAATCTCTCCTGCCTTCCTTATTCAGGCCAGATAAGGTGGAACGAGCGATAGTTAAGAGACTGAGTATCGTTTTATTGTTTGCTTCACATGCTTTTTGCACCCTCTTTTCTCTTCATTTTAACTATTATCTGATTCTGTTGTAATGGAATTAGGAGCAGCGCTCGGTGGAAATACGTAATGTTTATACGATGATATAATTATTATGGTGTAGTATTTTACATTTCGCCCTGTTGAGTGTAAAGGTAGCACAGTTCTTTCTGGCGACAGAATGTCGTTAGAGGACAGCGCCATCTCTACTTCTGCTACGGAGGAGACTTTTCACCCATGTCGGCAATTTTGTTTCTTTGTTTCTTTGTTTGAATGTCAACAAGATCATAAAAAATGACACATCCGAATTGACAAAAATGGGTAGAAATACAAGCATTGCCTTATTTCAGATCTGTTAAATTTTGGCGCGGATCTGTGGCACACATCTAGAGAAAGAGCGGATCCATGATCAGCCAGACTGTGGCGGAAGTCTGTGCTCTCCTAACGATTTTTCCCTCGTCTTAGTCTGTCTTTGACTTAAGTGAGGCTGAAGCCAGACAGCGGAAATATTCACATCAATATTCAAGCCGAGACCCCCTGTAAGGGGCACCAATGTGGGATGCAAGTGAGATCTCAACAGACCAGGCCTACTGTTTTTGTTGTTGTTGTTGTTGTTGTTTTTTTTGTTTTTGTTTTTTACTCTGTTGGGTAAGCATCACACATCAGGTGAGTTAAAAGTGTCCGTCCTCCACATGTTAGCTGACAATGTATCAACACTGGGCTCATTCCATACCGAACACACGAAGAATGAGCCTCCAAAATTGGTTGGGACACTGTCAACTGCGTTTCAGACCAGATTCCAAATCGTTCACGAACTTTCGTAGAAATACCAAAGAACAGACTACAATAAGCATGCCAGGCATGCACAGATACTGTCGAGACAGCATGCTGCAGTAAGGTAATACACGTTCTTGTGGATGCTTCCAGCAAGAGCGAGCGAGAGAGAGAGAGAGAGAGAGAGAGAGAGAGAGAGAGAGAGAGAGAGAGAGAGAGAGAGAGAACATATGTGCGTGCATGGTGTGAGCATATACATATCTGCATACCTGCAAGCGCGCGCGCGTGTGTGTGTGTGTGTGTGTGTGTGTGTGTGTGTGTGTGTGTGTGTGTGTGTGTGTGGTGTGTGTGTGTGAGAGAGAGAGAGAGAGAGAGAGAGAGTGTGTGTGTGTGTGTGTGTGTGTGTGTGTGTGTGTGTGTGTGTGTGTGTGTGTGTGTGTGTGAGCGCGCGCGTGTGTGTGTGTAGAAGAATGCCAGAAAGAACGAGGGATACTTATTTAATAGAACAGAGAAGACATTGACCCTGGGAATTGAGAGCTGTAAAACCACCCAGACATTGAAATAGATGTGGTAGTCTTCTTTTTTGTTGCTGAAAGTTTGTTTGGATGTCAACAAGATCATGCAAGAAGTGCGTAATAGATTTGAACAAAACTGAGTAAAAATAGATTGAGTCCCCAGTTCAACGTTAATTCGGATCTGTGGTACACAATCAGAGCAAAGTGCAGATCCAGATTCCATCTCACTGTGACCGAAGTCTGTCCTCTCCCTACGCTTTCCCAGGACCAGGGCTGCTATGGACCGTGGTGAGTAAGCACTATGCGGCAGGTGGCTGATAGTCTCTTCCGCATGTTCTCAGACAGTATATCAACATAGGTCTCAGCCCTAGCTGACGCAATAAAGAAAGAGCACTCAGAAGTGGATCAGACACTTTCAACAGCTCTCCCAGCTGAACAGATTCCAAATTGCACATGGACCCTGGCAAAACGACAAAAAAGCAGAAGCACAACATGTAAACTGTTCATTCAAAAATCCTGGTGCAATAGAAAGTGGTGAAACGTTCTTAGAAAACTTGAAAGATGCATCTGTCAGATGGGGGCGGGGGGGGGGGGGGGGGGGGGAGGGGGGGGGGGGGCGACAGGAAGACAGACAGACGGACAGTGAGCGAGCGAGCGAGAGAAGAGACAGACAGGGAGAGAAAGACGGACAGACAGACAGACAGACAGAGCACCAGGCAAGGAAAGTATTTCAGTAGAACAGTTGAGACACTGACATAAAATGTGGACGGCAAATCGATTTGAAGTCACTAAAATAGATGAGAGTAGACAAATAATCTGGAAGAAGATGAAATTGATGTGGAAAAGAAAAAAATGAACGAATAATAGAAGAAGAAGAAGAAGAAGAAGAAGAAGAAGAAGAAGAAGAGAGAGAGAGAGAGAGAGAGAGAGAGAGAGAGAGAGAGAGAGAGAGAGAGAGAGAGAGAGAGATCCATACATGGAATGCTGGAAGGAGAAAGAAAAGTAACTCTGGAGGATAGAGGAAACCCTGATGCGGGAAAAAACACGACTCTCCAGCGAATGGCACACATTGACACGGTTGTGAAAAAAAGGTATTACTCGTTGGTATTTCTGGTATATACAATAGAGTGCATATCCTGGGTTCATCATGTGATCCCAGTTCTGCACTGCAGATTGTAACTGAAATTTGATGACATCATCGTTACTACCGGTACATCTTTCGTCAGAAGTACATTAGTACCAACCAAAAGTGTCTGAGTATTCTGCTGTGAGGATTCTAGCCCACCTGTGATCCAGATCTACATCTAGGACGTACATAAAAAATATAATGGGTATGTTCTTTCCACTTTCTCTTGTTTTTAATCGAATTTTGTCAGAATTGGTTCCGTAGGTTTCGTGTTTTTGTTTTATTTTTATTTTATTTTTTTTTTTTTACAGACAAGGAATAAAACAAAAGACGTGTGTGACGTTCCGCGGTGGAAGTCACGAGACATTTGTCAAAATTAATGAAAAAAAAAACGACCTGGATATGACCTGAACAATGCAAAATGTCACACCTCTTGAATGATTTATATGAGAGAGAGAGAGAGAGAAGAAGAAGAAGAAGAAGAAGAAGAAGAAGAAGAAGGAGAAGAATTCGTAGAAAGAAGAATTCGAAGAAGAGAAGAAGAAGGAAGAAGAGAAAGAATTCGAAGAAGAGAAGAAGAAGAAGAAGAAGAAGAAGAAGAAGAATTCGGGGAGGAGAGGAGGAGAAGAAGAAGAGAAAGAAGAAGAAGAAGAAGAAGAGGAGGAAGAATCGAGGAGGAGGAGGAGAGAGGAGAACAAGAAGAAGAAAGAAAAAAGAAGAAGAAGAAGAAGAAGAAGAAGAAGAAGAAGAAGAAGAACAACAACAACAACAACAACAACAACAACAGCAGCAGCAACAACATCAACAAGCCGAAAGGAAATTTCATCTGGCAGAGGGAGTATGTAGAAGTTAGGCGTGAGGTTATGCTTGTTTCACTGCTCTGTGGATTCTGACCATCGGAGCACTACAGCACACAGTGATGAGCAGAGTCCTTGAATTCTTGGCAAAATACGACAGCACGTGACTGACAGCATCACGTGACACATATTACAGGCCGCCGGGAAGAAGGGAAGGGGTGGGGTGGAGTTCTAAACTCGATCGCCATCTTTTCCCTCCACAGAAAACCGCGCCATGCATGACAAGTGCTGAACTCGTCTGCAGACTGGAATTGCTTGAGAGACACGTCTCTGTCCATGATTTGGTTTGGTTTGTTTGTTTTGTTTTTTTTTTCTCCTGACGTTTATGTCATTTCTTATATTCTCCTATTTTCTTCTTCTTCTTCTTCTTAATCCTTTTATTATCATCATCATTATCACCATTATTATTATTATTATTATTATGATTATTATTATTATTATTATTATTATAGCTGTATATGGAGCAGCCTTGAAACAAAGTTCAAGAGCGCGATGGTGGGGAAACATGTTCTTCTGGCGCAGTTGTACTGATCTGTTCACGTCACCAAACTTTCTTTGTCTTAATCT
>JADBJO010001992.1:160000-162500 GCA_016801955.1 Conus betulinus | reverse complement strand
TAATAATGATAATGATAATAATGATGTTTTCGTTCTAGATTGCCTGGGGAGGGAGGGAGAGAGAGAGAGAGAGAGAGAGAGAGAGAGAGAGAGAGAGGAGAGAGAGAGAGAGAGAGAGAGAGAGGGGGGGGGGTGGTGGGGGGCGGGGGGCTAGAAAACCAGACCTTCCTGCTGGTTCCATTCCCCAAAGTAAAGAATAAGTCTGACAACATCTTAAACAGACCGTTTCAACTAACAACGGCAATAAACAACAGCAACACCAACAACCAAAAAGCAGCAGCAACAACAACAACACCATTCACAATTACAACAGCATTCATAATAACAACAACGATAATAATAATAATAATAATAATAATAACAAACAACAAAAATAATGATAATGCTAATAATGATGATGATGATGATGATGATGATGATGATGATGGTGATGATGATGATGATGATGATGATAGTAGTAGTAGTAGTAGTAGTAGTAGTAGTAGTAGTAGTAGTAGTAGTAGTAGTAGTAGTAGTAGTAGTAGTAGTAGTAAGAATAATGTGTCCACTTAAGTACATCAGGATACACCAGCCCTCCCACTTACCCCCACCTCCCCCTTCACCACCCACAGCTTACCCGTCTTCTTCCCACGCCTTAGCGCATGTTGATAATTTTGATGTACAGAAGATCTGCCTCTGTCTCTTTCCCCACCCAGCTTCATTCAGATCATCAACTTTATTTGCCAGAAGGAGAATACGTTCTTTCCACCCATCATGCACAATCAAATTTTACACAATCGCAACCAGAAGCAGGATATGAGCGCCCGTCCAGCAACAACATCAGCATGGACAGGACCCGTGACCAACTCAAAAAGAAAGAGAATCCATGAAGATAAGCAGCGTTAGCAACCATTTAGTCACAGAAAGAGAGCAGCCAGTCAAGGATATCAAGTGTTCAGTGCACCTTGGAAATGGGGTTGATAGGCAGAGGAGCACTGACTGAGATGTCATGGCCAGGATGGGCAACGTTCGATCAGTCTTTCTCATTTTGACAAATAGCTGGGCCTCTAGAGGAGTCTGAAGAGCATGAAACGCCGCATCTTTCACTCCAGTATCAGTCCTGTTTGTATGGCTCAGACACATGGAAGAAGAACAGAGCGTAGCGTATAGCAGCAGAAGGGTACCGCCTGCCATCAATACCAGTCAGACACATATGGCTGGACAGAGTCAGCAACGAAGAGTGGTGGCAAAGGGCGGGACAGGAGCGAGTCATCATGCAGATATTGAGGGGGGGGGGAGGAATAGGGTTGGACAGGACATTCTCAGCAAGCCAGCATCTGACACCACCTGTCAGTTTCTGATGTGGAATCTGCCGGGAAGAAAGAAGAGGGGACGACCCAGAACCAGCAGGAGGAAACAAACGCAGACAGAGCAGCGAGGAAGAGAACCAGTGGACAGAGGCTGCAACGACAATGTCAAGTCAGGTCCGGTGGCCAACTGTCGTCGTGATGGCCTGTGTTCCCCAGTGGGCGAAAGACTACAGCTGGTAAATAAGCAACAACCCTGTACTCTACCCCCACCCCTACTATTCAACAAAAATTTTTATCGGACACTGTTTACCTCAGAAAGAAAATGGAATATTTGCACCCTTTGCAGGATGAATTGAGGTCTCGCTTCATAATGCTTACACACCCTTCCTCACTCCTCTCTTCTGTGGTACAAAAGTGGATGACATGTTGAAAGTGGGAGACAGAACACTTTTATCAAATAAAACGTAATGTGAAAGTCCACCACAAAATTGATTTGAAAAAAAAAAAAAATTTTTCTTGAAGAACAGCAAATTGCGTCTGAGGACGGAAAAGACACAAAATTACACAGTTCTTCTTGCATTTCAGTCACACTTTTTCTCCGTGATAGATAGAATCTAAAATTTCACACAAAACAACAGAAACATAGACAAACCATTTTCACAAACTCCGTCCATAAATACTTTTAAGAACATCTGAAAACTCGACGTAACAATTTCGAGAAAATAAGTTAGAATCCTTCTTGAATAGGCTATGAATAGTACCGTTAGGAAAGAAGTCAGGAAAAAGATCGGGGCGCTTGAAATGAGCAACAGCAAGAGAATCAACAGAACAAGGTGTTAGTCTGAATAGAAGAAGAAGAAGAAGAAAGAAGAAGAACAACAAAGAAAGAAATAGTGATGACAAGATGACTACTTTTTAAATGTTTGGAGGAAGCGTAAAGCTCTGAGCGTGGCTTCATGGCAGCATCTTCGTGGATGACTAATCTAAAATTGGAAGGCCACTAAGGAAAGCGCAAAGACTTAGTTCAGAAAAGGTAATGACATGGTCAACATTTGGGATGCATCCATTAATTCTTTAATTTACAACAGATTAAAAAAAGATTGAAATGAAATAAACAATTCCACGAAAATAAAACGAAATACAGCACACATTTGGCACAATTCCACGAAAACAAAACGAAATACAGCACACATTTGGCAATCAAACGTCAT
>JADBJO010001992.1:150000-155000 GCA_016801955.1 Conus betulinus | reverse complement strand
CGGAAGGTAGATCGGGATAATCTATCTCCCTTTCCACCTTCCCTCTTTCTCTGCCTCATTCTCTGCTTTCTACTTTCTCCGACCTCTCTGTCTGTCTGTTTCTGTCTCTGTCTTTGTCTGGTTGTCTGCCTGTCTGTCTGTCTGTCTGTCTGTCTGTCTGTCTGTCTGTCTGTCTCTATCTCTGTATCTGCATGTCTGCCTGCCTGTCTGTCTATCTGTCTGTCTGTCTGTCTGTCTGCCTCTGTCTGTCTGCCTGTCTGTCTGCCTGTCTGTCTTTCTGCCTGTCTGCTTGTCTGTCTGTCTCTTTCTCTCTCTCTCTGTCTCTCTCTCTCTCTCTCTCTCTCTCTCTCTCTCTCTCTCGCTCGCTCTCTCTCGCTCGCTCGCTCGCTTGCTCGTTCCACCAGAGACAAGCTTGAACTGCCAAGAAGGATCTGAAACAAAAGGCGGTAGCAGATGTATTCATGAATATAAAGCTCCAGACATTAAAACCATCTGTGGTTTCTTTCATATATATACTGACCAGCATTTGATTGCCGTCAACCCTAAGATGGCTTAACCAGCATTTATAGATAGCGGCTGCGAGTGACACAACCCTGAAATAGTCTCAACGGCAAAAAGACAGTATCAGCACCCTCCAGACTGGACCCTGAATGGAGGAACAATAATACCTCCACGGAATGCACGATTAGGCTCCTGCATGCGCTGGTATATTCTGTATTCCTGTATACATTTGAAACAGCAGAACTGTAAAGAAGAATCCAGGTCAAGGAAACGAGGTCTTAGGAACGATTAAAAAACATAATCTGCTATACAAATTCTATCACCAACAACAAGTACGCCAAAGCATCCAGCAGCATGGAAGGGAAGACGGATATAAAACATTGCAGAAAGGACAGGCAAACCATCTGCAGAAATTCAGACCTTGGCATACACCCGATAGACAGGTAGGAGGGACCTGGTGAAACTTGTCTTCAATGTGGCTTTGGAAGATTCTTCTTGGAGTCAAAGGAGAAGATGAAGAAGAACATTGGCACCTATCATCGCCGTAAAGAAAACCAAAGCAGGTAGATGGAAGTAACACCGGAGGATAGGGGATGTGAGGTGGAGGGGAGGAGTTATCTGTACTGCATTTCATATCAACCCATTGGGAGCAATCTGTTCGTACGCTGAATTTCTGTTTGGGATGAATTGAATCTTATCACACGGGCTGAATAATTTCCAAACCATTGCTTTTCTTTTTGTGCAAGATTCAGATCCATTACTTCATAGTCCCATTACGGGCTGAATGCTGCTAGGATATAATATTCAATTGTTGCTGTAAAATTTTGTGCATCTCGTTTCTTAGTTCTCTCTGCGCTGCCACTTACTGTTTTCATTATTGCATCGTATCAGCTTCATTTTTTAAAGAATTTATTCCAATGCAACTTACAGCAACACACACCTAAAACAAAAAAGCAAAAAAAAGAAAGAAAGAAACAAACAAACGAAACAGATCCATGCCAGCACATAATTTCAGTTTCAATTTTGTCAGCAGGTGTCGCTGAGAGTAGAAATGCCTATGTACACTACACAGCTCTGACGAGCCGTGCTCCCCCTCCCCCCTCCCCACCTTTACAAAGAAAAAAAAAACAACAAACCAAAAACAGGAATTAGAAACAATTGTAGAAGTGAAAAGGCCAAGAAAGGACTTCATAGATGTTGGGCCTACAATTTTACTCAATGCGCTGGTATGACCTCTGGAGTGTGATTGATTGATAATGTGTATTATTCCAGGGGTGAGAGAAAAGGAAGAAGATACTCTTATCTGTCTGGCCCTCTACGCTTCAAGGACTAAGGAGATACGAACACATTAACACTATCACACAATGTAAAGCTAAAAATAACAACAAAACAGTGATGATTCATATTATCTTATAAGAACACATGCACACACACACTAAAACTGTATATCACACACACACACTCACACTCACACACACACACACACACACACACTCACACACTCTCACTCTCACTCTCACACTCTCTCACACACACACACACACACACTGCGTAAGAGCATGTAAGAAGCATTGGTCACCATGATAGTACACACACACACACACACACACACACACACACACACACACACTCTCACTCGCACGCAATCTCTCTCTCTCTCTCACTCACACACTCACACACACACACACACACGCGCGCGCGCGCGCGTGTATGATATATATATATATATATATATATATATATATATATATATATATATATATATATATATATATATACCATAACAATTTAAAATAGGGTTTAAAATGAAGAATTAAACCTACAAATTTGTTTCAAACCAAGAGCTCTCCTCAGGGTGTACAGTCTGGGCGCGCCACCGGTGTTATGTAGTATGGTGTGTGTGTGAGCACTGTGCGTGGGCGTGTGAGCACTGTGCGAGGGCGTGTGAGCACTGCGCGCACAGTGCTCACACGCCCACACACCACACTACATAACACCGGTGGCGCGCCCAGACTGTACACCCTGAGGAGAGCTCTTGGCTTGAAACAAATTTGTAGGTTTTAATTCTTCATTTTAAACCCTATTTTAAATTGTTATGTCACTCCCTACTTGGCTGAGCACTTTTAACATTCTGAGTGGCTTTTTAACCCTATATATATATATATATATATATATATATATATATATATATATATATGAACAATATATACAGCTGAACAATGGGTAGTGGGGGGAACAAGTGCAGGCTAACAATTCTTCAGTCATTATGGTAATGACTTGGCAAAGATTTGAACTTTTAGAAAAAAAAAAAAAAGAAAATGGGGGAATATATCATAATATATGAGAAACCCTTCACTAGCTGCCGGAGGAAACCATCGTAATCCCTCTCGAAGGCAGATCTATTTGCATTGCCTGCTCCTAGGTCTTTCGTCCGTTGGATCGGACTCATCAGGGAGACACACGGCTGATTGTGTATCTGTGCTCCTGGTGTCAAATAGAGACACACCACAAGTCCATAATTCTGTGGTGTTCTCACCACCAAGGGTTAAAAAAAAAAGAATCCAACAGGACCCCAAAAGCAGCGGCGAAGGATAGTAAAATGGAATAAAACGAAAGTGTGGAGAGGAAAAAAGTTGCTGAAAAACTGAAAACATTATGCAAACAGTATTGAATGTAGGGCAGGCACACACACACACACACACACACACACACACACACACACACACACACACACACACACACACACAGAGATTCGCGTGCACACGCACGCACTCACGCACGCACACACACACCGTGTGTGGAATGAGCATGTACGAAGCATTATTCAGCATAGAAAAATATCATCAGCATGGCCCACGTAGGAATGAACAGGGATTTTTGACAGAGAGAGAGAGAGAGAGAGAGAGAGAGAGAGAGAGAGAGAGAGAGAGAGAGGGAGGGGGGGGGGGGGACAATAATTTTCCATACTAAAATCAGCGCTGACAAGAGGCCAGTGACCAAGATCAAACCCGCAGAGATCAAAGTGCAGTCAAACACAAGACTTGTGGGTTCAATAACACCCCACCATTATCAGACCCACTCAGCCAACCCGGCTGTTCGCTTTAGCCAAAGACTGCCGCGCGTCAAACCATCACATGTGCCATTAGCGGAGCGCGCCCGATCAACAACCCATAATGCTTGGAAATTGTGAGTCACCTCCACTTTCCTACCGACAGGCAGTGTGGCATTGTTTCCCCTGTTCATTCTTCCACCCACCCCACCATTCTCGTCCACCAGCCACCACTGATCATGCTGAAGAATGTTTCAGAGTGCATTGTTACCCCCATCTTGTACACATTCTGTGCTGATACTTCCCCTCCTCTCTCTCTCTCTCTTCTCTCTCTCTCTGTCTCTCTAGATAGAAAGATGCATAAAAAGACAGCCAGAGAGACACGCAGAGATAGATCTCTCTAGATAGATAGATAGATAGATAGATAGATGATAGAAAGATGGATAAATAGATAGATGAGAGATAGATAGATAGATAGATAGATAGATAGATAGATAGATAGATAGATAGAGAGATAGAGAGATAGATAGATAGATAGACAGATAGAAGGGTGATAATAGATAGATGATAGATAGATAGATAGATAGATAGATAGATAGATAGATAGATAGGTCGGTAGATAGATAGATAGATAAACAGATAGATAAATAGACAGACCGACCGACCGACAGATAGATAGACAGAGAGATAGATAGACAGACAGACAGAGAGCTAGATAGATAATAGATAGATAGATAGATAGATAAGATAGATAGATAGATAGATTGACAGATGATTTTACTGATAAAAGTCTTGAATAAAGGCTGCAGCACAACAAGAAAATGATCTCAACGGGTTTGGCATTTAAGTTGAAGATTGAAACAAATTTAAAAATCGTTTTTTCACAGGGACAAATTTAATAAACTCAAGCCTTTGCTTCAAGGGCTTCATCAGAAATGAAATACTTTACGAAAAGACTGAGCTACCTACACAGGCACACACACACACACACACACACACACACACACACACACACACACACACACACACACACACACACATATATATATATATATATACATACATACATACATACATATATATATATATATATATATATATATATATATATATATATAATGCTGAACAATAAATTAATATATATATATATATATATATATATATATATATATATATATATATATATATATATATAATATATACATATATCTGTCTCTTCATTAGCATTCATCCAATGCTTTCAATAAATACTACAGTTCTACGATTTCTTCTATTCATCATCATTTGTGTGTGATCTATATGCCTTAATAAATCCACACTCCAAAAGATCTGTTAACCTTCCTTATTCTAATGAACTCTCTGTGGCTTCACAGATTCACACTGTTACACAGACATCTTAAAAATGCGTAACAAAAATGCACATGGATATTATTTGTTATGGGATCCCCTG
>JADBJO010001992.1:142500-145000 GCA_016801955.1 Conus betulinus | reverse complement strand
CCAAAAACAACTCGGAAAGCAAGTCGGACTGTACAGAGATGACGGCCTCGCTGCGCTAAACAACAATCCAAGAACCCATCGAAAACAAAGAAAAAAGAACTATGCAAAATTTTCCAAAACCAAAACTTAAAAATCACCATCGAAGCAAACAAAAAGGTAGTGAACTACTTAGACATAACACTTGACCTCAACAACCACATATATAAACCATACAAGAAACCTGATGACACACACACCCATTATGTAAACATCAAAAGCAACCACCAACCATCTATACTAAAAACCATACCCAATGGCATAAACAGAGATTATCTAATCTGTCACATAATAATGAAAGAGTATTCAACAACGCAGCAGCAGAATACCAAGAGGCATTGCAAAAAAGTGGTTACAGCTACAAACTAAAATACAACCCAGATAACAACATGAACAAAAACAAAAAAGCAGGAAAAGGAAAATCACATGGTACAACCCTCCATATGATGGACGAGTAAAAACAAACGTAGGGAAAGAATTCTTCAAAAAATTTTGACAGCATCCTTCCCAAAAGAACACAAATTGTCCAAAATATTCAACAAGAACACCATCAAACTATCATATTCATGCATGCCTAACCTTAAAAATATAATTGATTCATCCAACAAAATGAAAAGCAACACAGCAAAGAAGGGTGAAGAAAGGAAATCCTGCAATTGTACTAAAAAACGACAGTGTCCCTTAAGCAACAAATGCCTCTATAACAACATTGTATATCAAGCCACTGTGACATCAGAAAATGAAAAAGAAACATACATAGGGATCACTGAAAATCACTTCAAAACTAGGTACGCAAACCATAAACAGTCATTCAACAAAGAAAAATAAAAAAAACCAAACAGAACTGAGCAAATATATTTGGAGACTTAAAGACAAAAAAATAAACTATAACATATCTTGGAAAATCATAAAAAGGGGCATCACCATACAACAACATTTCTAAAAGATGCAACCTATGTTCAACAGAAAAATGGTTAATACTATGCAAACCACACTTAGCAACTCTAAATACTAAAGTAGAAATAGTAAACAACTGCAGGCACAAATGGAAATCGTTGCCAGCAAACGCAACCTGAACTGTAAACAACCTGAAAACCGAACAACACGTGCAGCCAATCCGCACGTGTAAACAGTGACAGTGGGCCATATTACACCGGCAGTAGACAATCAAAAACATCCTGAGGAGAGCCAGCGCTCGAAACAGACCTGTCGATTTTAAAACTTCCTTTTACCATTCTATTTTTAACACACACACACACACACACACACACACACACACATACATATATATATATATATATATATATATATATATATATATATATATTGATTGCATCTCTTAGGAGATCCAAGGAAAGGTTGTTCTGCACAATTCTTAGCCGCTGACAATGCTTGGGTTATTGAGCCGCAGAGCTGACTACTCACACTGTTCCATATCTTTTGATCTCCCTCGCATCCTTAAATGGATCCTCAAGCATAGGCTCAAAGATTGTCCTTTACATTTTATACTGTTTGCGTAATGTTTTCACTTTTTTTTCCTGTCCACACTTTCGTTTTGTTTAATTCTACTACCTTTCGCTGGCTGCTTTGGGGGTGCTGTTGGATTCTTTTTCGAACCTTGGTGGTCGCAACACCACAGAATTATGAACTGTGGTGTGTCTCTATCTGACGCCAAGAGCACAGCCGTGTCTCCCTGATGAGTCCGATCCACCGGACGAAAGGCCTCGGAGCAGGCGATACATATAGATCTTCCTTCGAGAGGGATTGCGATAGTTTCCTGATGCAGCTAGTGAAGGGTTTTCATATATTTTCATTACTTCATCTTCAAGTTGTTTTTTTTTCTCCTCTCAGTCTCAAATATTTGCCAAGTCATTACTATAATGATGGAAGAAGTGTTAACCTGCACTTGTTTTCCCCCCACTACCTAATATTTTCAGTATACATATATATATATATATATATATATATATATATATATATATATATATGTTATATGTATACATATATCTTTTATATGTCTCTGTCTTTCTCTATCTTTCCTCTCTCCCCCATCTCTCTCTTAGTGTTAGTCATAATGTTGGTGTTAGTGTGTGCGTGTGTGAACCTCAAAGATTAACACGGTCGCTTGATACGTTATGGCAATAAAAAGGCTGAGGTGGGACTTTTAAAGTAACACAACTGCAATTTTGCCATAATTTAGTGACACATTGTTTTTAAACCTGCTGTCAGAACACATTTGTAATTTTTTTCATAACAAAAAAATTAATGCATGATGTATTTTAGGATACATTAAAGAGTATTTTGTCGTCAACGCCTCAGATCATTCACCTGTGAGTGGTTCTATGACTCGAGTTCTGGCACATGTCCAAAATCACTTCCTTCTACCCACTTGCATCCTGCCAAAATGTAGTGGCGGTGTGCTTTGATTGCTAATCGTTTTGTCATTTGGGCTCATAGGAAAGTC
>JADBJO010001992.1:132500-135000 GCA_016801955.1 Conus betulinus | reverse complement strand
CGGACTCAGTTGGGAAGACTAGGACCACACAGTCGAGTTTCATCCACTTAATGGATGCGTTTCTGAGAGTGTTGCTCAAATTTCCTGACCAACGCTGTATGTGCCTGTATCTCTCGAGCCTGGTTGACACCGGGATATATTATAAAAGGAAGCGTAGAATACAGCCCTGTCATGTAGTCTCAGACCGAAATGTAAATCCATAGCATCATCTTAATCATCCTCTTTCTCATCGATCAGCATTAAAAAAGAATGTCTCAAATCGTGTGGCCCTTCATGCCCTGCTCTCATGGTGACCTCAGTTTCGATGTCCTCTCCACGTCTGTGACCTTGGTTTGGTTC
The DNA here is from genome assembly GCA_016801955.1 of Conus betulinus. Lineage (NCBI taxonomy): Eukaryota > Metazoa > Mollusca > Gastropoda > Neogastropoda > Conidae > Conus > Conus betulinus. Next base: position 134,661 of record JADBJO010001992.1, on the reverse strand, counting down.
CGTCGGGGTCACCGGTATCGGCGAGTCTATGGGGGCTGTAGTTGGACGGACGCGGTGGCGCCCTTCCGGAGGGAGAGCTCACTCACGCCAGCTCCGCGACTAAGCAATTATTGTCGTCAGTAGGGGGCTTAGTAGGTGGTGTCCTGCGTATGTTAGATCAGAACAGGCGCCACGGACCACCATCGAAGTGACTCGGCGGCAGTGCAAAGTCTTCTCCGGTGGGTTGCCTCTTGACGACTTGACATTGACTGCTCCCTGTGGATTGTCTGGTGCCGGGGCTGCGGCGGGGGGGCTGACCGGGCTGTGGCTATGGACGGGGGTGTGTCGGAATGAGCGGCGTGTGTGCACTGCCTCTGAGGTGGCGCGCACAGGTTGGGACAGCAAAAAAAAGTTGAAGAACCATGAAAAAACAAACAACCGAACAAACAAAACATGAATCGTAGGAGGTGAAGCATCCCGAGTAATTATATACCATCTCAGGCCGTTAAGAGCAGCCGATCTTAAGAATAATTGACAGCTACGCACATAGCGAAGAAGTAAAACCGCGCCGCTCTGTCGACAATCCTTAATTGCGATTGCCACGTCGCTCTTGGCATACCAAGGAACTGTCGCCACCTCAGCGATGTGGTCTTAAATCAAAAGAGGCAATTTCCATTACTCTAACAGACTCTAGATTCTCTGTCTGAAAAAGCAGCACAGTAACGCTTAACCTTTGAAACGTAACTTAAAAAAAAAAAAAATTGTGAATGGTGATTGGTGAGAATGAGGATGATGAAGATGTTACGGATTTCCACTCCGTCTGAGAGTGCATGTCAGGGCAGTACTCTACGTTTACTTTCATGATTATATTCGGCCTCACAGGGCAAGGTTCACACTGCAGAACGACAGAGTGAGGGTGCCACCATCTGTGAAGTTTTCTGTTGGCAGGTAGCCTTAGCTTTTCCCAGATATCGTCTTCAACATCCCTGTGTCGTCAGTCATGATATTTGAATGGCGGCCATCTCTTCCAAAAAAAAGCGTGGACTCGTTGACAAATAGCATGCTACAAAGCCACTGTGCCAAGTCAGTTTCCACAGCTCACAGTGGGCGCAGGTCTCTCATACTCCACCTGACTGTATCAGAGGGATACACCCCAACTCCTACACCCCCTGGCCATGTCAGCGACCCCTTCCGTCTCCCTATTTTGGATGGGCCTGCAGTTAAGTGCGAAGTAAAGAAAAGAAAAAAAAAACAAAAACAAAAAAACCACGATACATGAACCGCAGGAGGCGAAGTATTCCCGGTAATTATAACATCCCAGTCCATCAAGAGCAGCCAACACTTGAGAATAACTGACTGCTACTCACATAGCGAAGAAGGAAAATGGCGCCGCCCTGTCGGTAGACTAACATTCCTCGACAACCCTTAATTGTGACTGTCACCTCGCTCTTGGCATACCAAGGATTTGTCGTCACCTCATTGATGTGGTTCTAAATCAAAGAAAGCAATTCTCATTGCTTTAACAGATTCCAGATTTTCTTTCTGGAAAAGACGCAACCCATGAACGCTTAGGCCTTGGAGCGCAGCTGGACATGTAACTGTTACACACGTTCATCAGAATCTACACATGCAAAGGGTTTAATGCTCTATGCAGTCTGTAGCCATGCCACCTGCAAGGGGCCTTATCAGAAGCAGATTTCAAAGGAGGTTTGAGACAAGTAAAGGAAAAGAGAAACGGGATGTCCTCTTGCATTTCCCAATATATCCGAAAATAAAAATTTCCTCCATTAAGTAAAAAGGCTAAAAAGTTTATCAGAAATTGCTATTTGTCTATATTCAGTCATAATGTGGCGAATTTTCACACAATTGCGTAATAATCCCATTTGTCACATTTTGGGTCTAAAGAATGATTGCTGTCTGGACTCACAGGTAAAGGATGATTACAATCGTCCACAAGGAAAAAAATAACTTGGGCAAAAAGATTAGTTTTAAGTAACTGCTTACTTAAATTCCATAGGTATTGCAGTACCGCCAGTATTCAAGAATACTTTACTTGCAGTTGAGTATCATGCATGTAAAGTTATGAAAATCTCCATTTTATAACCTGACGGTCTTCGATATTCTGGACATATTCTCTCTTGTGTAGACTGAGGCTTACCGCGCTAACAAAATAAATAAATTT
>JADBJO010001992.1:122500-125000 GCA_016801955.1 Conus betulinus | reverse complement strand
TTGGTTGGATCGTATTGTTTGTATTGTGTGTGTTGTGTTTGACTGTGTTGTTCTGTTCTGTGCCATGCTATGCCCTGCTGTGCTGCGCTGTGTTTTATGACATTGCGACCATGTGGCATGGCACGTGCGTGATACTGTGCAATATTATGCAATGCAGTGTAGTGAAGTGTATTGCATGTGTATGTAGTGTAGTGTAGTGTAGTGTAGTAGTGTACAGTAGCGTAGTGCGTATAGTGTAGTGTAGTGTAGTGTAGTGCAGTGTAGTGCAGTGTAGTGAAGTGTAGTGCAGTGTAGTGTAGTGTAGTGTAGTGTAGTGTAGTGTAGGCAGTGTGTGTAGTGCAGTGTAGTGCAGTGTAGTGTAGTGTAGTAGTAGTGTAGTGTAGTGTAGTGTAGTGTAGTGTAGTGTAGTGTAGTGTAGTGTAGTGTAGTGTAGTGCAGTGACGTGTAGTGTAGTGCCGTGCGGTGTGGTGTAATGTAGCGTAGTATAGAGTAGTGTTGTGCAGGGTAATTCTACGCAATGCAGTGTAGTGCGGTGCTGTGAAGTGTAGTGAAATGCACTGAGATGTCGTACACCACAGTGAAATGCAGCATTGTGCAGTGAAATGCAGCATTGTGCAGTGAAATGCAGCGTAGTATAGTGAAATGCAGCGTAGTACAGTGAAATGCAGCGTAGTACAGTGCAATGCAGCGTAGTGCAGTGAAATGCAGCGTAGTACAGTGAAATGCAGCGTAGTGCAGTGAAATGCAGCGTAGTGCAGTGAAATGCAGCGTAGTGCAGCGAAATGCACCGTAGTACAGTGCAATGCAGCGTAGTGCAGTGAAATGCAGCGTAGTGCAGTGAAATACAGCGTATTACAGTGAAATGCAGCGTAGTACAGTGGAATGCAGCGTAGTACAGTGAAATGCAGCATTGTGCAGTGAAATGCGTAGTGCTGTGAAATGCAGCGTAGATCAGTGAAATGCAGCGAAGTACAATGAAATGCAGCGTAGTGCAGTGAAATGCAGCGTAGTGCTGTGAAATGCAGCGTAGTACAGTGAAATGCAGCGTAGTGCTGTGAAATGCAGCGTAGTACAGTGAAATGTAGCGTAGTACAGTGAATGCAGCGTAGACAGTGAAATGCAGTGAAATGCAACTAACGTCATGTAGTGCAGTGCAACGCAGCGTTGTGCAGTGAAAACTAGCGTCATGTAGTGCAGTGCAGCAGTGTTGCGCAGTGAAAACTGCGTCTTGTAGTACAGTGAAATGCAGCGTAGTGCAGTGAAATGCAGCGTAGTACAGTGAAATGCAGCGTAGTGCTGTGAAATGCAGCGTAGTGCTGTGAAATGCAGCGTAGTACAGTGAAATGCTGCGTAGTACAGTGAAATGCTGCGTAGTACAGTGAAATGCAGCGTAGTGCTGTGAAATGTAGCGTAGTACAGTGAAATGCAGCGTAGTGCATTGAAATGCAGCGTAGTGCATTGAAATGCAGCGTAGTACAGTGAAATGCAGCGTAGTACAGTGAAATGCAGCGTAGTACAGTGAAATGCAGCGTAGTGCAGAGAAATGTAGTGTAGTACAGTGAAATGCAGCGTAGTCCAGTGTAGTGTAGTACAGTGAAATGCAGCGTAGTACAGTGAAATGCAGCGTAGTGCAGTGAAATGCAGCGTAGTACAGTGAAATGCAGCGTAGTACAGTGAAATGCAGCGTAGTACAGAGAAATGTAGTGTAGTACAGTGAAATGCAGCGTGGTGCAGTGAAATGCAGTGAAACGCAGTGTACTGCAGTGGAGTGTGGTGTACGGCAGTCAGGTGAGACGTTGTGCAGTGAAACGAAGTGCGACATGACGCGGTGAAGAGTAGCGCACTTCAGTGAAAACTAGCGTCATGTAGTGCAGTGCAACGCAGTATTGCGCAGTGAAAACTAGCATCATGTAGTGCAGTGCAACGCAGTGTTGTGCAAAAACTAGCGTCATATAGTGCAGTGCAACGCAGTGTTGCAGTGAAAACTAGCGTCAGTAGTGCAGTGCGCAGTGTTGTGCAGTGAAAACTAGCGTCATGTAGTGCAGTGCAATGCAGTGTTGCGCAGTGAAAACTAGCATCATTTAGTGCAGTGCAACGCAGTGTTGCGCAGTGAAAACTAGCGTCATGTAGTGCAGTGCAACGTAGTGTTGTGCAGTGAAAACTAGCATCATGTAGTGCAGTGCAACGCAGTGTTGCGCGGTGAAACTAGCGTCATGTAGTGCAGTGCAACGCAGTGTTGCGCAGTGAAAACTAGCGTCATGTAGTGCAGTGCAATGCAGTGTTGCGCAGTGAAAAACTAGCGTCTTGTAGTGCAGTGCAATGCAGTGTTGTGCAGTGAAAACTAGCGTCATGTAGTGCAGTGCAACGCAGTGTTGTGCAGTTTAGATAGTACAACACACGCCTGTGTAGTGTAGTGTTGTTTCGCGTTGCATGTCATAATGTAGGCAAGAGCGTTGCACGCATTGTATTGTTCTGTACTGTGTCATGTTCTACAAAACTT
>JADBJO010001992.1:115000-117500 GCA_016801955.1 Conus betulinus | reverse complement strand
AACAGAGAAGGAGACGAAGAAAAATATAAGAGACAAAGGAGGGAAGGGGCAAGCAGAGAGAGAGAGAGAGAGAGAGAGAGAGAGAGAGAGAGAGAGAGAGAGAGAGAACGGACGGACGGACACGGACACATTTTATTGACAATGGCAAATGCCTTTCTGTCAAGGGGGTACAAATCAAAAACGAACAACAGTCATGGGAAAGAGGGCATAGAAATATTAAGCACGATGATTTTACTACTAAAATGGCAGCAAAGATGTCAAATATGGTTGATTTAACTAAAGTAATAATAATATTTGTTCATGAAAAACAAGGACAAACATCTCAAATTATAACAAGACAACGACCATCTATACATACATGAGTACCCTTCACATTCATATCCAAAAATATATATAGCATGAAGAAGTTGTGCAATCAACAGTAATAGATTTTTGACGGAAATTAAAAGCACGAACTAAATAGTGAGCAAGGGAACAAATTATATGTTCATCATCAGACGATATTAATTGACGTATGTTTTGTGAATTTGCACATGGTAGCTTGAATAAACTGCAGTCAGTTTCTGATGTCATTATATGCTGGGCAGTCGAATAGGAAGTGTATTTCATCTTCTGTATTAATTAAACACACATGGGACATACAGTTTGTATATGTGGTTCTGTTTCGAACCAGCCTTTGTTAGCATACAGCCCAAGGGATCGCAATCTAAAGCGAGCAAATATACATTTATTAGTTAAAGAATTAACATATTTTTTCAGGTTGAAAGATATCTTTGAAAGACAAATACCATCTATATTTGTCATTTTCCTCTAAATTTAGAATGCCATTTTTGTTTAAAACACACACAATACTCTCGATCTTTGAATTCAGACATAAACTGATTTACATTACCTACTCCTTGATTAAACCAAACTACACCAAACCATACGAACTTAATACAGATTTAATATTGTACGCCCAATTGCATTTACCTAGTTGGCATTGTTCTAGGGACATTTCATATGCCTGTCTATTCAATCTTGACAATGGAATTTGAAGGATTTTAGCCAATATCTTATGCATTTAATAGTAGTGCGAATGTATAGTGGATATCTTCCTGTTTCACCTCAGCACATGCTATTTCAGGAATGAAGAGGTATATTTAAGAGACGCTTCATGGCATAGGTATGAACTTTCTCCATTTGCTTATTTTTGTTAATACCCCAGACGTCTCCTGCATAAGTGAGTACGGGCTCAATTTGTGAATCGAATATTTTCCAGAATAGTGAACAATCTATTGAGTCTAGTTTTCTAAGTGATCTTAGTATTTCAATGACACCTTTTTTTTTTTTTTTTTTTTTCTTGCAGTTCTCATCCCATCCCATACTTAGACTTAGTTTTGTAGTAAATCGTAGTCCTAGATACTTATAAGAATTTGTTATTTTAATTACAGAATTCCCATACCACCATTTTTCACTTACTGAAAGATGACCTCCCTTCCTGAACACAATTATATTTGTTTTGTCGAGATTAAACAGTTAAACTTAGTCTATCTGCTTTCATGTTTGAGAGCGTTAAGCTGATTTTGCAATCCTATAACTGTATCAGACATTAGTATTACGTCATCTGCAAAAAGCAATAGAAAAATTTCTACATCACCAGGAACTAATTGTATCCCGTGCTTACCCATCCTTGATACTTCTAAAGCTAATTCGTTAAAAAAGAAGGAAAACAGTTGAGGGCTGAGGAGACATCCTTGTTTCACTCCTCTGGGGCAAGTAAAAAACTCAGAATATAAGTGTTTGTCGCGGACACATGCAAGCACTGTTTCGTAAATCCCTCTAAGAGCATCATACATTTTGCCGTTTATGCCAGAATTTCTCAAAACATTCCACAATTTATTTCTATTTATAGAACCAAAGGCCTTCCTAAAGTCTACAAATGCGACATAGAGCTTTGAGTTTTTCATAAGAAACTTTTCTACTATCGTGTATAGAATGAATATGTTGTCAACTGTACTATAACCCCTTCTGAAGCCTCCCTGTTCTTCTATTATCTTATTTTCCTTTTCTGCCCAGGCTGAGAGACGCTTATTTAATATACTTGTATAGACCTTTCCAAGAATATCCATTAAAGCTATGCCCCTGTAGTTATCTGGGTTGTTTGCATCACCTTTTTTTGGATAGGGAACAATGCTAGATCTGGACCAAGCCGTTGGAAACATTCCCTTTTGGAACAGCAGCTTAAAAAGTTTGTGTAAATAGTCAATGATAGGTTCGTTTACCTGTTTAAGCATTTCGTTTATAGTCTTATCAGGTCCGGCGCTTTTACCACCACCTTTTAGATTTTTGAGACATTGTTTGACTTCTTCTTTTGAAATATTATCGTTAAACAAGGGTTCTTGAGTCTGATCGAATATTTCATCAGTTTCATTTTCTTCTGTGTCAACTTCTTCAAAATCGTTATTAAGACATGGAAAAAGTGATCGTACCACTGTTGAGTAGAAATATCGTTGTAAAT
>JADBJO010001992.1:105000-112500 GCA_016801955.1 Conus betulinus | reverse complement strand
ACACACAAGCACACACACACACACACACACACACACACACACACACACACACACACACACACACACACACACACACACACACACACACACACCACACACACACAGAGAGAGAGAGAGAGAGAGAGAGAGAGAGAGAGAGAGAGAGAGAGAGAGAGATTTGAAAGAAGGAGGTAGGAGACAATAGAGGTAGGAGGGAATGAAAGCTACGAAAGAATATAGAGAAAATTTGTTATAGTGCAAACAAACTCTCTTCAATTCTTTCCCTCGAATTTCGGTCACCGGTGATATTCCGGCATTATGGTATTTCCAACAACATTTTTGTTATCTGAAGCAATGTATCGCCCGAAAAACCCGAAATAGACACAATAATCACAAAAAAAAAAATTATTGTTTTAGAAATAATGCTCAGAATGTTACGAAAAATTACGAAGAATTCATGCAAAATGCTAAAATCTCAAAAAAAAAAAAAACTGTTGAGAGAGTTTAAACTCTTTACAAGCATAGATTTGGGGACCATTAAAGTCCGTCTTGAAAAAGCCTGTTCTGAGTCGACTCAGCATAGTCACCGTAATTGTCAAGCTGGTTGAACTAATGTATTTACAAGTTAACATATTTCCATGGGAGTGGGTTTCTTTTACATCGACGGCACTCTAGACCCACGGCTCAAAATCATAAAAACCTTTCACAGGGTGAGAGACAAGTGTGTGTTAGAGGAAGGGGATGAGGGTTAAAAGGAAGAACAGGGGTGGGGATGGGGAACGAAGGAGTGATTCAGAAGCGACCCCAAACTGCCAGCACTTCACCGTCCTCTGAATAGCAGATGAGAGGATACACGCCTGAAGACTGGAATGGCACAGTAGGAATGCGGAGTCTACTTTGGCTGGAGATTCCACCATGACCTGATTTGGAGGGTGGTTTTTTTTTTTTTTTTTTGTCGTTGACAGCTGGCTGTAGGAGGCCTACACAGAATGATTCTAGGTATGGCTGTGTAGGGATGGAGCCAGAGTGAGCATGGTGATACTGCTGGTAAGTGGGTCACGGACATCGGGGCAGATAGGAGCACCTGTCATGTCCTTGTGTTTGTATTAGCCTGGCTTTCTCGCATGGAATAACATCCACACTGAAGACAATTGGTTAAAACGGATAGGCACACACTTGGTACAAGAGGGAGGGATAAAGGAATCCCTTGAGATGTTTTTGACGACAGGACCAAGATACCTGGGGAGAAAAAAAACAAAACAAACAAACAAACAGGGATGTGATGTCAGTAAGCCACAGTAAGGCGGGCTGAGAGATGTTGAATCCTGAACAAGAAAGCAGAAGCAACGGATTACAAACAAAAGGCAGCAGAGCTAGAGACTTGGTAAGGGGGAGCAAAAGATGGGGGCTGAGGGGAGAAGGGGGACTACAATGGAGGGCAGTGGAAGAAGGAGTTCTTTCAGAATAAGGCACCTCTTCGGTCGCATGAACCTTTTTTCTTCTTTCTTTCTTTCTGCATACGCAGGCTGATACTCCTGCGGACACTCCCTGTATAGACAGGCAACGATTAAACCCATCCACCCAGCAAGGGAGTGGGGTTTTTGTGTGTATGACCGGTTATCATCCCGCCATTAAGGCAGCCATACTCCAGCTTCGGGGAAGCATGAACCTCTTCATTTGTGCCAGCTTCATTCTTGCATATTAGTAACTAGAGGCTTTTAGATCTTATTCTCAGTAGGAACGTTAAATGACTTTGGAATCAACGATTCGCCAGCCAGCATGATTATTGTTCTGTTTCAGCTTTCATCATCTGAAAAGGTATACCAGTTCATTGCCATCAATCATTCTTCCGGCTTTGTTTCAAATTCGTCTCACGAGACACCCTTGTTATTAATCTCTTGATCTCTTGCCGCTTCCTTTCCTTTCCCTCCGCCGCAATGTCATTAGTGCGTAGACATAGATTTACAAGGAACGCATTCGTCATATATCCCTTACCAGGTGCCTAGTTATTTCAGTTAGTGGAGGGATGTTACAATTACAAATCACGCAAGGGTCTTAGATAAAAACAAAAACAAAAAACAAAAACAAAACAAAAACAAAACAAAACAAAAAAAAAAAAAAAAAAAACCGCAATTTTCGTTGTGGATCTTGATATGTTGTTCTTACGGTGTCAATGTTGTTTCAGAAAAAAAAGTTTTCTCTACCTCCGCACTCTTAGGATGACCATTCCTAGCTGTCGCATCATATTTGGTGATTTTGGGCGTTATATATGATTGAATGCATGTAAGTAACACCTTCCCTTTTGTAGAACCAGAAAGACACCTGTCGTAATTACGATCTGTTTTCACTAAACAGTTTGGGAGCCCAGTTACAATATGTGAATGGCTCGACTCTCATTAAATCATTTACGAAACTTTTACTGCTGTGGAGGGAATGTGAAAGGTTTTGAAACATTGAATACTATGATGAACCATTAACCAGAAGCTGTCATTTTCTCCTGTGTACCCCGTAACCTTCCACCGCCCCCTCTCTCCAATATCTAGTGACTGTGAAGTGTATGATATGATGTCATACTTAGTGTGTACACGCAACAGCATGTATTATATATCACAGTGGTGTTTGTCTTTGAGCAAAAAAAATGAGCATGCGTTTGGATGTTAATGGTGACCCCATTGAAAGAATACGGACTGTGCTGTCAGTGTACATGCAGAATATCTTATCAATATGGCTGATCTGTGAATGAATGAGAAGACATTCAAAGCAAAGAAGCATAATTAACACACCAAAATAATACGCGCGCACATACACATACACACACAAGCGCACACACATGCGCGCGTGCGTACTCACACACACATACACATACACATACGGACGCGCGTGCCCGCGCGCACACACACAAAAGTACGCACTTACATAAATACACAAATACACGCATCTCAATACGAACACACACCATACCCTCACATACACTCAAACTTGCACACTCACACACACAGACTTACACACACACACACACACACACACACACACACACACACACACACACACACACACACACACACACACACACACGAGCACTCGTACACACACACTCGCACACATCATTCACTCTCATAAACACACGCATGCACGCACACATACGCGCGCACGCACATACACATCCACGCCCATTCAGGATACGCTTCGGTGCTCGCACCCCGATCCGTCGGTGCGCAACAGCAGGGGCCCAGAAATCCACCAGTCGGACATCGACACAAGTTTGGAGCAAGCTATAGACAAAAAGTATTTCGGAAGGATGTGTTCCATCAAACGGATGATGTAAGTGTGCTGCTGTGTGAATCAGACGACGACCTTCAAGAATATTCCTGCGATCCGTGTTCGGAAGACGATCGCTTTTTCTGGTTTAACAACCAGGAAGAAAGACACATGTCATAAGAGGAATGTCTTAAATTGTCCTGCATTTGGAAAGGAAGACGCATCGGCAACACGAAGCATGCAGAGACCCAAGCATGTGCTGCACGCTGTCCACGGACTGATCCAGTTTTACCTGGGGTGACCGTCGTCTACAGAACTGACAGTGAACACCAGTGACATTTTCTCTCGTTCATGATTTCATCATCACGTAAAGTGAAAAAACAGGATATTGCTGTGGTTTCCATGTTATAAAAATCGAAATTGAGTCGCGTTTTGTTGTTGTACATCCCGCCGATTTGCTTAAAGGGCTTTTACACAGCCTACAGCATTAAACTTCGTTCATTCGTTCTCATCATTAAAGTATGGAACTGGCTGACATATTACTCGTAAGAGTCGAACAGCTTATGGGTGTATATGGATTGGGGAAGGGGAGAAGAGGGAGGAAGATGGGGGGGGGGGGGGGGGGGGGGGGGGGGGGATGAAAAGCCTTGCTCTACGTGCAAATTAGACGCCGAACCATACTGATATGGAATATGCCTTGAATAAGATTTTAACGTTTCAAAAATTCGCGAATTGGTTCTAAAAAACAAACAAACAAACAAAACCTGTTAGGGGGGGAGGGAGGCATCGAGGAGAGGGTAGGGCGGTGGAAGAATTAAAAATATCTTCCAAGTGGATGAGATTTAATAAGAGTAACAGCCAACATTGCCAGGCTCCAGCCGTTCTCATAACTGGGATTAAAAACACTTGACAAAGTCAACGGGAAGCTTGAAGGACTCCATCTTATCATGAAGAGGCTGAAAGTGATTTTTTGTACTAGTACAGTCAAAAAAAAAATGAGGGATATCGAGAGTCTGACCACATGCACAAGCAGGTGCCGGTTTTTAATACCTACCTAACCAACCAACAACCATCAACCCGCAGCCTATGTACAAGGTTACGATTTGGATTGGCCCTGGAGGATTACAGCATTTGCTTGTTGGTTTCGTCATATCCCATCTTTGCTTCGGAGCTGAATCTTCAAGATATTGTATCTGGCTTATGTTCCAGATTGAACTTGTCAGAATGTGGACAGCTTCAGATGAAGAAAGAAGGATATCACAATTCAAAACATCAGATTTATTTCTTGCAGCTTCCTTAGCATAAAAGTCAGCTAAATCATTGCCACGTAAACTAGAGTGCCCTGGAACCCATAACAGAGTTATATCGATACCCCTGGTTATTAACTGATCAATGAGAAATAAGATCTCACACACCAAGTCTGAACGACACACACACACACACACACACACACACACACACACACACACACACACACACACGCGCGCGCGCGCGCGCGCGCGCGCGCGCGCACACACACACACACACACACACACACACACACACACACATACACACACGCACACGTTGAAAGAAAAAGGACTGCTGCAGATATGTGATTTGCAGAATCTTTTTTCACACGCCGTGCCCCATCCAAAACCAACCCACCCCTACTCCCACGTACTCACTACTCCTGTTCCTATCCCATCCGCTCCTCCCACCCCCCTCCCCTACCCCCTCACGATCACCACCACCCCGTGTCACCACTTGTCTACCTTTCACCAGATTCTGTGCGAATGCTGGGGGACACTTTTGAAACAAATAACTCCTGATAGCTTGAAGTTCTGTCCTAGTGATTTCCTCTTTCTCGTCATTCTTCTTCGACCCTGACCTTTTTTTTTTTCTCTTCTTCTTTTTCAGCATTCCAGTATCTGGCAGCGTTTTACCCTGTTTGTGATACTCACACTATACTCGAGAGTATAGTAGTTCACTCCGACTTCGTTGAGCGCAGAGATTTGTGGGGAGAGGTTGTGGAAAAAGATAGATACAAGATATGGTAGACAGAAAGGACAGTAGACGGGCAGTACAGCAAAGGAGAAGACAGAGTTACTGAGAGCGAAAAGGAAAGGGTACGCTACTAGCACAAAATGTCTAGGAGGGGGACTATTTGTACAAAAGACCCCCTGGTATCCCCACGGGGGAACTGTCCTCCGTAATTTTTGTTTGTGTTTTTTCTTTCATCTCCTCTGTTGCTGCCTCTGTGGCCCAAAATACAATACGAATTTCCAGAATAAAGGTAAGACACCATTGTTCTGGAAGCTCGTATCGTTTTTTTTTTTTTTTTTTTTTTTTTTTTTTTTTTTTTCTGGTCACAATGTATGATGTACTAGGTTTTAAAGTACTGTATAGGGTGGACAATGCCTGTCCAATCTCACGTGTCTGTTACCCTAGTGGCATTTTAATGCAGTTTTAATGCAGTTTTTTGTGACGTTAATTTTTTCCCCTTATTTCTTTGAACTCATTTCCAAAACTGGAAGTGAGAAATCAAGCGGAATGGATGGCGTTCTCAGCACGGCCTTGACCTGTCTGCCAATGTCAATAGTTAAGTTTCTAGTTCATGGATTGGTTGTGTCGTCTCTCTCTCTCTCTCTCTCTCTCTCTCTCTCTCTCTCTCTCTCTCTCTCTCTCTCTCTCTCTTTCTCTCTACGACGTAAAACTTTTCAGGATATGACCATTTTTTTTTTCGTCACTTTTTCTTTTAACCATATGACTTTGGCTGCCCTGAAAAGGTTCCATGTGGTTGACTTGGAAATAAAAAAAAAAAAAAACAAGCAAACAAACAAACAAACAACGTGTAATTAATTGTTGCCCGGAGACACGTATGTGTTTTTGTTTCTTACGTTCGTTCCTTTTTCTTTCTTTCTCTCTTTCTTTCGTTCCTTCCTTCTTTCTTTCTCTCTCTTTTTCTTTCTGTCTTTCTGTCTGAACTTTTTAATCTTCTTTTATTTTCGATTTTTTCCCCTCTCCTGTTCTTCTCTCAGTCTTTCTTTCTTTTCGTTTTATCGTTCTTATATCATTATTATTTCTTTGTCTCTATTTTTTTTATCCTCTTTCCTTCTTTCTTTTGTAGAAACTGTTTAACGTGCTGCTGTGTGTGTGTGTGTGTGTGTGTGTGTGTGTGTGTGTGTGTGTGTGTGTGTGTGCGTGCGTGCGTGCGTGCGTGCGTGCGTGCGTGCGTGTGTGTGTGTGTGTGTGTGTGTGTGTGTGTGTGTGTGTGTGTGAGAGAGAGAGAGAGAGAGAGAGAGAGAGAGAGAGAGAGAGAGAGAGAGAGAGAGAGAGAGAGAGAGAGACACGCATGCTCTTTTTCTTGCTTAAATTTTTTCTCCCTTTATTTTAGATAGCAATTCCCAGGCAATAATCTTCGGCGATCGATTTGCAATAAAGTTTGTACCCCTTCCCCATCCACCGACAGCCATCTCATGCCCCCCTCCCCCCCCTCCCCCCCTACCCCCGTCTTCCATCCTCCGTTCCTTGTTCCTGCCTGCTTTTTTGTTCCTGTATGTCAACCCGAATGTCTGGTTCCAGTACCTTTGTCCTGTCTCTACCTCTCTGTTTCTGTCTCTATCTCTCTGTTTCTGTCTCTGCCTCTCTGTTTCTGTCTCTGCCTCTCTGTTTCTGTCTCTGCTCTCTGTTTCTGTCTCTGCCTCTCTGTTTCTGTGTCTGCCTGCTCACTGTTTCTGTCTCTGCCTCTCTGCTGTCTCTGCCTCTGTGGCTGGTCTGTCTCTCTGCCTTTCCTCTCTCATGTCTTTCTGTGTGTCATTCTGTTTACCTCTGCCTCTCTATCCCTGTCTTTCGAGCTGTATGTCTTTGTCTTTCTCTCTCTTCTCTCTCTCTTTCATTACTTTTACCTTACCTCTCTCTCTCTCTCTCTCTCTCTCTCTCTCTCTCTCCTCTCTCTCTCTCTCTCTCTCTCTCTCTCTCTCTGTTTCGATTTGCTAGTCTCTGTGTATCTCAGTCAGTCTCTCTGTGTTTCTGTGCGTCTCTCTCCATGTCTTTCTAACGGTCCTGTCTCTCTGCCACATCATATCTGTCCTTCCCATCTTGTTCTGTCTGTGTTTGTTCTGTTAATATCCGCCCACCCTATATCTGTCTGTCTGACCGTCTGTCTGTCTGTCTGTCTGTCTGTCTGTCTGTCTGTCTGTCTCTCACTGTCTCTATCTGTTTCGCGCTCTCTCTCTCTTCAGCAATTGCAAGGACACAAAATTTTATTATTTCAACACTCCT
>JADBJO010001992.1:82500-85000 GCA_016801955.1 Conus betulinus | reverse complement strand
TTGTGTCTTCGATGCCAAAAACACTACTCAATGAAAAAAAAAAAAAATACAATGTTTACGTTTAATCCTTCTCAAACTATCCAGTCAAAAATACAATGAGAGGAAGTAGAAATGTACAAGTTTGATCATCATGAAACGGTGTCAAAGCTCAATTGCGTCTTCGATACCAAACTCCTCTAAGCTCAAAATTTCGGATGAAGTCTTGCTGAAGGAACAGCCAGGCATCCCAACATCGGGGATTGTTGACAACTCTCTTAATGGCAATAGCAGACCACTGCCTTGGCCTGCTGCCATGTAGAGACGCCTGACACTAACCGGTCGAGGGACGTGTTCCAGGACATATTCAGCAATATGGAAGGAGGGAAGTGGAACAGCTTGGATGACTGTGTGCCAGAAAGTGTTTACGCGTTGCAATGTAAAGCGACAACTTGGGTCAATTGTACAAAAGAAAACTATAGCAAATTGCCGCAGTCGGTGCGGCATTTTGTTCCAATGGTACAAATTGCCGCACCGGCTGCGGTAATTTGTACCATTGGAACAAATTGCCGCGTTGGAACAAATTGCATCAGGACTCCATTTGTTTGAAGTGCATCGATATATATCGTTTGAACTCAACGATTGATTTTTGGATAGAACCATTCAGTGAGGAGAAGAATTAAAAGGAAAATTATGTCTTTTCAGACCTTCAAAGAAAGCCTGGCAGGTTTAAGAGAGAGAGAGAGAGAGAGAGAGAGAGAGAGAGAGAGAGAGAGAGAGAGAGAGAGAGAGAGAGAGAGAGAGAGAGAGAGAGAGAGAGAGAGAGAGAGAGCACTCAGTGTTAAAAATCATTAACAGAATGTCCGCCCGCGGTTGAACTGGTTAATTCATATGTATGTAAATATGATCTTCCTTGAGTCTTGTATTCGCTTGTATACGAATTTCATCTCTCTCCTTCCTTGTTAATGTGACCGTCTGTCTGTCTTTATTTGTCTATTTGACTCTCTCTCTGTCTCTCTCTCTCTCTGTCTGTCTGTCTCTCCATCTCTCTCCTTTTGTCACACACAGAGAGGGAGGAGAGAGAGAGGAGAGAGAGAGAGAGAGAGAGAGAGAGAGAGAGAGAGAGAGACAGAACAGACAGACAGACAGACAGAGAAAGACAGAGATAGACAGATGGGGAGATCTGGGACAGAAAAGCAGACAGTCAAAGAAGTACGCTACACTCACAATTCTATATATACCAGCCTCCACTTCCACTCGCCAAAGGAGCGCTTCACAATATTGGCGTTAAGGTCTTTCCCTAGTTTCTACTCCAGACTATCATTCAGCCTACACCAGTCTCCACCAACCCCACTCTGTGTCCTTCTTCATTATGCCAAGTCTAGACATTGTTGTGTCAATGGTTTCTTTCAGGGGAAATTGTGCTGGACATGGGAGCTCCTCAAGGATGTATGCTGTCCCCCGTACTATTCCCAGTCTAAACTGACGACAGGAGATGTAGACATTATTTTACATCTTATGTTCATTGAGCTTGCTGGTGATAATGGCTCTTGTTGCACAATCAAAAACTGAAGACTCTTCAGCGATATATTTTAGTCCGATTTCAATTAAAATATGTAAAGTGATTTTAACACAGCTGCTAAAACCGAATTGGGCAAAACAAACTGGTGAACGATACAGAAGCATTGTTGAATACACATTTGAGCAAGGCTGAACAATAAAGAGGGCAGTTTTTTTTCCCCTGCAACTTGTATCTTGCTATTGTTTCACGCAAATGTAAAACTGAAGATTGTGTAGGAAAACATATTACACAGTATCAGGATGCATACATATAACTAATGACGTTTTCTTGTGCTAACTATAAATCAAACGTGGTACATAGGCCGAAAAGAGTATGAAGATAGAGAATACAGGATTTGCAGAGACTGTAACATGACGGGGAGAGGAGGGTGGGGATGTGCTGGTAACAAATATAATTTAGTTTCGCAATGTCCCAGATGGACTATATTTCCAAATGTGACGATTCCCAGAAAATCTCGATCATCTTTATCAACATTCAATGTTTGAACTCTCTTTCGTGCTTGGGACAAAGACACACTTTTATTTGAATCAATTGATAAACTTGGTAACGCTGTTTGACTGTTGCTGTAAATTGCGTTTTAATGTGAAAAGCTTGTAATTTTGTTCTTCTCTTCTTTAATGTGTCGATGTAAGGGTGTTTTTTTTTAATTTGTGTGCAGTGAAGCAATGGTCGTGTGCTTGAATGTTATTGTTGTCAAGAAGATAAAGGTTAAAGCCACACAACAGCCACGAATAAGTTTGCAAGATTTCGGTTTATTACGAAACCTATTTCAAGCACTAACTCTGGCCGACTGACAAACAAAACTACATAGAATTCTGTGGTTGTGAAACTAAAATTGAGTACACTGGAAAAAAATTCACTAAGGGCTGGGGGCTGGGGGCGAAATGATAGGAAGGCATGGAGAAAAGGAAGGGGATAGGAGAGAGGGGGGTGATAGCGTGA
>JADBJO010001992.1:70000-75000 GCA_016801955.1 Conus betulinus | reverse complement strand
TTGTTTGTTTGGATTTTTATCTACCTTGACTGTTTATATATATATATATATATATATATATATATATATATATATATATATATATATATATATATGTATGTATGTATGTATGTATGTATGTATGTATGTATATGTATACTGCACTTGTTCTGTCTCTATCTATCTATCTATCTATCTATCTATCTATCTATCTATCTATCTATCTATATCTACTTTTCTTCCCCATCATACTTTATCTCTCTGCCTGTCTCCCAATGTATCCCCCCCCCCCCCTCTCCCCTCTCTTCTCTTTGAGACACATTTCATTTCTTGTCTTTCCTCAGTTTTTCTCTGTCTGTTTCTCTGACTGTTTGTCTGCTGTCGGTCTGTGTCTCTGTCTGTTTGTCTGTCTGTCTGTGTCTCTCTCTTTCTGCTGTCTGTCTGTCTGTATGTCTTTATGTCTCTCTCTATCTCTGTCTCTGTCTCTGTCTCTGTCTCTCTCTCTCTCTCTCTCTCTCTCTGTCTCATACACACGCAATATGCACATGCGCACATGCACACACACACACACACACACACACACACACACACACACACACACACACACACACACACACACACACACAGACACACAGACACACACACACACACACACACACACACACACACACACACACACACACACACACACACACGCGCGCGCGCGCGCGCGCGCGCACACACACACACACACACACACACACAAACAAACAAATACCTTTCAGGCATTTCATCTGGCTCTAGGGGGGAAAGACCCAGCACCATCTTCTAATCTAACACCAGGACTCAGAGGCCTACAAATGAGGACCTTATCTTCAGAGATCCAGGGCTCGAAGATGGAACAGTTTGAAATGTTTACTCTTCCTAATCAGATCCTGATGACGTGGGCATTCATTTCCTACCCCTGATTGCTCGCCCCTGCCCCTTGGCTCGATTAAGACAGTGGCATCTTTAAAGAATCTAGCGTCATCATTCAAACAGGGAGGTGCGGGGGGAGGGGGGGGGGGGAGCAAGTGGGAATGGTAGGGTCAGGGATGGAGGGAGAAGATTAGGGGATGGACAGAGACGGGTAAGATGATGGTGAGGAGGATGGAGGAATTGGTGGGGAGCGAAAGGGGGCGGAGGATGACTATTTGTCAGGCTGGAAAGTCATCCCTTACTGAGGTCTGATTTGGGACATCTGAAATTCAGGAGGACAGTTTGTGTTGATGGATTTGCATGCAGTAATGCACTCGTGAGAGTGATCTCACCTCCATGCATGCAAATGTAGCCTTGCTACAGATAATAGAGAGAGAGAGAGAGAGAGAGAGAGAGAGAGAGAGAGAGAGAGAGAGAGAGTGAGAGGGATTGAGTGATGTGGTGCTGGTGGCGACGGCCATGTTGATGCAAATGCTATCATTTTGGCAAAGCAGTATCTTTAAGGCAAAGAAAATGGTGCGTCAGTAAGCCCGTATGCAATGCGTTCTTTCAAGCAAGCATCTTAGGATTGCAAACATTTCGGTGGATGGTAAATAACAAAGTAGGATAACTTTTGGAACTGTGAGCATTTCAGTGGATAGCAAATAGCAAACCTGAAGGGTAAGTCTTTTGCCCATGATACGTTCCATGACTCCAAACCAGTCCTGCGTACTCAACCAATCGCCAAGCAGAAAAATGCCGACACAGAGCACACCAAACGATCAGGAAGTCATCCCCTTTGAAAAAAAGGATGTTCCAAGCTTGCCCATATTCTCTGCACCTGACGCGTCTATACATCCACAACTGGAGAAACTAACCAACACAAACTAAGATTCATTCTAAACTAGTACAGCCGTTTTCACCTTGAAGATAATTAAACAAACACACGAATGAACAGTCACAAATACGTGTAACCTCAGTTGATTGGTATAAAAGCAAACAGTAAACAGTAAATAATAAACAAATGGGGTTTTTTCCTCCGATGATAACAGAAATTTCAACCCCATAACTTCAAAAGAATGCTGCTTACGTCAACCAATCACCTAGCAAAAATGACAACTCAGGACACACAGAACAAACAAAAATGTCTTTAGTATTGTTCAGTTCTTGTTCCTGTATCGCTTTTCAATTTGGACTATGGCCTTTGTTGAATGAAGCTCCGTTTCCGTTTCATTTTCTCGTTTCTGTTTTCTGTCGGTCTCTATTACTCTGTTCCATGATTCTGTGTCTTCGATCCGTCTGTCCATCTGTCTGCCCTTGTGTCTGTCTGTCTGTCTGTCTGTCTGTCTGTCTGTCTCTGTCTCTGTCCCTGTCTGCCTTTCTGTCTGACCTTAGATGAGGAAACTTTAATTGTCAGCAAGGGTTTAGAGCCCTGCAACCTGCCCTTTACTACTTGCTACCCCCCCCCCCCCCCCCTAGGTATATAGTGGTTTCCAGCTGTTGTTGTTGACAGACACTGCTGATTATGAGACTATCTGTTCTGCCTACTGTGAGGAGCACTCCACGCTCTTTGGTTTATAGCTGCTCCATATATGTGTATTACTTTGTGCACTACGTTGAAAATAAAATACATTTAAATCAGAAAGAAGAAGCAAATGTTATGCTGATAGTGACGACAATGACGAATGACGACGACGACGACGACAGAAGAAGAAGAAGAAGAAGAAGAAGAAGAAGAAGAAGAAGAAGAAGAAGAAGAAAGAGAGAAGAAGAAGAAGAAGAAGAAGAAGAAGAAGAAGAAGAAAAGAAGAAGAAGATGATGATGATGATGATGATGATGATGATGAAGAAGAAGAAGAAGAAGAAGAAGAAGAAGAAGAAGAAGAACAACAACAACAACAACAACAACAACAACAACAACGACGACAACAACAACAACACAACAAAAATAGGAAAAACAAAAAACAAGGACAGGAGGAGGAGGAGGAAGAGGAGGAGGAAATAGGAAGATGCTGTGTCACAATACTAGGTGACCCCACCTACCGACTGTTGGCCTCCTCAGTTGCTTTCGGCCTGTCAGTGACGGTTAGTAAGGACAGGACAGCACCTGGATGCCAGCCTCTACAAAGTCGTCCATTTCGGCCATCTGTACAGCAACTGACAGGAATGATATCGTCGCCCCTTACAGCCGCCATGCGAAGTCAACTGTAACCTGGGATTGCTCTTTCAGGTGCCTGCAAGTAATCGCCTGTTCTGCTTTTTGCGTCGTCTCACAACTTTAAAAACAAAACAAAATGGACAAAAAGAAAAAAAAAAAAAAACCGTTTGTCAGCGACAGAAATTTCATCTTGCTGACATGATACAGAGCGGAATATGATGCTGTGAAAAGCTACTAGGTTTAGTGAAATGGGTTAATGCCTGCACAAGACACCTGACACCATCGCCCTGTTGCACCATGTCAAAAGCTTGGTGGTATTCGATATTCGATAGTGTGAAGTGTGGGAAGTTTCTGCACCGCGTCCAGCTCGTAGCAGCCGTTGTATTTTAAGAGTTGATAGCGTGAGCTCATCCTAGCGTTCCCTTCCCAGAGGCGTCAAAACGTTACAGGTCACTGTTTATGTCCATCTGTCTCTGCGAAAGTGGAAACTGGACACAAAAATAGCAGATCTGAGAGGAACATCCAGATGCTGGAGAATCAAAGACTCTCAGGAGATTCAACACATATCTCGTACAAGGTTTGTAACATAAACTGAATATGGCAGGCAGCCGTTTGATACTTAAGCTAGATGAAAGAATCGCTCCGTATAATAACACAGATTTTTGACCGCAGATCTGTAAAAAAAAAAATAAAATAAATGTCTTTGAGGATTCTCAGAAGATTTTAAAATCGAAAAAAAAAAGAAAGAAAAACAGAACAAATATCAACAACGTTTCTGATATAGACCGTCTTCAGGGCTTGTGACATAAAAAGAAAAAAAAAACGTATAGGAAATAACGTATAGTTATCATGAAACACTGTTGGCTTGCCTGGGTTGGAGGGGGAGCGGGGGGGAATCTTGATGTGACTCCCAGCTTTGACTGGCGCTGAGGAGAGGAGAGAGGGAAGATGGAGACACGTTCAACGTCAGACAATTCTTTATATCACTGACGATGTCGAACAGTTTGAAGATCCACCTGGAAACGCTTTTCATCTAGTGTGTGACCAGATGTTAAGTCAAGCAAATCAAAACAAGGATTCCCTGTCCAAGACAAGCCTAAAGCGAGCATCAGAGAGTAGGCGTCCCCGAAACAACCGAATTTCCGAATGGACGAGATAAAGAACTGGCTAGTTACCACATCTCTGCCGTGTTGCGCTCGACTGAAGACAGATGTCAGTAGAAATTTGGATTGCCCAGTGTCTGTCGCAACGATCCGTTGTCACACGACAATACTCTTTATTCTAAGGGGATTTTTTTTCCCGTTTGTGTCGAACTATCGATTGAAACAAAATTGGACGAGCACAAGCAAGCCAGTAAAAAACAATTCGGGGTAAAGTGCAATGTTTGATTATTTACACTGGCGTTTGATGTGTTTGCCTAATTTATCTCCGATCCTTTGTTTCTGAACATCTTTCCTTTCGTTTCACGTCATCTCTCTCACGTCTCTCTCTCTCTCTCTCTCTCTCTCTCTCTCTCTCTCTCTCTCTCTCTCTCTCTCTCTCAATCAAAGGAAAACACAAAGTTTATAGCCTTTGATGCCGGAGGACAAATTGAAACCTTTGGGAGAAGTGAAAGTGCGCGTGCAAGGAATGTGAATAAATGTTTCGTGTGTGTGTGTGTGTGTGTGTGTGTGTGTGTGTGTGTGTGTGTGTGTGTGTGCGCGCGCGCGCGCGCGCGCGCGCGCGCGCGTGTGTGTGTGTGTGTGTGTGTGTGGTTGGGGGGAGGGGGATGTTGGCAGTGGGGGCACACCACGAAGCCAGCAGGGAGTTGTTATTATTTGATGTCAGATGCTTCTAAAGTTCTGTGTTGCGTAATGAGTAGGCCCTGTAGATGCTCACATTCATGCACACCAGCACGCACGCGTATACATGCAAACAGTTGTTTTTT
>JADBJO010001992.1:47500-60000 GCA_016801955.1 Conus betulinus | reverse complement strand
TCAGGATGAAACAGAACATACGATCGATATCAGCTAATGTTTTGATACAGTCATCTTACCAACATGTCCGAGGCACTACTGGCACAACTGAAATGTTGCAGCTTCAGTGTCTTCCAGAACGTGGCAGTTCGTGCAAGGTGATCCGCATCTGCTGGCTGAACTTAGAGGCCAACGTGTTTAAAAGCAGACCAGTTATGGGCTAGGAAAGTACTGGGGGAAAAAGGGCTGGGTGGGAGCTAAATGGATTGGCGTTGACCTTTTTCACGAAATCTGCATACATATGCACGCATATCCAACGTCCAGTCATGCTTTGACTGGAGCAATGGCGTGTATATTGCTTTTGGATTTTATAGATACATTGTGTAAAATGTTTTGGGGTTTTCAAGACACTCTGTTCAGCTTAGATCATGCCTTTGGATTGATGTAAATTATATAAGATATTCTGGGATTGGAAGACACTGTTCAGTTAAGATCTGTTAATGCTAATCTTTTCTTTAAGGCTATGAACATTTTGTTTTGATCACATCTCCGACTCACAGCCCATTTGTCTTAGTGTTTTGATTTTACTTTAAAGTTTAGTCTTCAGTCTACAAGTGTCTGTCTCCCTGCCAGTCACCATCATATTTATTCCCCTGCTCATCAGAATCTCTATTGTCTTTGACCCAACCCAAGTCACTCTCTCTGCGTATTCTCCTTCTCCTTCTTTTTTCTTCTTCTTTTCTTCTTCTTCTTCTTCTTCTTCTTCTACTTCTTCTCTTTGATTGAGTTTCTCCTTCCACGTGAAAGGAACCAGCCAATCAGTTTCTGGATGTGATCTTCTCTGAATCTTGGAGTATCTCTGGGGCACAGGCACTTGCCAGGCTATGATCTCCCTTCTTTTCCACACACGACAGTCAGAGGAGAGATTTGATAATAGACGATGTTTTTTTTTCCCTCAGTGATGCCAATTGGCTGAATGTGCCATTTAGTTGCTTTAGTTCAGTTCAGGAACCGAACCAAAAGCTTGGTGGTGATCGTTTGTGTGCAAGCGTGGAAATGGTGGCTGCAGTGCACCTGTCTCCTGCCACTTGTTGCCGTTTTAAGAAACGATAGCGTGAGCTCACCCTGGAATGCCAGATCACTTAGCTTCCTGGTGGAGACAACGCGGCGCAAGTCACCAGAGATGCCTATCTTTCTTTGTGGGTGTCAAAACTGGACACAAGCAGAGGAACTGAGAGGACCGTCCACATGTTGGAGAAGCAAATTCATACCTAGGATTCATCACTTCTCATTCAACAACTGTAAGACAACAGGCTATGCCACATGAACATATACGCTCTCCGTAAGAACTTCTCCTCGGAGTCATTTAGCAGCGCCGTAGGTTTGCCTGGGTGGTGTAGATATCTTTCCACGACTCTTTGCTTTGAATGGTGTTGAGGGAAGGGATGGAAGGATGGGGACATGCCCACCGTGTAAGTGTGTTACATCATGGACGGTGCCAAATAATTTTGAGATCGGTCTAAAACAGTGTGTGTTTGTGTGAGTGCGTGCGTGTTTGTGTGAGTGCGTGCGTGCGTGCGTGCGTGTATGCGTGCGTCAGTGCGTGCGTCAGTGCGTGCGTGCGTGCGTGCGTGTGTGTGCGTGCGTGCGTGCGTGCGTGCGTGTGTGTGTGTGTGTGTGTGTGTGTGTGTGTGTGTGTGTGTGTGTGTGTGTGTGTGTGTGTTAACAGATGCAACATCACGCGATGGAAGCAAAGATTCCCTGTCTATGACTCATATACAGGGAGCATGAACAGTAGGCGTCCCAGAGGCAACCAAGGTTCCATGCAGACAACATTAAGGACTGACCAAGTTGCAGCACCTCTGCCTGCTCGCGCGGAACTGAAGACAGAGGTCTGTGGAGATTCAGATAGCACAAGCGACTGTCACAACACATTTACAATCTGTTGTCACACAAGAACAATCTTATTCTAAGGTCGTTTTTTTTTCCCCTTCTGTTTGTGTTGATTCATCGAGTTAGCCTGAGCTGAAGGAGCGCAAACAGGCGAGTTAGTCTGCGCTGAAGGAGCACAAACAAACCAGGTAAAAAAAAATCATTGCAAAGTGGATAACATTTCTGTTTATTGACACTGGCGCCTGATGTGTTTGCTTAAATCATCCGCGGATCTCTCTCTCTGTCTCTGTCTCTCTCTGTCTGTCTCTCTCTCTCTCTGTCTCTGTCTCTGTCTCTCTCTCTCTCTCTCTCTCTCTCTCTCTCTCTCTCGTGTGTGTGTGTGTGTGTTGTGTGTGTGTGTGTGTGTGTGTGTGTGTGTGTGTGTGTGTCAGAAAACAGTAACAGTTCTCTGTGTGGGAGAAAGAGCCATCGGAAGTTTTACTATCCTGTCGTCACAGCATTTTGGATGAGATGATAAGCAAGATTTTGTGTGAAGCATGCACTTAGAACACGAGAAAAAAAACAAAGAAACATGCAAACAAGCAAACAGACAAACAAACAAGCAAACACAAACCGCACACGTACAGATGACAGATAAGGAAGTTGTCACTGGCAATCTTTAATTAGAAAGAAAAAAAACTATTTGACACTAAAAACAAAAACATATGAAAAGAGAGAAAAAGGAGAAAAAGTTTTTTTTTTTTATTTTTTTTTTACGAATTGTAGGACTACCTTTGTTCAAAACCAAACAGATCAACAGATAATATTCGTTGACCGCAAGAGAGGTAACCTGTGATGGAGCTGGCGGTCAGCGAGAGTGATCCCGCCATTTTCATAGGACAGATGTCACTGGTGGGGAAGCCAGGGCAATGATGTCCCATCAGACAAATCAACACTTCAAACAGACAGAAAGTGTCCCACAATATGGGTGTGTAACGACGTGCCTCTAATGCAGACAGTCAATATCCTGATCGTTATCCGACGTGTCGCTTCAAATCAAACATCAGACTCTCTAGATCTGTTTGTTTGATCTATGTATTGAGGGAAAACAATACTCAATTAGTCATGGGAAAATATGCATTATCTTCCGCTGATTTTTTTGAGTTTGTATTCATCCACTCTCATCATATTCTGCATCTCTCTCCTCCTATTCCTATTCCTATTCTCTCTCTCTCTCTCTCTCTCTCTCTCTCTCTCTCTCTCTCTCTCTCTCTCTCTCTCTCTCTCTGCAGTATTCTACAGTACACTGCCCATGCCAATACTATGACAGATAAACTACCGATATATCTGCGGGGATGACAGTTAACCTACATAACATTCCCCTAACACTCTAATGATTGCAGTCATCACGCCCAATGGGGTACTCCAATTACCCCTGATTTACCTAGAG
Source organism: Conus betulinus (assembly GCA_016801955.1). Taxonomy (NCBI): domain Eukaryota; kingdom Metazoa; phylum Mollusca; class Gastropoda; order Neogastropoda; family Conidae; genus Conus; species Conus betulinus. The sequence continues at coordinate 56,699 of JADBJO010001992.1, read as the reverse complement.
TTGTGTCAGGCATTCGACAAGACAGTGTGTTGTTACAGCATTATTCAGATTGTGTGGGGTGTTTTCTGCTGTTTTTTTTTTCTACTGTTCTGGCAAATTCTCTCACAATACCTGTGCCTACAGAAGGATCCATTGCTATCATCGACATAATCATTGCCTCTGAATCTAGAAAAAAAAGGGAAACCGATGATTTATTTTGGGGGAAAATTTTGCCGCTGGGTCCATTCAAAAATAGAAATCGGGATAACTTTTCAAAGCATAAAACCTGACAGTTTAACAATGCGTGAACATCTGCGGTCTCGTTTGAATTAATACTTTATCAATTAGACTGCGGAGAACATAAAAGATGCAATTTCATGACAAGATGAGTTTCATATCAATTTTTGTCACCGAAAACAGCTTGTTAAAAGAGATCCGAATTGATTACACACACACACACACACACACACACACACACACACACACACACACACACTAGCACGCACGAACGAACGCACGCACGCACGCACGCACGCACGCACAAACACACACACACACACACACACGCGGGCATATATATATATATATATATATATATATATATATATATATTTTATATATATATATATATATATATATATATATAGAGAGAGAGAGAGAGAGAGAGAGAGAGAGAGAGAGAGAGAGAGAGAGAGAGAGAGAGAGAGAGAGACAGAGACAGAGAGACAGAGAGACAGACAGAGAGAGAGATGTATACTCTCTCTCTCTCTCTCTCTCTCTCTCTCTCTCTCTCTCAACGTAAAATGAAATTACAATAGTTATAAGCCTGTAAACGATTCTGAAGAAAAAGAAAGAAGAAGTTGATGATTAGACCGAAGGCATAGTTTGAACTGCAATTTACGAGACATGGTGGCACAGTGCAATATGTCTTCGCTATACATTATGCGTTACACTTTCAACATTATACATTCAACACAGGATGTATCGTTATGCATAGAGAAGAGTACGCTTTTAAGCAGACCATCTCACACCTCTGTCTGATTTCTGAATCAATGGTTCCGTTTGTAGATGATGCCAGTATTGAAATTTGTTACACCACAGATCATTCTGCCATTATCTTAAAGTTATTTTTAATCTCTCGTATTAACTACAAAAGCATTCGAAAGTTAATTGCGTGCTCGTAAAAGATTTTTAAAGAGTCAATAAACTAAATTGTGAACAAGAAGGAAGACGCAATAAATGCAAACATCAGCGAAACGAATGACCAATAAGGCGACAGATTCTATCTCGTTTACCATTTCCGAGCTTCTCTGACAGAAAACAAGACCAAAGATACTTTCAATTACTACAACGAAAAAGCAGACATGACAGAAGTAAAACAACTAAAACGTGACATGCGTAGATTAGATATGACACAAAATAAAAAGAAACGAAAAGCTGAAATTATGCAAATCAAAATGCAGCAATTATAGCTACAATGGGAAAATTATGTAGAATGTATTATCAAGACGAGAGCTAGAGGCGTAGCTGATGGAGATGAAAAATAAACAATTACTTCTGTAATTGAGAGAAATGTTATCATCTTAGAAAAGTGTGGCTAGAGTAACTGACAACATTGCAATATTCTAACAAAACCAGAGAGATGCGTTCCATGAAATACGCAGACTTTATCAAAGCTGTATGCAGAACTACAGTTGAGACTTACCAAATTTATAAGTTTGTTTGGATGATACTCACGCTTCAGTGAATACGAAGCAAGAGATTTAGAGGGAGAAATAATCATAGCTGAAATTTCGTGCATTCTAAAGAATATAGGGAGAAAAGGTAGCTCAGACGGTCTCGGTGCAGAGTTGTTGTTGTTGTTGTTGTTAATGATGCTAATTAGTTAAATAGCTAATTTGCTAGTTAGTTAGATATCTTGTGAGTTTTTTTCCCCTGGGGGAGGAGCAGGTCTTTTCAATGTTTAGTTAGTTAGCTCGTTAGTTAGTCAGTTCGTTTCGTTCGTTCGTTTAGTTAGTTAGTTAGTTAGTAGTAGTCAGTTAGTTACTTACTTAGATAGTTAACTAATTAGTTAATTTGTTAGTTGTTTTTTTACTGGGGGGAGGAGCAGGTCTTTTTATGTTTAGTTGCTTAGTTTGCTCGTTGTTAGTCAGTTCGTTTCTTTCGTTCGTTCGTTAATTAGTTAGTTATTTAGCGAGTTAGTTAGTTAGTTAGTTAGTTAGTTAGTTAGTAGTTAGTTAGTTAGTTAGTTAGTTAGTTAGTTAGTTAGGTAGCTAGTCAGTTAGCTAGTTACTTAGCTAGTTAGTTAATTTGTTATCTTCTTTCTTGGGGGGGGGGGGGGGGGGGGGGAGGCCTTTTTGTTGTAAGAGGCTTTAATGCGAGCATTCTGGTTCAGAGAAGGAAAGACTTTGCTATAGCTGGAACAACTTCCGTCATCGTTCGTGGTCATCAAATACAGACCAAACTTTACTTTACACACTTTTAACACACAAAGCAGCTAACCTGACAGACAATGTACCACACAGCTTGATGTATAAACATGGGTCACAAATCACATAACTGTACACGTGGATACGTAACATCTGGGCACGATTTGTCACTGATGGAGACAAATCGTGACGAACCTCAAATGGCTTTTGTACGTTCTGCAAACAACATGGGTCAACCATTTTTCTGCAACAGAGTTCCTCACTCGTGGTCACCACCACGTCCATTCAACGGCTGTCCCGTGAACTTACTTACGACCAGGTCTTTGATACAAACACACCTTAGGCATAGGTGAACTACTCCGTACAACAAATGCCTCCAATGGGACTGAATCCCACAACCCCCCAGCCTCCCAACGTCGACACTAACCACTGATGATATTGCTCTACCGTGTCCATCGCAAATCCGGCCAGTCTCAAAACGCCTGAGAAGACATGCGTTGGCCATAGTTCTATTTTTCCCCCTCACAGCAGAGCACAGGGATTGGGTGTGTGCCTGCGTGTTTGTTAATGACAGATTCATGGGGAAGTCTCTAGACAAATGCAGTGGGCGTCATCATAGCAGAGAAAAATGCACTCTCTCTCTCTCTCTCTCTCTCTCTCTCTCTGCGATCCTCCCCTCCGTATGTATACATACCAGAGCAAGAGCACGGTGGAGAAGAGAATACTAAGCCACAGTCACCTTCCTCCAAACCCCCATCCCCACCCTGCTTCTCTCTCTCCACCACCCCCCCCCCCCCCTTGTGTGTGTGTGTGTATGTATGTATGTATGTATGTATGTATGCATATATATATATATATATATATATATATATATATATATATTATATATATATATATATATATATATATATATATATATCAAGTCCCTTGAGGAAGGCCAAAAGGTCGAAATATTGGGAAAGATTTTACGTGACTGTTGTTGACTTCTTTGTTTGGATGTTTATATATATATATATATATATATATATATATATATATATATATATATATATATATATATATATATATATACATATATATATATATATATATATATATATATATATATAAATATATATATATGTATCTGTGTGTGTGTGTGTGTGTGTGTGTGTGTGTGTGTGTGTGTGTGGTGTGTGTGTGTGTGTGTGTGCTCTTTATGTTTTAATCTATGTGCCTATCTCTCTACACTTCACTCACTTTCTCCTCCAGCGTTTTCTATCTTCCCTAATACTGTTTTCAGATGCTCTTTCCAGGTGGTGCATCCCTCTTCCTCCTATTCCTTCCTGCTCCTTCTCATTCCTTCCTTCCTCCCTGTTCTCTCTGTCTGTCCCTCTGTCTCTCTCCTCTCTCTCTCTCTCTCTCTCTCTCTCGATCTCTCTCTCTCTCTCTCTCTCTCTCTCTCTCTCTCTCTCTCTCTCCCCTCTCCCTCTCTCTGGTATGCTATCAGAAGATAATCAGAACTACAGTACATTGCCCGGGCCAATACGGTGACAAAGTAAACTACCACAATCTGTGCTGGATGACAACTAAGCCGCAACGACATCACCGCTAACACCCTTGGTGATTGAGGTCAACGCGCCCAACGAGGTACACCAATAGCCCCTGATTTACACAGAGATGTGCGAGGCATTTCCTCTGGACAGCGTGTTGCTGGGGAATCAATCAGAACATGGGGAGTGTTTTCTGCTGTTTTTCTACTGTTCTGGCCGGTCCTCTTGCCATAGCTGTGCCCACAGAGGAACGCCCTAGTCATCACTGAGGTATTGTTGCTGAATGTGAAATCAATGGCAACGGATGCAATATTCGGAGGGGTATTCACAGTTAGGTCCAATGCCAATCGGGATAATTTTCAAGCATCTAAGCTGAGAGTTTAACAATGCATCAACATCTGCAATCTCACACACGCAGGCACGCGCCTGCGCGCGCGCGCACACACACACACACAGACACAGACACACACAGACACACACACACACAGACACACACAGACACACACACACACACACACACACACACACACACACACACACACACACACACACACACACACACACACACACACACACACACACACACCACACACACACACACACACTCTCCACTCTAGTATGCATGCGCACACGCGCACACTCGTATGCATGCATGCACACATACAATGCTCTCTCTCTCTCTCTCTCTCTCTCTCTCTCTCTCTCTCTCTCTCTCTCTCTCTCTCTCTCTGCTGCTTTCCTTTGTATGTATACACACCAGTGGAAGGGAATATCGGAAAACAGAATACTAAGCCACAAACGCTGCCTCTCTCCCAACCTTCACCCAACCCCAATCCCCACCCCACAATTCTCTCTCTCTCTCTCTCTCTCTCTCTCTCTCTCTCTCTCTCTCTCTCTCTCTCTCTCTGTCCTTGTTGCTTCACTCTGTCTGTCACTCGTTGCGTTCCCCATTCCACCCCTATTCTAGGACACACAACGAGGCACCAGGACAATGAATGCTCCCACCTTGTCTTTCACTTTGACACCCTGCCATTCCGAGTTTCGTCCAACCACACACAATCAGTACCCCATTCATGTCCAGGGCCCTTCCCCACCTTGTTGGAATGAAAGAGCAGTGCCGTGTTGAATTACAGCCCAGTGTGAATCTCCAGGGTTTGATGACAGGAGCGGGAGGAAGCAAACAACGGCATCAGCTGCAACCAAAATAGACAGGATTAGCAGGAGGCTTACAGTGCCAGAACTATACAGAGACGACAAGCACCTGCTCACCAGACAGCGGCGGAATGTTCTTAGTGGGATGCTCACCATTCCCAGCGGACTCCACAGCCAAAGGAATTGCAAGCTGAAGCTGATGTCCACCTCAAATCTATATAGGAGGTCACTGGCGGCAAAAGATCGTCATCAGTTTTGCTTGATGACATGACAATTATCATAGAAAAACACTAATATTTACAATTATCGCGTGAAAACCGGTAACTGTTTCCGAAAGAAAACATTATGACGACGTAAGAACGGGAACTGTTTTCAGGCCATACAGTTACATCATCAGGTGTGTCACAATATTTGAAAATGCATTAATAACACTCCTTACAGTCTTCGTTGAATGGAAGGATCGGGTCACATGAACGGCGTCTTTAAAGAATACGTTCTCATACTCCACAAGTAGGCGTCAAATATGCTACATTATAACTGACTATGATTTCAGTCCCAGCGAATATGTATACTGTATCATTATGGAATATGACTTCACCTACAAGGATACATCAGTTGTGTGATGCATATTTCTAAACATGAAGTCAGTGTCTATAGAGAATGAATAACTGTGTCATCTTGCAACAGAATGCCGATATTTCCGACAAGTGACGCGTCACATGTGCTACACTAATAAAGAATAGACATCACGAGTATCATGACGTAAACAGATCATAAAAAGTGTGATTACGTGTATCATAGTATTACGCAGTATGTTGTCACTCCCTTCAACTCCCTTCAACGATGCGTCAGGTGTACTGTTCTGTCATCAGTTATGTCTCCATTTTTTTTTTACAAGGATACCCCATGTGTACTTTAGTATTTCAGAATATATTGTCACTTCCGACAGGGATATGTCACAAGTGCTATATTATCATGGAATGTGCCTTCACTCCTTTCAAAGAAGGATCACCTGTGCCTTACCATTTCAAAATATGTCATCTTTTCCTGTAAAGATGCGCCACGTGCTCTGAAGATTTACAAAATGGGCTTACGTCGTCACGTGTTACAGAGATGTGTCACGTGTAAAGTACGGTTGTTAAATGTACCGGCACTTCCTACAAGGATGCGTCACTGTGTGCTATACTACTACAAAAAATATGGCTTCACTTCTTTCAGATATGCGTCATCAAGGCTACGTCGTCAACCCCTACCCTGTTGCATGGAATGTCAGTGGAAAGGCCCCTTCAAGCAGTGTTTCGGCCCTTATCTCCTCTGACACTCTAGGGGGGTTGGGCCACACCCGGTTCATGACTCCGGATGTCCCTCTGCTGCCCCTTTTTTTTTTCCCCATCTGGGGGACGAGCCATGGCTGGGATTCGAACCCATGCCCCTCTGGACATGCTCATTTTCCACTTAATGACTCGCACTCTAACCACTGAGCCATACTGGACACCTGATATTTGTAGGAAAGTTAAGCCTTATGAAGTTCACTTTTGTTCCTCCTTGACCAGATCCAGCTTGAACACCTCTCTGCCGCTTCTGCCATTGCTTTCAGGGCTCTGGTTTTTTCCCTCCTGCAACTGAGAGCTGTTTCATGAGGCTGTATGCAGACGTTCCTACAAACCCCCTAGCTCCAATTTCTGCAGTGAGGACTTTGACCTGATAGCCTTCTCTCCTCAGGCTGTTTGCCAGATCAGCATACTTTTCAGTCTTGTAGATTTGAGCTGCCTCCATTCTGTTCTCATATGGCACCGTGAGCTCGATCATGATCAGCTGCTTGGTTGACTGAGAGTGGACTACTATGTCTGGTCTCATGCCACTCTTGCTGATGATCTCTGGGTGACTCTTCCATTCTGGGAGGTCTGCAGTGCACTCCCAGTCATCTGCCCCGTCCAGCAGACTCTGCCTGCATGTTCCGAGTGGCACTGTTGTTCTTGGCCATGATTTGCTGCCTCCTGCCGTGAAGAATGTTGCGGGTGCTTTTGGAGTCCTGATTTTCCCTTTTGTGGTGTTGGTACTAGCCCAGACTACTTGTACAATCTCTTGAGCACTTGGTTGTGCCTCCATGTGTACCTTCCTTGAGCCAGGGCTACTTTACATGAGCTTAGGACATGCTCCACTGTTTGTTTTTCATGGCAGAGGGGGCATGCAGGATCGTCTGTTTTTTTTTCCCCCACTTTCACCAGGGTTGCATTTGAGGGCAGAAGGTCATATGCAGATCTGAGAATGAAGCTGATCCTGAGAGGGGCCATGTGCCAAATGTCATTCCAAGTGAGACTTCTTTGGAGTGCATTCTCCCACGTTGTCCATTGCCCTTGCTGGCTCTGCTGGACTGCTTTTTGGAGTCTTTTTTTTCTTCTTCTTTCTTTTCTCATCATCTCCTGAATCATCATGTCTCTCTTTTGCTTTTCCTTTGGCCTTTGACCACCATTCAGTTTTGGTCACCCCCAGTCCTTGTCTGTTGGTCTGTGTGTGTCCTGTTATTTTCTCTGATCTTGAGACTTTCTTTTGCAGAAATCCATCGCCTCTTGAACTTTCCATTTTCTGCCTGTCTTCAGCTGGGGCTTGATTGCTTCTACCACCTTGTCTCTCCTGAGTCCCTCCAGCATGCTTTGAAGTCTGATCTTCCCTGCTTTGTGTATTCCTCCAGGATGGATTTCAGTGGTAGTTTTCAGCTTTGCTTGGCGACAGTACAGCGCTATGTCAGTCAGACAGGGTGGGACACCAAGCATTTCCTTGTGAACTTGTTGATTTTGGATTCCATTGCCTCCACTATGCTGGTGCAGATGTCGTATATCATCAGAGGCCATAGGAGCTTTGGTATCAGCATGAACTGCAGACACCAGACCTTGTATTTGCCAGGGAGCCCACACTGGTCAATCGTCTCAAGCCTTCTTCCGACATCTGTTTGGTTTCTTTTGCTCTTTGTGTGTCTTTCAGCGTATCATCATACCATCTTCCCAAGGGCTCTTGACTGGCTCTTCTGTAACTGTTGGAATGGCCTGGTTGGCAACACTGAAGACCACAGATTCGGCCACTTTTCCTTTCCTCAGTGAGAGACTCCGTGATTTCTTTGGCTTGAACTTCATTCTGGATGAGGCAACTATGTCATCCAGCCTCTCTCAGCACATGACGTGTCTCGTCTTCTCTGGATGAAATCACTGTAGTGTCATCCATGAAGGCCTTGAGAGGGGGCATCTTGTATCCATCGCCAAGGTCTGTTTGTCTTGCGTTGCTTGTTGCTGCTTTCAAGATGACTTCCATTGCCAACACGAACAGTATTGGGAAATTGCACAGCCCATTGCAATGCCCACTTCCAAGTTGATCCAATCTGTTGTGTACTCCTTGGTGGTAGAGAAGCGCATTGAGAAGCCATTGAAGTACTTCTTGAGCATGTCGCGGATGTTCTTTGGCACATGGTACATCTCAAGAGCCAACTGTATCATCTCATGGGGTACAGATCCATATGCGTTTGCCAGATCAAGCCACACTACGTCCAGGTCTCTCTTTTCTGTTTTTTTTGCTCTTTGGATTGCGTCCCAGATCATTGTGGCGTGTTCTACACAGCCAGCGATGTCACTTGAGTTTTGCTCTTTGGGGATGTACACACCATCTGCCGTCATCCACTGGCCGCTGATCTTCTGGTTCTCCAAGCTGATCGCAGCAGCCTGTGGAGCCACTCCAGCACCTGGGACATTTCTTGTACAGCTGGTAAGGTATTCCGCATGGCCCTAGTGATGATTTGGCTCTGGCTTTGTCGACCACCTTCTTGATTTCCGCCAACGTTGGAGGCTTGTCATTGAACTGTTCCTCAGGGTTGGTTAGCCACACCAGACCTTGAATGTCGAGTGGTGCTTTGCTCTGTGAGTCAGAGTATGTTTTCATCAGATGCTGCTCAAGAACTCCTTTGTCCACACTTAGGGTCCCAGATGTTGGGCTGCTCAAACAGTGTTCTGGCAAACTGGAAGGGGTCTCTGAAGAAGCGCTCTTGTGTCTTCTTCTTTTCCTCTTCCTCTTCTCGCAGATTCTGCTTTGCTGAAGGCGCTGTGTTTTGCTTTCAGGTCT
>JADBJO010001992.1:17500-40000 GCA_016801955.1 Conus betulinus | reverse complement strand
CCAAAAGACCTTCATTCCCAGATCCCGACTCACGTCCATCCTTGCTATCCAAATAACCGATATTCACTCCACCCGTCCTTTCCATCCTGACTCCAAAAGTAAGGGCCGTAGACCAAATAACACTGTCTGAATACGAAGATCCTGAAAGAATATGTTCTCAGACGATGATCCAAACTTCAAACGAGGTTTATCTAGACAGGCGATCGACTGTGTTATTAGGAGAGGAGTCTGAGAAACAGAATTTGCTATGGCTGCTCAAAGACGACAATTTTTGATCATTTCTGGGTTAAGTAGGGAGGCATTGGGTGCTTAGTGGAAGAAAAGTGTTCTGTGCTAACACTAGCAGAGCGTTGAATGCATGGCAGTGCTGAATATACTCTGAACAGCCAGAAAGAACTTCGAGCTGCAGACGTTGTGGGAAAGCAAACAGGGCAAACGCGTGACATTTTCTTTCTAGCGTCGCTTTTTGAGAGCAGCCAAGATTTCAGATCAATACTCATGCCCCCATGTTCTCTTGTCTCTCCTCCACTGCCTCCATCAACCCCTTCCCTTCAGCCCCCTCAGTGTTAACTGGTTGCCTCTCCGTAATGCCAAAAAAAATAAATGCCACCTCTCCCTCTTTTTTGGAACATGTAAACTAATTTCGCCTGAATGCAACATATCAGTTTTACCAGTAGCGCATTTGGGTCAAATTGCGTTCTCATCAAACTTTGAGAAATATCTGTCTCTTTGCCCATCCAGTTAGAATTTAGTGGATTTCGTTTCAAGAAGGTATTAAACAACAGGAACAAAAGCCTTTTGTGTTCACATTTCTGTTTACAGAACACCTTGTTTCACGATCAGACGCAAGTACAGAGAGAGAGAGAGAGAGAGAGAGAGAGAGAGAGAGAGAGAGAGAGAGAGAGAGAGAGACAGACAGACAGACAGACAGACAGACAGACAGACAGACAGACAGACAGACAGAGACAGAGACAGAGAGACAGAGAGAGAGGGGGGGGGGAGAGAGAGAGAGAGAGAGAGAGAGAGAGAGAGAGAGAGAGAGAGAGAGAGAGAGAGAGAGAGAGAGAGAGAGAGAGAGAGAGAGAGAGAGAGAGATGACCTCACGCAGCTGTCTCATCATGTCTTGCCTTCTATATCATTGAGTCCTTTCTAATGCCCCTCACATCATTCACTTTATTTATTCAAATAATTAGTCATTCCGTCAGTCTTCTTTTTTTTTTTTTCTCCCCCAATCCACAAATTGTTGCCATGCTTCACATACTTTGAAGACATAGGTGGTCAACAGCCTGTCTACAAGATGGGCAGAGGGGTTAAAAAAAAAAAAGATAAAAACGTGTTCATGAGTGGTGAAATTGAGTACACAAAGACTGGAAGCCTGGGAAGAGGGAGAGGGCGAGAGAGAAATAGTGGGGGGAGTGGGAGAAGTGATTGAGACTGATTAAACGATCTAAAAATGAAGAATCTTAAACAACAACTAGCGTTAAGCAGCAAAAATAGATAAATGAGCAAATAGAAGAAACAAAATTAAAACAGAATATATATATATATATATATATATATATATATATATATATATATATATACATACATACATATATATATATATATATATATATATATATATATATATATATATATATATATATATGTATACATATACATACATACATACATATATTTTTGATTGATTCAGATTTCCCTAATCAGGCACCGTTTCACCGAGGAATCCGTTGAAGCAGACAATGCTCACAATAGTCAGCATACACTTAAAAAAGAAATCATAAGACTTGAACTGGGCTGCATTCCAACATCTTATTTTTCATACATTTCCACCCTGTTTAGGGGCTTCCTCGGACAATTGCAATCACAAACTGATTTGGATTGCAATTGCCTGAGGAAGCCTCCAAAACCAGGGCGAAAATTTATGAAAAATAAATGTTGGAATGCAGCCCAGATCAAGTCTTATGATTTCTTTTTTTAAGTATATATATATATATATATATATATATATATATATATATATATATATATATATATATTATGTATGTTGTATTTATGTATGTATATAATCAATTTATGCTGCGCAGTGTGAGAAAAGATGGCGATGCATGCTGATGTGGCATTGGTGTAAGCCTAATGGCAATATCTTCTGTTTCATCTTTCCTGCCACTTCAGTGGCATTGCACCCATGGCGCTAAGTCTAGTTCGCTGTCCACATCCACAGCTCTGGCACCAGTAGTCTATAAGAATCAGTCAAGGACAAGTTGGCATGAGGCAAAAAAAAAAAAAAGCAAATGTATTGATTTGTGTTCATTCAACACCTGTTTTCTGCGATGCAGAAACTACTGTTTCTTGTAGACGGACAAGAACATGATCCGACTCTGCACACACAAAAATAAATGGAATCTAGAAGCACGACACTGCTTCGGTGAAAAATGCAGACACGACGACGCTTATTCAATAATCATCGTTATGCTGTATTCTCTCAAGCACCCAGTATCTGATGTAATGACACAAAACTTTCCAGTGAAGCCACATGATGGTGAAAGGCTTCGATGGAGACCAAAGGGCAGGGAAATAGAGTCTACTATCATCACCGTATGACTGGATGATTTGAGTGAGAAATGACTTAGTCCAAGTGTTTGAGTTAGGTTACAGATTAACATCGCATAACCCGAAGGTCCTAACAGCAGAAACTGTTTGAGATTCATCATGTTTAGGGCACAACATTATGAAAGCCATTGCCCATTGTTCTCTCTCCGCTGGACTGAATAAAGAACACATTTACTGCTAGGTAAACAGAGTCAGGGTTTTTCAAGCGTTGAAAATTGGACCCTAAAAGTGGGTACAAGCTCACGATTGTTAATTCAACAGCCGAAGATTCTAACTATTCCTGACGGACTCCTCTGCTTTTGAGTAAAGACTGAAAGCAACAGGTGCAAGAAAGAAGAAACTCGTACACATGTTTGCCATTACAAAAAAGGTATTTGTTGATGGACGACTGACTGACAAGCAGCACGAGGGAGAGGGGGTGTTGGGGAGAGGGCACATGGGCGGATAGAAGAATGAAGCTTTTCGTGTATAATGTCTTCACGCCATCAAATCGACGTAGATACAGGGTATACTTCTTACTCTTGCAAAAAGATACAGGCAGCAAAGTCTTAGTGCTACAATAATCAGTGGTGTTTAAGATTCACACACACACACACACACACACACACACACACACACACACACACACACACACACACACACACACACACACACACACACACACACACACACACACACACACACACACACACACACACACACACACACACACACACACACACACACACACACACACCACACACACACACACACACACACACACACTTACACACACACTTCACTTTACACATGTTACCGGCTTTGCCTTAAAAAACATCCTCACCTCCCTTTCCCTGCCTCTACCCCCCCCCCTACCTTTCCATCCAGCCTGCTCCACCCTTCTCACTCAAATGTCCTACCACTTTTCCTAGCCTTATTGTGCCCCCCTCCCCCCCCCCCCCCCCCCTAAAAACAAACAAACAAAATAAAACCCCATCCGATCATGTATAGGAGCTCTAACAGGGATCAGTGATTGTAAACGTAAGCATACAGTATCTTAGCGTGCCAAAATCCATGTTATTGAAGAATATAAAGACCCATTCTTTCTTATCATGGTAGGTGATTGGTTTTGTGGATATTTTTTTTCAGAGAGAGAGAGGGGGGGGGGGGAGAGAAAGAGGAGGGGGTGGGTGGGTGGGGGAGAGAGAGAGAGAGAGAGAGAGAGAGAGAGAGAGAGAGAGAGAGAGAGAGAGAGAGAGAGAGAGAGAGAGAGAGAGATGAAGACAGAATGACTAGATGAGGGCAATCAAAGAATGGGAGACCGATCGAAGCTAGGGAGGAGGAGCGGAACTGAAAATCGACAGAAGAACCACGTTAGCTTCTGGAAATGTGTTTTCCTGGGTATAACACGTATGCGCTTCTACTTTGCTGCTAGTTATTATTGTTGATGCTGAGAGGGTTTGGTGAGGAAGGCGAGAAAGAGAGGGTAGGGGGTGATGGTAAAAGACACAGGGGGGGGGGGGGGGGGGTCAGGAGTGGGGAGGGAAAACAGAACAAAACATAGGACGAAAAGACCAGTTAAAAGTGTTGAAATTCATACTCTTGGCTAACACAAAGCGAGTTCTTCTTTAACATGACCATTGCGGATGCTAGGGGGACTGGCAGTCCAAGGTGAGAGAGAGACAGAAAGAAGAAGAAGAAGAAGATGAAGACGAAGACGAAGACGAAGACGAAGAAGAAGAAGAAGATTAAGAAGAAAGAGAAAAAGAAGAAGGAAAAGAAGAAGGTGGAGGAGGAGGAGATGAGGGAGGAGGAGGAGGAGGAGGAGGAGGAGGAGGAGGAGGAGAGGAGGAGAAGAAGAAGAAGAAGAAGAAGAAGAAGAAGAAGAAAGAAGAAGAAGAAGAAGAAGAAGATTAAGAAGAAGGGGAGAAAAAGAAGAAGGAAAAGAAGAAGGTGGAGGAGGAGGGGAGGAGGAGGAAGGAGGAGGAGGAGGAGGAGGGAGAAGGAGGAGGAGGAGGGAGGAGGAGGAGGAGGAGAGGAGGAAGAGGAGAAGAAGAAGAAGAAGAAGAAGAAGAAGAAGAAGAAGAAGAAGAAGAAGTTCATGATGACCATGATGATGATAATGAGGAGGAGGGAGGAGGAGAGGGAGAGGAAAGGGGGGGAGGAGGAGGAGGAGGAGGAGGGAGGAGGAGGAGGAATATCAACAAGAAAAAAATGGTAGGAAGATGTTAACAAAGAAAGAAATAAAATAAAACAAACAAACCAACAAACTAAAAGCAAACAAACGGGCAAACGAACATGATTTTAAATAAGAAAGAAAACAAAACGACCTTTGACAATTGGAAAAGAATAAAAACAACAAAAAACAGAAAATCCAGACCTAAATAAGAACAAGGAGAAGATTGAGGAAAAATGAGAGGAGAAAAAAAAACCCACAAAGAGAACAGATTAGAAGAAGAAGAAGAAGAAGAGAAGAAGAAGAAGAAGAAGAAGAAGAAAGAAGAAGAAGAAGAAGAAGAAATAAAGCCAAAAGGAGTAGGGAGGAGGAGGACGAGGAGGAAAAGAAGAAAAAGGGGGTGGAAGATGATGAGTTTCACTCCCTTCGCAATATATTCTCCGATGCTGTTGTTCACAACAGCAGCTTGTTCCACGAGTTATGGAACTGTTCATGCAATTTTATTCGGGCGAAGTAATATCGGATGCCATTTTCCTGACCCCCTGCAATCCCCTGCCCCATCCTCCCGATTAATAGTTTATCCTCTGTGTGTGTGTGTGTGTGTGTGTGTGTGTGTGTGTGTGTGTGTGTGTGTGTGTGTGCGTGCGTGCGCGTGCGTGCGTGCGTGCGTGCGTGCGTGCGTGCGTGCGTGCGTGTGTGTGTGTGTGTGTGTGTGTGTGTGTGTGTGTGTGTGTGTGTGCGTGCGTGCGTGCGTGCGTGCGTGCGCGTGTATGTGTGTGTGTGTGTGTGTGTGTGTGTGTGTGTGTGTGTGTGTGTGTGTGTGTGTGTGTGTTAGTCTGTCTGTTTTACTGTCTGTTTGTGTGACTGTTTGTCTGTAGCTGTCTCTCTGTGGCTGTCTGTCTGTCTGTCTCTCACTGATTCCTTTTGACTCTCCTCTCCTCTCTCTCTCTCTCTCTCTCTCTCTCTCTCTCTCTCTCTCCTCTCTCTCTCTCTCTCTCTGCGCGCAGGTACACGGGCCATTTGACTGACGAAGAAGTTGGCCATTTGCCATTTGATTCAGCAGGGCTGAATTGGGTGTTCTCTGCTTGCAAACTTAGTTTCGTGTGGATGCTTAAATATAAGTTCTGCTTATCACGAAGAAAACCAATGCTTAATTAGATATAAGTCCTGCTTGTCAGGAATAAAAGAAAGAGGGAAAAGAAGGCGAGAAAGAAAGGAAGAAAAAGAACAACGAAAAGATGAATGAACGGAAAGCAAAGACATAGGAAACAAAGATTAAAAGACAAGAAAATGGAAAAAAAAGACAAATAGGGAGGAAGAAGGATTTAAAGACAGGAACAAGAGAGAGAGAGAGAGAGAGAGAGAGAGAGAGGAGAGAGAGAGAGAGAGAGAGAGAGAGAGCGAGAGAGAGAGAGAGAGAGAGAGAGCAAATGACAGAAAGGAACGAACAAAGAAAGAACAAAGAGAAAACAAGAATGGATATAAACAACAACGACTGGAGAATGGAAGGAACGAAGAGGAAAAAGACACAGAGAAAGTAAGGAAAAGAGGTGAAAGGAAGGAAGGAAAGGAAGGAAGGAAGGAAGGAAGGAAGGAAGGAAGGAAGGAAGGAAGGAAGGAAGGAAGGAAAAAGATTTGAGAAAAAAAGAAGGCAGAAAGGAAATAGGAATAAAAGCAAGACAAAAAAGTGAGATGATGAAATATGAAATTAATTGGCTAATCTGCTGAAGATGTTCTAATTCATATCAGCAGCTAGATTACACGAACAGTGCTGTGCATTACGACAAAAGAGGGAGACACCTGGCTTTTCACAAAACACTCACTCACTCAACCATTGTATACCATCTCTTCTAACAAAGCAGGAAAGAAGAAACGCGCAGAAATGTTAGTACCAGATTAATTTTGCCAAGCCAAACGTATTTGAAACTGTGTGGTCTATCACCACAGAGGACAAAGAACATGTGATGTAGAACCATATATTAAACTGTTGATATCAGGCAGACAAAACTGTGCCATGTTTAAAACATCAGTAATTCAGCATGATTTCTCACCTTCTGATTACGAGAATAGTTACCAAAAAAGTTAACACTAAATTGACTTGACCCTTACAAACAAACACTAAATTAACTTGAGCCTTACAAACAATCAATCAAACAAAAAGCATATATGAAAGCATGATAATAAAGACACGTTGGCAAAAAACACACAGAAGAATATACAGCTAACATTTACTCTGGGCAGTGTTTACAATCTCACATCCTTTGCCAAGAAAATCGCCAAAGAGCAGCTGGTATTTAATGAACTATGACCACAGCGAAAAAAAAAAAGGGTAAACACTTTCTAGAACGCAGACAGGTCAATAGGCCACACAGAAGGAAGTGGTCCAAACCACCCCCCCCCCCCCCCCCCCCCCCCCCCCCCCCGACCGAGAGCCAGGTTCTGGCCCATCCTTATTATCCAAATAACGGCATTCATGCTTACACGCCCAGCCTCTCTGACACTAAAAGAAAAGGGAAGGGTGACGAAATAACACGGTCCGAACACGAAGAGCTGGAAAGAGTATGTTCTCACACAATGATTGAAACTTCAAAAGGGGGGGTAGCAAGACAGAACGTTGACTATGCCATTAGAAGACAGCGTGTGATCATTTCGGGGTTGAGTAGGGTGCTGTTGGGTGTTCAAAAGAAAAAGGTATACCGTGATGACATCATGTTTTTTTTAATTCGAGTTCTGGTTTTGGAACAGAGCTTTTACATATGTGGCAGTGTAAATAAATGAGTGTATTGTGGACAGACAGAGGGTACTTGGAGTTGAGGTGGTTGTGAAAAATCACTGCTTGTGAATGTGTGATGTTTTTGCATTGTTGTTGCCCTCTAAGAGCAGTAATGAGTTAGAAAGCAATCGTTATACTCCCCACAACAACACAATGTCAAGACCAAACAAAAGAAGAAGGAAAATGTTGAGGTGAAAGAGTACGAGACAAAAACCTGAAAACGAAATAGGAGAAGAGGAGAAGAAGAAGACGGCATAAACTTTTAAAAAAAAAATAGAGTCCTTGGAGGCAAAACTAGAAGAAGAAGAAGGGGAAGGAAGATGATGAGTATCACTCCCTCTGGTGGTGACGTATTCTCACATGCTGTTGTTCACAACAGCAACTTGTGCCATGAGTTTTGGAACTGTTCATGCAATTTATTTGGGTGAAGTGAATTTGGATGCCATTTTCTGACCCCCCAAAGCCCTGTCCCATCCCCCCGTTTTGTTGTTTATTATCTGCATGTCTGTCTGTCTGTCTGTCTGTCGTGTCTGTCTTTCTGTCTACCTCTGTCTCCCTCTATCTCCCCATCTCTCTGTCTCTGTGTGGGTGTGTCTGTCTGTCTGTCTGTCTGTCTGTCTGTCTGTCTGTCTGTCTCTCTCTCTCTCTCTCTCTCTCTCTCTCTCTCTCTGATCGTGCACGTGTACGTCCACGTGTACATGAGCCATTTAGGCGGGTAAATAAATCTCGTATTGCCATGGAATTCAGCAGAGCTGAAAGATGTGTTCTCTACATGCGGTCTGGATGCTTAAGAAAGAAAAGGGAAAAAGAAAAAAGACAGAAAAGAAGAGAAGAAGGGGGAAGAATAAACGAACGAATAAGGAACGAATCAAGAAAGAAAAGAAAAAATGAATACAGAAAAGAACGAAAAAAAACTGGAAGGAAGGAACGAATCAAGAAAAGAAAAAAAAAACACAGAAAAAGAACAAAGGAAGGATGGAAAAAAATAAAGGGAGAAACGAAAAGGAGAAAGGAGGGAAGGAGGGAAATTTTGGAGAGAGAAAGAAGGAAGAAAAAGGAAACGGGAATAATGGAAAGAAAGAAAACAGATTGAGATGAGGGGTGTGAAAATGATTGGCTAACCTACTGAAGATGTTCTAGCTCTTCTCTGCAGGCAAATACACTAACAGCTCTGTATGATAAAATGAAAGGGAAAGACAGTCAGCCCCTTCATCCAATCACTCACCAGTCGTGCAATGTGTTAATTCGACTGACCTAGCAGGACAGAAGTAACTTGCTAAGATTTTAGTTCATGATTCTATTCAACACAGCAAAACTTTACACTTGAACTCTTAACTTGTTTTCAGGAAGATAAAATTTTACCAAGTGAAGGCATCAGTAATTCAGCTTGAATTAGCACCATCAAATTACAAAGATTAGTTAGAGAAATTGAAAGTAAACAGACTGCAGATTTGTAACAAACAAACAAACACACAAACAAAAAGTACATTTAAAATGATAATAAAGGCATGTAGGCAAACACAGCTGAATGAAGAGCTAATGTTTACTAAAGAAGTGTATACAATCTCACATCCCCTCCCAAAACAAAATGCTTAGAAAATCGGGCATGTTATTGACTGTTATGGAAATTAAAAAAAGTGTAAACACTTCCTAGAGCAAAGACAGTCAATAGGCCACACAGAAGGAAGTCGTTGAAAGCCCTCGTGACCCAGAGCCAGGCTCTCGCCCTCCTTTGTTCTCCAGATAACGGTATTCATTCCCACACACACCCGGCCTTCCTGGCCCTAAAAGAAAAGGAACGGTGACCAGATAACACGGTCTGAACACGAAGAGCTTGAAAGAGTATGTTTGCAGACAATGCTCGAAATTTCAGAAGAGGCGTAGAAGACAGAAGGACGACTAGGTCCTTAGGAGAGAGCCTGCGATCATTGCTGGGTTGAGTAGAGTGCTTTTGCGTGTTCAGAAGAAGAAAAGCGTACCATGATCGCGCAGTCTTTGATTTGAATTCCATTCTTGAAGCAGAGGCTTAAATGTGTGGCAGTGTAGATGAATGAATATACTGTGGACAGCCTAAAGGAACTTCAAGTTGTGAGAGCTGTGTGAAAGCAAAGCGTGCAATTTATAATGATGCTTTTGTTATACTCTTCCTTTGTTAAAGCAGCAAAAGGTTAGCAATCAATCATAACGCCCAACACACTTTCCTAACTTTTCTCTCCCACCCCCTCCAGCACATCTGCTGCATCAGCTTTCCTTACCAATTCTCCTTGAAACCAACAAAAAAATGTGTTGTCTCTGTTCTCTCTCGATCTTGAACATGTAAATTAACATCGCCTGAATTGCACTGGCTTTTTCTAAAAGCGCTTTCGTTTACTTCACATGGTCAAATTACAAATCTCACTAAACTAAAGAAGTCGCTGGCAATCGTTGACTGTGAAGAATTCTTCCTCTTTGTCCATCCAACATGAACTTCACACACACACACACACACACACACACACACACACACACATGACACACACACACACACACACACACACACACACACACACACACACACACACACACACACACACACACACTCACATACACGCACACGCACGCACACACACACACACACACACACACACACACACACACACACACACACACACACATCTCACATGCACACACGCACACACTCACATACACACACGTACACTAACGTATGCATACTATGAACCTATGCATGGACTTTATAAACATGCCCAGACACACATGCACATAGGCGCACACAGACACTATTACATACACATACACACGAACACACACAACACACCACACACACACACACACACACACACACACACACACACACAGAGCCATCTATGCTTAATCGCATCATGCTGTGCATGCCCAGATCTATGGAACAGTTGAAGACCCGTGTGGCTATGTTTTTGGGTATGTTTTTCTTCAGGAGAGAGAGAGAGAGAGAGAGAGAGAGAGAGAGAGAGAGAGAGAGAGAGAGAGGACGGACGGACAGACAGACAGACAGACAGACAGACAGACAGACAGACAGACAGACAGACAGACAGACAGTGAGAGGACAATGACAATGACAATGACAAAGCTTTACTGAACTAGGCCTTCTGCCCATGTCAGGGGGAGGGGTTCACAAAAGAAGTCACATGATAATGCTGCATGTCATAAGGACAACAAGGATAATCTTCACAATCAGCGAGAGAAAGTCGGAACATAAAAAAAAAAAAAAAAAAAAAATCAAGTGTGAATTAGACATCTGTCAAGGACAGTCATATAAGGGTTCTAGGGACGCATTGGTTGTGGGAAGGAGGAGGATATAGGAGACACAGGTGGGCGGGGGTGGGGTGGCTGGGAAGAAATATAACTCATGCGTTCATAATGATCAAAATGTCAAACATAACACATAGACAAATATCTCAGACATCCTATAGGTATTGATTTCTGAAGGTAAATGCCTTTGATAAATACAAGGCGAGGGGTTTACACATTCTCGTGTCAGAGAGCAACAGGGTTAACTTAAACGCATTTGGGTGGTAATGATATTTAGGAGGGATGTACATTTCACGTATATCTTATATTGAGAGCAGACCAATAGAAAGTGTAATTCTGATTCTTCTGTATTTGGGCAAAAAGGACAGTTATTATTTTCTGATCTTTGGGAATATCTCAAGCGGTGAGGTTTCAGCTGTGAAACACCTAGTCTGAATCTCGTCAGGTGCTTTCTGAGAATAGGATTTTTGATGACATATAAATATTTGGAACATCACATAACTGTCTAAAAGAAGAATACAGCTTGAATCTTTCTTTTGACATGATTGAAGAATCTAGATTTTGTAGGTGACAATCAAATAGTCTCTGTTTAAAGACTGACACAAAGGATTTAATATCTTCGACGCCCTGGTTTTCCCACACATAACCAAAGCCGTATCTGTACAAAGTATAGCATAAGCTACTTACCCAATTCTTTTTATTATTACAAAATAAGACATATAGCATTTTATAAGCTTTTCGGGGGATCCGACTTTCTTCCATTCGAGTAAGTTTTAACCAGTATTTCACACATTAGTAAATGTCTGAATGTACAGTGGATATCTGCCAGTTTCGCAATAAACAAGAGCATTTGGAGTCTGTACGCTAACATTTAATAGACGTTTAATGGCTAAGAGATGGACTCGTTCAATAACAGTATGGTCAGCTGTCAGACCCCAAACTTCGGCCCCGTACGTTAAAATTGGTTGAATCTGGCAATCAAAAATTTTGAAGAAAAGTTTTGGATTATTTTTCCCCAAGTGACCATAGAAATTTTAAGATACTACTAAAAACACATCTCTTAGCTTTCAGAGCCATTTCCTCCAAGGAGTATGAAAAAGTTAATCCTGTAGATAAAATAACTCCAAGGTATTTGTATTCATTCACAACATCTAACTGAGCACCATTATAAAACCATTTTCTCGAGCTGCAATGTAACCCCCATTTCTGAATATTACTATTTTAGATTTATCATTATTGACAGTTAGCTGAAGTCTGTTAGCAGCAGTGTCACAAAATATGTTTAATTGGTGCTGAAGACCTCTACTACAGAGTGGGAAGAAGAACAACGTCATCAGCAAATAATAAGATAAGAATTGGTATTAAATCGGGTGATAAGCTTATTCCATGTTTACCACATGAAACGATGTCATTGGCAAGCTCATTTATAAACAGAGAAAAAAAGAATAGGGCTGCAGTTATCTCCCTGCTTTAATCCGCGAGGACACATAAAAGCGTCTGTAACGCTAATGTTTGATCGAACTCTAACTTTCACAACGTGATACATACTCCTAATAGCTCGATACATTTTACCTTGAATACCATTTTTGCGAAGTATTGACCATAAATGATTTCGGTTTACTAAATCAAAAGCTTTTTTAAAAATCAATAAACGCTGCATAAAGTTTCTTTTCCAGAAGACAGCTGTTTTTGTACTAGTGTAACTAAAGTAAATATTTGATCAACTGTGCTGTACTTCTTTCTGAATCCCGCTTGTGACTCATTTAATATGACATTGTCTTCTACCCACTGTGTCAAACGTTTATTGAGAATAAAAGTGTATAGTTTGCTACTAACGTTCAATAATGAAATACCCCTATAATTGTCTGGTGAATTTACATCACCCTTTTTATGTAATGGCTGTATTATGGATTCCGACCAGACCAGTGGAAATGTTCCGGAATCAAACAATTTATTGAAAAATTTAGTCATGAATGAAATAATTAAAGGGGGCATATCTGTAAAATTCCCCACTAAAACCGTCTGTTCCGGAAGCTTTTCCGTTCTTCAAAGCTTTGATAGCAAACACCACCTCTGATTCTGTTATTTCAGAGTCCAAAAGGGAGCTGTCTATATCAACCTCATCAGATAGTTGTTGATAATCAAAAAAACGCATTTTCATAACAATATCCGGACATAATCTATTACTTGCATTGAATCATCATTAAAAACCTTGTAAAAGTGATCATACCATTGCTCTTTGGTTATAGAGGTGTCTGGCATTCGAACAGAAACTCTTGCTTTAATAGTTCCCCAAAATTTCTTTGGATCATGTTTATTCCTCTCTAGTAAATCTAATGTACGAATTTATCTTCAGCTTTTTTCTCATTTAGAAAAGATTTATATTCCCTTCGTTTCTCAATATAGATACATCGAAGTTCTTCTGACTGTTTTTTTTATTTTTACAGTTAGAAAAGTTTCTTAGGGAACGTTGCAAATCTGATTTCTTTTCTTTACATTCGACATCGAACCATGGATTTTTTTTCGTTCGGCCTACTACGATCTGTTTTCTCTCATACACTGCCCTGCAGAGCCAAGCCTTCGTAGAATTTGCTCAAAGCTAAACTTGCATTTTCTTCTTCGATTAATCCTGTAGCTTGGTCAAAAATGGCTACAATTTCCGAACACGTAAATGCTTGATGATACTCATTTAATTTTTCATGGTTCCATACAAACTTTTCTAACAAAGCCTTTACTGGTCTTTTATTAACATTGGCTGAATCTTTTCCAGAACTAAATAGTAGTTCTAAAGGTAAATGTTTAGAATCTGTTACATGTAGAACTTGCAAGTTTCGAGCATGCTCAAAAATGCATCTTGACATCAAAAAATAATCAATAACGCTAGATCCATTATATGAGATATATGTATAATCACCACATTTATCTAATGATGAAAGGCCATTCAATATCAACAATGAAAACTGCTCACATAATTTAAGTAGGTAACGGCCAAAATCATTAGTTATTTCATCTTTAGACTTTCTCAAAAACTGACCATCCAGGTTTGTATCATCATCTATCCACAAATCGGTGTCAGGAAGGAAACTCTCTTTGCAGTTAGAGTTGCCAGTCCTTGCATTAAAATCGCCTGTAAGAATGAGCGGGAGTTCCCCATGCTGTTCATAATATCAATGATACAGTTTTCAAGCAAATAAATACCATTATCAATGTCTATTTCTCTGTAATAAGGACTAAGACATGGGGGAATGTACATGCCTATAAGTATAATATCAGTATGTAAGCCTGTGAATTCTGTAGAAAGTTTCAAGACAATGCAGTTATCAGATTCTATTGGAATACGTGTAATAAAGATTAGAATATGTTTTTTTTTAACCATAAGGGCAACGCCACCAGACAGGCGAGACGGCGCACAATCTGACAATTTCAGTCCAGGTGACATAAAAACATCAAAAGATGGAAAGACATGCGTTGGAAAATCAGCTGCGATTGTTTCTGTGAGAAAAACGACATCATACTTTGAAAAAAGTAATCTTACATCAGGTTGGTAAACAGTGCGTAAGCCTTCGATATTATACGAGAGAAAAGCAATGGATCGGCCATTTAAGGTTTTAACATTGTTGGGACACAAATCAACCCCAGTTGTCATGACACGGGCAGGGCCAAGTCCCTAGGTATTGGATTCTACATTGACATCAGTCCGCGAAGAACCAGTTTCAACACGAGGGAAACATTCTGTAACCTGCTGTTGTCTGGATTTTGCTTTACTTCGTGTCAGTCTGACGTGTGATTTGGGTGTTTCAGATTCCATGGAACAGTTTTGTTGATCTGACTCACTACACCCATGCAAGGTTGAAACTAAGACAGTTGGTCTCTTCAGATTTAACAGCCAGGTTTACTGAGGACTGACTCTCCATGACATCAACGTCAGTCCATGGGTCAGATAGCTGTTTAACCAGGGTCTCGCTGTTGTCTGCGTGGGTTCTGGAGAGGTGGGGGTGACACGTGAAGGAGGTGGAGAGGGTGTTGACCGGGACACAGACTCTGCAACAAGATCCCCAGACGGTGCGTGCCAGGCAGGGCAAGGGGTACTGGTGCATGGTACATCGCACGCCACCGCTTCAGACTTGTCCGTGCTAAATGAACTCTGCCCGGAAGAAACGGCTGTAGCATCAGAAGCCATCTGGTAGGTTGCCCCTGGGTCGTGTTCAGGTTCCGGCGGATGTTCAGATGTCGATTTGTGGGCAGAAAGCAACGTTCTCAGAGTAGGACTTGGTATCCTGACTTGCCTCCACATGTTCAGGGGGAAGACAACAGTCTTGCCCCCCACTTGTCGATGACCATACTCTCTCTAGGACAGAAGTTCGCTGAGGCTTTTGGGTGTTACCTGATGGTAATGTGTGTGATGTCTTTAGTTACTACCTGTGTCTAAGACTGAGCATTCCACCGGTGTCGTTGGATCATTTACTGGCTGTGGAGTAATGCGGTGATGGTCACTCTCTTCATGCCGTTGGTTGCCAATCCTGTCCTGTGTCTGTGGGATGTTCACTGAGTCCCATGGTCGATGATTTGGAAGTGACGGGAAGGAATCCATGTCAGCAGTCCATGGGAGGTCTTCACTGGCGTTGTCTGGGTTCAGCTTCTGTCGTGAGCGTGGGACGTCTGTGCAGGCATGATGTGTTGACCCACATCAGACTGAGCCAAATCATGTTGAGCCTCACCACGCTTATTGATTGATTCGTTAGTACCATAATGCCGCTTTGAATTGCCTGGCTTAGTGTGTACACTCAGAGCAGCATTGACATGATTTGCCTTCCCTGAGTGTCTCTGTGAGTTGTGGTGTTGATCATTCTTGCCGTAGAACAGACGGCCCTTCCAAAAGTAGGCATGTCTGCCAGCGCTTCTTTCCTCTTTGACAATCTGGCTTTGGCGATTCGTCAGGTCCGAAGCAACACGTATCCCCAGTGTAGTTGTCATCTCCTTCCTGCAGTCCTGGCTTTGGAGGATGGCCAGCTTGTCCTGCCATCGAAAAAGGCAGGCAATGATGGGACGAGGGTACCGTTGTTGCCGTTGCTTCGTCCCACACGATGTGCCCGCTCTATGTCATCAGTGGTCCATTGCTTCGAAGGAAAAAAAAGCGGTTCAATAACTGCACTACTTTTCGGGTGCACTGGGAAGTGGTCTCGCTCGGGCCTTCATACACATTGAAAAACCGTAAGTTGTTTCGGCGGGAAAATGCTTCAACTTTGTCCATTTGACTGTCCATTTTTGTGACACTTCTAAAAATCCTTCCATTGAAAGAGGTTTTCGCATTGTTTCTCGAGGAGGTGACATGTTGGAGAGGAGATCCACTTTCACTTTGAGCTGTTCGTTGTCCTTCTGAAACAGTTCACACCAGCACTGAAGCTGTCCCACGATGTCCGTGTCCCGGTGTTGTGGGTAACCCGCCATAGACAACAGTCTTTGGTCCAAGTTTCTGTCAGGTCCACGAGCCGGGATATAGACGTTGCTGGGAAAAAAACAGGTGGAAAACCAAGGCTGGGACTGTTATTTGAGAACACATTGGGTGAAGGCTGTCGTGAATGTTGCTGTGTTGGTCCGGGGTTCGACACAATATCTATCTCCGCAAGACAGCAGAAGCCAAGAATTAAACACAGCAAGGGATTTCACCAGAAACAGCAGCAGCGAACCCTCAATGTAAATGATTAACACGAATCTAGGTTTGTGTTTTAATTTACATCTTGCGATTGCTAGAAACCGGACTGCCACTGACCACATGAGAAAAAGACGATGGAGGTGTGCAATGTTTACATCCGGAGAACGACACGCGTCACGGCTGTTGGTGTGTTGGAGTTGACAACATCCATAGCCGCCTGCTTCACTTACTTTTTCACAGAGAGTGGCAGCAGACAGAAGCACAGAGGCAAACAATAGAGTCAAGGGCCATCTCAGAGGCCACACAAGACTGATTTCATACGCCTGTGTCCAATTTCTCCCTTCCTTTCTGCCACGCAGCCGTGGACGCCCGGCACGTGCAACACGCATTACTGTGTTACGGTCCTGTTTTTTTACTCGGTTCGGTGTTCACGGGGAAAAATGTTCACGGCTCAGTCCCTATTAGCTATTGTTAAATTTTTAAATGACTTTACCGTCTTAACTGTCCAACACCGGAGGTCGAAACCAAGCCCATTTAACTGCCACACCTTGCACAGTCCACAGTCCAAAAAATGACTACCAACAAAGCACCGAAAATACACAAATCACCTCACTCCCAAGACAGATCACACGGGCACGTCTGACATCTTTCGCAGCTCAACGCCTTCCCCAGACAGAGTGAGAGAGACAGAGAGTGAGGGAGGAAAGGAATGGAGAAGGATTGGAAGGGGGAAGGAGAGAGGGGGGAAGAGGGAGGAGGGTGGGAGGGAAAAAAAGAAGGGAAGCAGAGAGAGAGAGAGAGAGAGAGAGAGAGAGAGAGACAGACAGACAGAGAGAGAAAAGACAGACAGACAGACAGATGGGAGCAGAATGACGAGAGGAAGGGGAGGCAGAGAGTGAGGGGGCCAATCGGGATTCGGAAGGACAGACAGACGACGAAAGGGAACAAAAGGCCCATGTCAGCTCCAGGAAATTCGTTTTCCTGGCTAATACGCCGATGTACTCCTCTTTACTGTTAGTTTATTATTGTGGGTGCTGAAGGGGTTGGGCGGAGAAGGTGAGAAAGAGAGAGCAGAGAAAATAGAAGTAGGAAAAAACAGAGAGAGAGAGAGAGAGAGAGAGAGAGAGAGAGAGAGAGAGAGAGAGAGAGAGAGAGAGAGAGAGAGATTTTGACATTTGATATTTTATTGTCATTACCAAATGCGATGAATGATAATATTCATTCAGATATCTCTTATAATGTATTATCTTAAATTTCACTATCACTACCCTTCATCTGTCTAATTTTCAATGCTTCCGCGATGAATTTCGAAACTGATTTAATTACAAGTTCATCATCTGATGATAACACGCCAGCGACATTTTGTCTTTTCGCTATATCTAACTGGAAAAATGAACAATTTGTCCGCACTTCATTATAAGCAGTACAGTGGAACAGAAAAAGTGTTCTTCGTCATCAATAATGTGTCTACATGCAGGACAAGGAGATTCTGTGGATGTTTCACATTCAAACCATCTTTTGTTCGCATTAAAACCTAAAGTTCTCAACCTAAATCTTGCGTAATTTATTCTGTGCCATTTATCTGTTATGACATTGAGAAACTTTTCAGAATGGAACACATTCTTAAATGAGAAAAACCAGCGATATTTTTCTTTACTTTCCATATCTGAGTGCCAATTCTGTTTAAAAGAACAAATAAGCCTGTCTTTGAATTCCGCAATGAACTGTTGCTCATTTCCTACTATTCTCCATATAAAACGGTGTTGGATGAATGAATAGGTACTTGAAGGAAACGCTTCAGAGAGAGAGAGAGAGAGAGAGAGAGAGAGAGAGAGAGAGAGAGAGAGAGAGAGAGAGAGAGAGAGAAGAAGAAGAAGAAGAAGAAGAAGAAGATGACAATGATGATGATGATGATGATGATGATGATGATGATGATGTGATGGGTAGTGAAAGAATAACAAGAAAGAGGGGGAGCTGCTGGAAGGTGTTTACAAATCAATAAGAAATTTAGTAGTAACAAGAACATCAAATGACAAAAACAAAACAAAAGCGACTAAGAAGGAAGTGGACAGTCTTTTGAGGTTGGAGAAGAATGAAAACAACAAAATGCCAAAGCAAAGCTAAGAAGAAGAACAAGGAGAAGGTGTAGGTGAAAGAGAAGAAAACAACGCCAAAGAAAAGGATTAGGAAAAGCAGGATGAAGAAAAAAAAAGTAGTAGGAAGAGAAAGAACAAGAAAAGAAAAGAAAAAAGGGGTGGGAAGAGGATGAATTTCTCTCCCTTTAGCGATGTATCCGTCCATGTAGTTGTTCACACTAACAGTTTGCTCCAGTACTTATGGAACCATTAGTCAAATTCATTTGAGCGAAACAATACTAGAAGCATTTTCCCGGCCTCCTACATGCCCCTAACCCCTCCTACCAGTTAACATCTTATCGTCTGTCTGTCTGTCTGTCTGTCTGTCTGTCTGTCTTTTGTCCATCCGTCCATCTGTCTGTCTGTCTGTCTGTCTGTCTCTCTCTCTCTCTCTCTCTCTCTCTCTCTCTCTCTCTCTCTCTCTCCTCTCTCTCTCTCTCTCTTTGTGTATGTATGCACACGCACGCACACTCGAGTCCTTTTGGCGGGGAAAATTCAGGTATTACACCCTACTGTTGTGTAATTCAGCAGAGCTGAAAGGTATTGTCTACTTGCGCATACAGATTCTTTCGGATTGCAGAATATGTGTCTTGCTCATTTGAAAAACAAAAGGGATAATGTATCACAGAAAGAAAAGAAGAAAAAAGTAAGAAATTGAGAAAAGGTGGATAGAATGAAGAGAAAGAAAGAAAAGACAGACAGAAAGGGGAAAAACTGAAAAGAAGGAACAAATAAAACCGTGCCATGCTTAAGGCATCAGTCATTGTGTTCGCTTTCTCTCCATCAGATTACAAAAAAAAATAGTTTAAAGATTAACCTTAAAGAGACTGGTGCCTCAAACAGAAACAAACACAGCTAAAAAAAAAGCAAACAGACATAAAAGGTCATGTAGGCAAAAAAACTCACGGCAAAATGAACAGCTAATGTCTGTTCTGGACAGTTTTTTTACAGTCAAGTCCTTGCCACTAAATTTGCCAAAGAAAAGCTGACATGTTATCGACTGTAACAAGAGACCAAAAAAGCCTTAACACTTTGTAGAACAAAGACAGGTTTTATGGGCCTCAAAGACGGAATTTGATCAACGTTCTCTGGACACAGAACCAGACTCACACCTATCTTTTCTATCCAAATAACGGTATTCACTCACGGAAGAAAAAGAATGGTTACCGAGTAACACGGAACGAAGGAGGAGTTTGAAAAAAGTGTGTTCTCAGACAACTATCTAAACTTGAAAAGAGGCGTAGCATGACAGAAGGTGGACCACGTCATTAGGAGACAGCTTGTGATCATGTCTGGGTTGGCTGATTAGGGTTCTGTTGAGTGTTCAGAAGAAGAAAAGTGTGTCGCGTTTTCACACTATCTTTGATTTGCCTTCCAGTCTTGGAGCAGTCTTGAATCGATGGCAGTGCAGATAACGTTGGTGGAGTTGTGGGAAAGCAAAGCGTGCAAATATGTGATCCTTTGTTATGCTGTTGCTCTGTAAGAACAGCAATGGGTCAGAGATCAATCAATATGCTCGTTATGCTCTCCTAGTTCCCCTCCCACCTCCCCACCCCTTCCACCTCTTCAGCCTTCCTTTTTCACCCCTCTCCCTTCCACAAGAAAACTGTCTTGTGCCTCTTTCCCCCCGAGCATGTGAATTAGCATCTTCTGAATTGTCATCTCGCATTTTATCGAAAGCGTTTATGTTTTCTGTAGATGGTCAAATTGCACATCTCATTCGATTTATGACGACGCTGTCTAACTACTAAATTTGAAGAATTTCTTGCTCCTTACCTATCAAACATGATTTTGATGTGATGCCATT
Organism: Conus betulinus; assembly: GCA_016801955.1. Classification (NCBI taxonomy): domain Eukaryota; kingdom Metazoa; phylum Mollusca; class Gastropoda; order Neogastropoda; family Conidae; genus Conus; species Conus betulinus. The sequence continues at coordinate 19,576 of JADBJO010001992.1, read as the reverse complement.
TCACGTATCACGTACTGAACAACATACTGTTGTACATATCCCTGCATACTGAATTTCATGTTACACGTACTGAACGATATACTATTGTATATATCCCTGCATACTGAATTTCAGGTATCACGTACTAACACAACATACTTTTGTATATATCCCTGCATACTGAATTTCATGTTACACGTACTGAACAACATACTATTGTATATATCCCCTGCATACTGAATTTCATGTTACACGTACTGAACAACATACTATTGTATATATCCCTGCATACTGAATTTCATGTTACACATACTGAACAAGATACTATTGTATATAATCCTGCGTACTGAACATCATTTTCATACACATAGGCGTGCGCGCGCGCGCGCGCAAGCAACGCACACACACACACACACACACACACACACACACACACACACACACACACACGCGCGCGCGCGCGCGCGCGCGACAGACAGACAGACAGACAGAGAGACAGACACACAGACAGACAGACTGAGAGAGACAGAGAGTGAGGGAGGGAAAGAATGAAGAAGGAATGGAGGGGGCCTGGAGATAGGATGAAGAGGAAGGGAGGGAAATAAGAAGGGAAGCAGAGGGAGGGGGGAGGGGCGAAGTAGAGAGAGAGACATTGAGAGAGACAGAGAGAAGAGAGAGAGAGACAGACAGACAGACAGACAGACAGACAGACAGACAGATCAGAGCAGAATGACGAGTGGAAGGGGAGGTAGAGAGTGAGGGGGCCAATCGGGATTCGGAAGGAGAGACAGAAGACGAAAGGGAACAAAAGGACCGTGTCAGCTGCAGGAAATTCGTTTTCCTGGCTAATACGCCGACGTGCTCCTCTTTACTGTTAGTTATTATAGTGGGTGATGAGAGGGTTGGCTGAGAAGGTGAGAAAGAGAGAGCAGAGGAGGGTGGGTGGGTAAAGAGTTGATGGCCAGAACTGGGGAGAGAGAACAGAACAAGACACAGAATAAAAAGACAAGTTAGTGTTGTCGACATTTGTTTTCCTGGATAATACATGGGTGCATTCTTCTTTACTTTTATTATTATTGTGGATCCTGAGAGGATTCACTGATGGGTGTAAGAGAGAGAGAGAGAAAAAGCGCGCGCGCGCGCGCGCGAGAGAGAGAGAGACAGAGAGAGAGAGAGAGAGAGAGAGAGAGAGAGAGAGAGAGAGAGAGAGAGAGAGAGAGAGAGAGAGAGAGAGAGAGAGAGATTTCAGATGAGTTTTATTCACAATAGGCCATGGCCCTTCCGAAGGGGTGTGTGTGAACATCATACAAGCAATTTGTCAATAAACATAAGTGGGCACAAATTCATACATAAAACAAACCTCAACAAGTACCAGTAACAATACATAGAAACAGAAACAGCGTACGGACAAAACTTAAAGAATCATATTGCAACGAATTTACTAATTCTCTCAACTTAAATGCCTTAGACAGAAATAGTGAAAAAATCCCGCACGTCGTGAGACTTTTGTGAGGACATTAGTATACTGAGTTTGAACAAAGAGGGTTGTCGATAATACTTTAGGTTTTATATGGCTTTGGCGAATATGTCTAAGTGCTGGGCAGCAAAAAACAAAATGCACCTCATTTTCCTCTGCTTCTTTACACACTGGACAAATTAAAACACTTCTGTTGACAGTTCTGTTTCTAAAGCTATGTACCATTGTCTGAGATTCCCAGCCTCAATCTTGTTGTTATATATTTCAAATGTGGATGTAAATCCAATAATAGGTAGGGCTTCAAAGAAGGCGTATTACAAAAATTTTCTATACATGTCATATCTGCTGCTGGTCTGAATATGTTCATTCCATTTTTGCCATCTGCAGTCTACTAACCATTGGCGAAATGTACGAATAAAATCGTTAACGTTTCCAACCCCCTGATTGTACCAGACGAACCCAAAACCATATTCAAACAAACAGGTTCGCCCTTTGAGTCACCCAGTTTACTTTACCTTTCAGACCTAAATCATATAACATATTATATGCTTTACGTGGAATTATTTGCTGTTCCATTTGTAATAATTTAAAACCAATAGCGTACGTATTTCACAGCTGAG
>JADBJO010001992.1:10000-12500 GCA_016801955.1 Conus betulinus | reverse complement strand
GTGTGCGTGCGTGCGTGCGTACGCGCGCGCGCGCGCGCGCGCGCCGCGCGCGTGTGTATGTGTGTGTGTGTGTGCGTATCGTCCCATCTGTCCGTCTGTCTGTTGTCTGTCTGCCTGCCTGCCTGCCTGTCTGTCTGTCTATCTGTCTGTCTGTCTGTCTGTCTTCTCTCTCTCTCTCTCTCTCTCTCTCTCTCCTCTCTCTCTCTCTTAGAGATCTTACACACACACACACACACCACACACACACACACACACACACACACACACACACACACATACAGAAAGAGCAACAGACAGAGAGAGTACAGACAGACAGAGAGACAGAGACAGAGAGAGGGAGCACACAGCGGGACAGGAAATCAGGCATTTCGCCGTACTGCGTAATATTCAACCGAGATGAAACACGTGTTCTGTTCTTGTAATCATGGTTTTGTTCTGTTTATGTCAAAAAGAACAAAGAATGAAAGAAAGAATAGAAAGGAATAGAAAACAATGAAAAGAAGGAAGTAGGAAGAAGAAAGAACAACCGGAATAAATCAAACAGACAAGAGAGAAGATAGGAAGACAGAAAGAAAGAGAGGAAGAACAGAGGACAAAAGAATTGAAAGGAAGAAGAAAAGAAGAAAACAAAAGAACAAAAAGAATAAAGAAAATAAGAAACTGATGAAGAGGAAATAAGAAAAGCCAAAAAAAAAAAAAAAAAAAAAAAAAAAAAAAAAACAAAGGAAGGAAAGAAGGAAGGAGGGAGGGATGAGAGGAAGGAAGGCAAAAAGGGACATGAAATGAAGAAAAAAAGGAAAGAGGGAGGAAAGGAACACTATGGGGGAAAAGACAGAAAGAGAGGCAGGAAGAACGGTCAGTGAACTAGACTGAACAGGGAAGCTGGTGATTGTCACCCATTCCTCCCATCATGGAGCGCGGGAGGAGCTGTCTGTCCACTGGCCACACAGCTGAGCGAAGCGAATTAACGTGACCAGAGGAGGCACCAGAACTACTGAGGGGTGTAACAATGCCTGGCTACCCTCCGAAGCTGTTGTAGTTCGTCTCAGCACCCGGACTACTCATGATGTAATGTTTGATAAGACTAAGGAAGGACAGAACTGCTGGATTTAGTCCATCACCCACCAACTCACTCATGTTGTTTTCCTCTGATAGCATTGCAGGAAACAAGAAGATTGCAGAGACTTCAGTTCCAGTTTAATAAACATCCAGCCAGCCACCCAGGGCCGTGTGAGGTCTGTCATCATCAAGCAGAGAAGAAAGACTTTGTCAAAAACCTGAAACACAGCCGGCATGAACACGCATGGGTGATTCTCTTTGACACCTCATATCCTCATAGCTGAACTATCAATGTTCTCAAAGGATGATGGATCTGAAAAGTTTTGAGGGCAGCAGTATATCGGTTTTATTTCTCACTGTCAAATGACAACATCTGATTTTGAAAAACCAGCTGAAGCATCACAGCTACGAACATACAAAAACGCAAACAAAAAGATCAAATGCCCCATAAGCAAATACACTGCTTGAAGAACAGGTGATATTTACACTGGACTATGTTTGCACTTTCATTATCTTAAGCCCAAACTTACCACAGAAAAGCTGGCCTATCATGCAACCAGAGAAAAACAAGTGTAACAACTTTCTAGAATAAATGCTACACAGAAGAAGAAAGTCGTCCAAAGCCCTCCCATTACAGATCAAGCTTCACGCCGGTTCTTATCCAAATAATGATACTCATTCTCACACGTCTGGCCTTTCTGGCACTAAAAGAAAAAGAACGGTGACCAAAATAACATGGTCTAACCATGAAGAATTCGAAAAAGTATATTCTCAGAAGACGATCGATAACTCCGCAAAAGGTGAGGCAAGACATGAGGTCGCCTATGTCATTAGTAAAGGAGTCACAGAAACAGAAATTACCATGTTTGCGCAAAGACGACTGTGATCATTTCTGGGTTAAGTAGGGTGCTGCTATTGTGGGTTTAGAGAAAAGAAAAGTGTACCAGGACCGCGCTATCTTTGATTTGGGTTCCGATCTTGGAGCGGAGTTTTGAATGGCAGTATAGATAGATTGATATAATGCAGACAGGTGGAAGGAATTTTGAGTTGCCGAAGTTGTTAGAAAGCAGAAAGTGGATTTGTGATTCTTTTTAGGTGCGTTTGCCCTGTAAAAGCAGCGTTGGGTTAGAGATCAATCATTCTGTCTCACACGCGTCTCTTACCCCCCCCCCCCCCCCCCACCTCCAACCCCTTCCACCTTCCCCCAATTTTCTCATCTGCTCCTCGCTTACACCGGGAAGCTTGTAGTCATCCCTTCCCCTCTGCCACACATTGTATTTTGAATATAATTTATAACCAAATATTGTGTATGTTGCAGAGTTTTTTTTTTTTTCTTTCTCTTTAGAAAGCGTTCTTGTTTTCTTCATGCGGCCCAAATCACATTTATGAGGGCGTTGTCCTCTTTGCCCATCTGAATGAATTTTTCAGATGTCATTTCATA
>JADBJO010001992.1:0-7500 GCA_016801955.1 Conus betulinus | reverse complement strand
ACTTCAACTTAAATCGATATTATGCACATCGTTCCAGTCAACGATGGTGGTTTCGCCCATCGTTTCAGTTTCAATGAACGGTATTTCGTCCATCCTTCCCTTCAACTAAACTGCGTATTAACGCCCCGTTGCGGTTCCACTTCAACGAACGGTACGGTATACACTCTCACACCCCCCGACTTTGTGTGCACTGAAAGAAATAGCACGGCGATTAAATGGACACGATTTGAATCCAAAAAACACACACAAAAAACACCGTTGAACACAAAAAAACAATGGGATTACCGTTATCAGGTTCATTTTCGACTTAACAATAATGAATAATCATAGATCGGTTTTTCGCGTTTCATCCACTCTATATCGAAATCCTTTCTTTAAATGAATATCATTAATTTCTCATCGTTGCACTTGTTAGTCGAAGTTTCTTACAGAGTCCCAGTTGGCATTTATCTTTGATTGGTCTTATCTTAATGTTTTTTTTTTTTACCACAAACACCACGTATTATTCCAAGAAGTTCTACACTTAAACACACACACCCCCCCCCCCCCCCCCCCCCCCAATCACTCCCTACGAATATCCGCTTACGCACACATACGCACGCATTCCAGACCTTAAACAGTTCCACCACACACACACACGGCTTTTAAGCACGCATCCAGTGCATACCGCACACCGTAGATATCAACCATTCACTACACACTCACACACAAACACAAACCACCAACACACACACCGTTTTGTCAAAGCACACACGCAACTGCACACACACACGCAACGCACGCACCCCAACTTACACACAACGCCGCACGCACGCCAACACACACACACAACACACACACACACACACACACACCACACACACACACACACACACATACCCAAGTTTATGCAGGCATACGCACCCAACACAGAATAAACAGCTGATGTTTACTCGGAACAGAATTGTGAAAAAGCAGAGTTTCGAATGTATAACAAACCTTTTGAGGTGCTGTTGCCCTGTAAAAAGTAGCAATGGGTAAAAAGATCATCAGTATGCCGCACATGCTTTTACTAACCTTCTAACTTCTCCCCCCCCCCCCCCCCCCGCGCCCCCCCCCCCCCCCCCTCCCCCCCTCCCCGCCTTTTCCACCGCCTCTACCTTTCTCCCCTATCCGTCATACCGAAAAACGTTTTGAATTGAATGTGCTTAGATCTGGGTGTGGTATGTATGAATAAACACGTTTTTGTCCACTCTCCCGTCTTTTTTTAGCATGTGAATTAACGACAGCCATATTGCCAGCGGCGGCTTTTTTTTGTTTTTTTACTATAGCATCTTTATTTTCTTCATGTGGTCAAATTACATTTGTGAGGACTTTTTGTCTAAACGCTACCGGTAAAAATCCTAGTGCTTTGCTGTAGGGATGTCATTTCGTACTAAAGATCTTAATCGAAGGCCTTAGCTGTCCATTTCTCCACATGAACTCTATGTCTGTCTGTCTGTCTGTCTGTCTGTCTGTGTCTGTCTCTGATTGAAGTTCTGAAGCTACCACAGTCCCACGTTTGAGCAAGCTAGCCTATGGTATGATGCGTTTAGAAAATGGGAAACAGGTAAAGAAAACTGCGCTCATAAAGTTCAGAAAGTTCTCTTGAGAAAAGGGTTTTTAGAATCGCGTGGATGACCCAGGAAGTAGAAAAAATGAACAACACTTGATTGCAGAATTTAACAGACAGGCTTACCTGTTCTCTTTGAACAGAGGGAGACACTGACACTCAGAATATGGAAAGGCATAAGAAAACGGCAAAGGCATAGTAATCTTTTTTTTTTCATTTAAAACTGTTGTTATATGTCGATGAAAAGTTTCTTTAATGTTTAACATACGAATGGTACAGAATCAATTACGCAAGATTTAGGTTGAAAACGTTACTGGCTTAAATGCAAACAAAAAAGCGTTTGGATGTGGAACATCCACAGAAGGATCACCCTGTTTCTGCATGTAGACACATTACTGACGAACGAAGACACACTTTCTGTTCCACACTGTATTGCATAAAATGAATTGCGGGCGATATAGTTACTTGAATCTAGTTATTAGACGTAGCTAAAAGACAAGATGTTGCCTTTCGTGTTATTATCAGATGACGAATTGTATATCAGATGCGGAATTCATCGCGGAAGCACTGGAACTTAGACATACGCAGGATAGTCCAAAAATTTAGGATAATGCATGAAATGATATGATATATGCATGAATATTAAAAATTCACCTCATGTGGAGGAGATCAGTAAGATGCACATCATCACTTGAGCCCATTCTTACCATTTCTGTTTTGTTTGTTTGTTTGACTTTTTCTAATGTCAATGTATTAGCCTCGTGTGCGACATTCACACGTCCGAAGGTGTTACGATCTTCAGGTGTGATTTCTTTACCTTTTGATATGAAATACACAGGGAGATAATTGGGTCGTACTTGATTGCAATGAATGAAGAGGTAAATGCTCTATTGTCCTGTGTTACTCATTACCCCCCCCCCCCCCCCCCCCCCCCCCCCCCTTATCGAAAGACCTCTTTGGTAATGACAGATCACAAACTATTCTCTGTACACTAGTGAAAAAGTGGTTTTTTGACAAATGTCTCTCTCTCTGTCACTATCTCTGTGTCTGTGTGTCCAATCAAAGTTGTCTGTCTCAGTCTGTCTCCGTCCGTCTCTGTCGGTGTCCTGTCTCCTATCGCTGTCTCTGTCTGTCTGTCCTTTATCTCTGTTTGTCTGTCTATCTGTTTGTTGTCTCTCTTCTCTCTCTCTCCCCTCTCTCCTCCTCATCGGCCCTCATCTCTCTCTCTCAATCTCTCTCATCTGTGTGTTGTGTGTGTGTGTGTGTGTGTGTGTGTGTATGTGTGTTTGCGTGCGTGCGTGTGTGCTGTGTTGTGTGTTTGTGTGGTGTGTGTGGTGTGTGTGTGTGTGTGGTGTGTGTTGTGTGATTGTGTGTGACTGACTGTCTCCGTCCTCTGTCTGTCAGCCTGTCTCTCTGTCTCTCTCCTGGTCTCATCTCGTCTCTGTCTTTGTCTCTCTGTCTGTCTTGCTGTCTGTCTCCTCTCTCTCTCAGCGCCAATATATGCTAATATTTTCCCCTCCCTCCCTCCCTCCCCCTCTGTCTGTCTAATACACGCACTTACACGCACGCGCACACACACATACCCGCACGCACACGTAAGACTCAGTCGCGTTGCTTCCGAGGTGAGTGCATTAACCACCAGACGGCCTTTACACCGTGTGTTGCATATCCCATGTTCACGCACACGCCCACAGAACGGGTCGACCCTAATGACACATGACGCTAATCAGAAAAAAGCAACCTTGTCACCACCACCCACCCCCACCCACCCAACCACCACCATCCCCGCCCGTCCCCCCTTCCGCCTATCCCTATCCTTTTCCCCCACCCTGATTACCCCCCCCCCCCCCCCCCCCCGCCTCTTCCTCTTCTTTGTTCCCTTCTCTTCCGATCTCTCTCCCATCCAAACTTTTGTGTAATACTATTCCGTGCAGGAAGTCGAGAGAAAGAAAAGACAGAAAAAAAAAAGAAAGTAAGAAAATGAAAAAAAGAAAAGAGAAAAAAAGAAAAAGAAAAAAAAATTGAAAGGCAAAATGAAAGAAAAAAAGCAGACTAGACAAAGAAAAGAAAAGAAAGACAGAAAGAAAGAAAAACAAAGAAGAAAGAAGAAAAGAAAGAAAAGAAAGAAAGAAAGAAAAGAAAGAAAGAAAGAACACAACAGGATAGAATATACTTTGAGAGCCGTTGTAACGAAGCATGATAAGGAGACACATCATCTTTTTTCTTTTCTCATAAGTTTCTTCATACCTGTTGACGTTTGCCTACTCTTTAAGATCATAGCGTTCATAAATGCATTATATCCTGCATTAGTGGAAGACTGCTGAGAGAGAGAGAGAGAGAGAGAGAGATGAGAGAGATGAGAGAGAGAGAGAGAAGAGAGAGAGAGAGAGAGAGAGAGAGGAATGTCTGTATCCGAGGTGTGGGTGTGTGTTGTGTGTGTGTGTGTGTGTGTGTGGTGTGTGTGTGTGTGGTGTGGTGTGTGTGGTGTGTGTGTGTGTGTGTGTGTGTGTGTGTGGTGTGTGTGTGTGTGTGTGTGGTGTGTGTGTGTATGTGTGTGTGGTGTGTGTGTGTGTGTGTGTGTGTTGTGTGTGTGTGTGTGTGTGTGTGTTGTGTTTGTGTGTGTGTGTGTGTTTTTGGACACTGGTGTGTGTGTGTGTGGTGTGTGTGTGTGTGTGTGTGTGTGTGTGTGTGTTGTGTGTGTGTGTGTGTGTGTGTGTGTGTGTGGTGTGTGATCGTATTTTAATGCATTATTTATGCATTTACATTCGGTTTTGTCTCCTAAGACAGTTTTTGGTGTGGTTGGTAAAACAAGATAATAACGTCGTCATACCCAGCAGGGTGAAAGATAACAGTATTACATATAACATTAACGATAAAAAAAAAAGGTATACAACGAAAGTTTGAAGAAGTAAACGAGCAGAAGTTTGGAGCTGTAAATGGATGCATAATATGCGTAGCAAAGTAGTACCTTTTCGTCATTCGGATGATATTGCATTCACCCTGATAACATGTCCAGAACCTTCACAAAATTTTACGGGGTTACAGTCCTGATGGGACCTTTTGTGGTTGGCTGGGTTATAAGCAACAATATCTTGAATTCATATGACTGTCGTATAAGGAAATAACTATCAAAGCTATCCAAGAGTTCTCTCTCTCTCTCTCCCCCTCTCTCTCTCTCTGTAAGCGCGCCCGCGCTCTCTCGCGTGTGTGTGGTTGTGTGTCTCTTGTGTGCGCACGCGCGCTCGTGTATATGTGTGTGTGTGTGTGTGTGTGTGCTTGTGTGTGGTGGTAGTGTGTGTGTGTATGTGTGTATGTGTGTGTGTGTGTGTGTGTGTGTGTGTGTGTGTGTGTGTGTGTGTGATTGTGTGTGTGTGTGTGTGTGTGTGGTGTGTGTGTGGTGTGTGTGTGTGTGTGTGTGTGTGTGGTTGTGTGTGTGTTGTGTGTGTGTGTGGTGTGTGTGTGTGTGGTGTGTGTGTGTGTGTGTGTGAGTGTGTGTGTGTGTGTGTGTGTGTGGAGGTTGTGGTAGTGTGTGTGTGGTGTGTGTGGTGTGGTGTGTGATGTGTGTGTGGGTGTGTGTGTGTGTATGTGTGTGTGTTGTGTGTGTGTGTGTGTTGTGTGTGTGTGTGAGTGTGAGTGCACCTATGTCTGTGTGTTTGTGTGTGTGTACGTGTGCGTTGTGCGCGCGCGCGCGCGCGCGCGCGCGTGTATGTGTGTGTGTGTGTGTGTGTGGTGTGTGTGCGCGCGCGCGTGCGCGCGCGCGCACGCGCCGCACGCCAGCATGTCTAGCACGTGCGCGAGCACGCTTCATCGTTTCTGACAGGTATCCCCAAGGCCAAGGAGAAGCGAAGTTATCGATGGCGCGTGAGCGGATGGTGAACACAAGGGTTTTGGCTCGTGTCGTCGTTTTAACGCCTACATTCTTGTTGACAGTTAGGTTGCCCTACTTCCAGCTTAGAAAGCTTTCAATTACTCAGCCACTACGTTCTCCCCCGCCGCCTTCCTTATACCCCTTAGCTGCCTTCTTCTCTTCCCTACCTCACAAAAGGTGGAAAGAAGAGTACAGTACTCGCAGTTATAAAACTTTAGAGTGTGGCTTCGGACATTAGAGATACTGTGTTCTACTGTGAACACAAACCGGGTCTTTTTTCTTACCTGTTGTTTTTTGGCTTCAGTTCATCATGTTAAGACTTTAAATGTTTCTAATGCTGCCAGTGAAATATTATCAATCCAAGTAAAATAAGTAACTCAGAGCTTAAAGAAGTTATCTATTTATTTGTTTCTTTATTCATTTTTGATGTTCTGCTCCTTTAAAAAAATCATTTTCAACAGCAGCGACAAGCACAACAAATGATATTTGGGTTCTATGATTGTCGAAACTGTTCACCTGAATGAGACGGTAAGTAAAGTTCGACTTTCTCAATGTTCTCTGTGTGTGGAAAAAGTGCGCGATTGGATTGATTGTGAATCGAACAAACCGGCCACCAACATAAGCAAAACTGACTGACAGGCTATCGGGATAAAAAACATCAACAACTGGCTTTAATAACCAAACTGACTGGCAGGCAGAAGAAAAAGGAATCCATCGTCAGGTGAGCCGTAGGTTGTTCTGACACTTAAAAAAAAAAAAGAGATCAGAGGAGGACAAATATGAAGTGTAAAATAAACTGAATTACTACTATTTCAAAATTCATACAACATCCACTTTATTTAAATTTATACTTCAATAAACTCGCGCTAAGAATAATGAATTGTTCAGGAAATCTCTCTCTCTGTTCTCTGTCTGTCTTGTTTGTCTGTCTGTCCTGTCTGTCTGTCTGTCTGTCTCTCCCTCTGTCTGTCTGTGTCGTGTCCGGTCTCTGTCTGTCGGTCTAGATCTCTCTCTCTCTCTCGCTCTCCTCTCCTCTCTCTCTCTCTCCCTCTCTCTCTCTCTCTCTCTCTGCTCGATGTTATGTAGTACTCTATTGCATTTTTTTCGATTTACGATTTAAGTCGAGGTTCTTGACTGTACCGTGAATTTTTGTGCATGGGAAAAAAATACATGAGGGAAATGCTGCTGCAGAATATATTCTGTTTGCGAGTCATTTTCGAAGGGTGAATAAAGCTAAACACCACACACACACCACACACACACAACACACAAACACACAACACACACACCACACACACACACACACACACAACACACACACACACATTTGCTAATAGAAAAAAAATAAAAAAAGGAAAATTAAAACGAGTGGCTGAGTGCGGCTAAGCGTTCTCCCCTGGGAAAGCAGCCACTGTGTCGCACAAATGTGTCTGCAGTGACGTTAAAGCTCCACACTATTATACAGTGCAGTACGATATATGAACCTGTCAGAAGGGAAACTGATGCTTGAGATAAGCCCGCGTACAAGTTGATGGGTGTCTGTCTATATGTGATGAATGTTGTGTATAATTATGTTTTTGACTGTTTATGGGTGTATATGATTAAGACATGTAAAAGGCAGGCTTTGGTTGGTGCTTGTTATTAGTACAATACAGGACATTGTATTGATCTGTGAAGATCAGAACACTAATGGCTGGTCCAGTTTGTGTTGTTGTTGTTGTTGTTGTTTGCTATGGTATTGAACAAACGTAATTGCAATTATGGTATTGGTACAATTATACACTACCGATTTTCAATTTATGTATTGGCACAAAATATACAAGAAACCCATCGGCAAACAACGAAACAACAAACCGCATCAACAACACAACAACACACCGTACGACACACCAATTCAACACACCACAACAGGACACACACGGACACCCACAACAACACACACACACAACACAACACCCACAACTACCATAGCAATACGAGACTATAATAGTACATGTCAATAGGGGTAAACACAGTACTATAAACAGTACGTACGAAACGA
>JADBJO010001991.1:315000-354794 GCA_016801955.1 Conus betulinus | reverse complement strand
CGAGAGTACATTTTTTTATGTCACAGAGGCCTCCTCGTGTTTAGATGAATCCAGTCTGTCACTCATCCACACAGTCCCCTGAGCATTGGACAGAACAATAAGAAACTGGAAGGAAACCCCGCAGAGCACAGAAAACATCTGTTTTAAGGTCGAGTGGCTATGAAACTTCGCTTTAAAACCTGGTCAGGAGTGAAAAGAAAAGTATTTTTTTCCCACCAGGAGAGATGTAATATTTTTACGGACTGAGAGTTAATGTACTTTTGTTTGTTCAGGGACATTCAACGTTTGTAAGGTCCTTTCGTTTGATGGCGCAGAAACTCTGTCCTTGCTCTCGTTTCAATCTCCGCGTGCAGTGGCCCCGCTCTGGAACCAAGCTGATGACAGCTGGTGATAGTCATGGTTTGGTCGCGGAGCAGCGTGAAGTGAGCGCTTTCCTCGGAGGCCTCGCCATGCCCACTGGATTGCAAAACTTCTTGAACTTGAGATGATAATAGTGATGATAATCAAAAGATTAAAGAAAATGATGCAGCAGCAGCAGCAGCACTAATACAACTACTACTAACAATATATTAATAATGCGAATAATAATAATGATAATGGTTAAAAGAATCGTATAATAATAATGCTAACAATAATGATGACAAACAACTAGTATTGTCACTAATTATGGTGAAAACACGTTAAACAGATGATTCATTCATTCCTAACCTGTAGTAATAACAATAGCGATCCTAACTAACAGCGGAAGAGGAGGAGAGGACATTATGCTAATATGGTTATAAACAGTTAAAAACAAATAGTAGAAATGGTAATAGTAGCAGTATAACGACGGACGACGGACGACGACGATGACGCGACGACGACGACGACGACGAAGAAAGAGAAGAAGAAGAAGAAGAAGAAGGGGGGGGGGGGGGGGGGGGGGGGGGAGGAAGACGAAAAAAGAAGAGGAAGAGGGGGAATGGGGGTATAGATAATGGGAAAACATAGAAAAACTAGAATCTAAATAAAACACACCATGGTTATGATAAGGTTTTGTCAGAGGAAGCATTACATTTTGGAAGAAGCCAAGCCAAATAATTATCACGAAAACTGTGAAGAGAGGGTGACAACGATAGAAACCCATAAAAACCGATGTAGATGAATGATACTGTAGGTGGGGCAAGGAAAAGGTGTGCTGAGACCCAAACTTGGGTACACCACCGACAGAACTGGGGGCACCTGGGTGAACGGTTCCTCAGCCCTGGTGACCGGATGATTACACCAGGAGGTGTAAGGGGGAGGATGAAGATTACAGGGTCTATGAAATACGTATTGAGTATTTTATATGGACATGAGCAGCTAAGCGCGTAAAAATTTAAATGCGCAGAAACCTGATACGCAACTTTTGCATGCGTTCATGTACGTGTGTACGAAACATGTATATATGTACGCACGTATTGATATGTATGTATCTCTGTGTATGTATGTATGAATGTATGTATATTGTATGTCTGGTGTGTATGGAATGTATGCATGCATGTATATAGGCCTATGTGGCGTATGTATGGACTCATACATGAGAGATGAAGGTGGGGCATTCATCACCTGTCCAAAGTTTCTGAGCGCGCTTGAGAGAGAAAAAGAGGGAAATGCGGGCTGAAAGGGTTAGGGGGAGCAAGGGACAGAGGGAATGGACAGGATACATTATCAGACTGTGTATACTGCCATCAGTAGCTGCCCATCGTGGTCATCTTTGTAGCCACTAAAGTCTTTGGGATGTTTGTTTGTTGTTGTTTCTGGAGTCCTCGCGAGAAAAATGGACTTTTGGGGGGAAGGGAAAACGAAAGGGAAATGCTTTTCCGTACTACAGCGCGCATCCACACAGAGGCACGAAGGCTTTGGGTAAGCAGAGAGAATATCGGACAGGGAGAGAGTATGCTCAGGGGGAGTATTGAGCATAGGGAGAACTTATCGGGGAAAATCTACGATATGGGAGGAATATCAAGCTGACACCTAACTCGTCTTTCTCTCGATCGTAAGATGGAGAGAACTGAACGATTCATATACAAAGAAGAGATGAATAACCCGATTCGATCTGGTGTCTAATTCAACGTGTTTCAGATAACAAGCAACTTCTTTTTCAATACGAACAAGATTAATGTTGTCCTTAAAGGAGGGGGAGGGGGAGAGGAGAAGGATACCTTTCCGCAGTAAGTTCAGCATTAGTGTTGTCCACATGCACCCAAAATAAGTAACGTGCTCTGGTTGGTAGTGAGGACCGTCGGCTTCTTCCGTTAGGCGCGGCGTGCTCTGCACCACTCTCAACAGTCCTGACTGGGTCACATGGGAAGTCCTCAGGCATCAGACGACGGGTCAAGATGACGTCACGAGAGTTGTGCCGAAGTAGAGGAAGAGGAGGACCAGTGAGAGGGGGGGGAGGACAGGGGAGGGAGGAAAGGATGTGGGAGAAGGGGGGTAGGAGACTGGGGAGTGCCAATCTAGAGTATGAATAGGACTTTTTTTTTCGGCGGTTTATTATTGCCTAGGAATATGTGTGTGTGTGTGTGTGTGTGTGTGTGTGTGTGTGTGTGTAGTGGCTTTTTGCTGTGCGTGCGTGCGTGCGTGCGTGTGAATGTGTGTGTGGGTGGTGTGTGTGGGTGTGGTGGTGTGGGTGTGTGTGTGAGTGCGTGCGTGCGTAGTGCTGTGGCAGTGTGTGTGTGTGTATGGGTGTGGTGTGTGTGTGCGTGTGTGCGCGCAGCGCACACGCGCGCAGTGCCCAGACAGAAACGGCGTATGCTTAAAAGCACACATGCACACAAACACCACACTCAAACGTGCGTGCGCGAACGCACCACACACACACACACACACACACACACACAACACACACACACAACACGAACACGCTCGCGCGCGTGTGCACGCGGCACAAACACGCGTGCGCACGCTCGCTCACTGGCTGTTTATTTTATTTTTCTGTTTTTTGTGGGTGTGTGTTTGTGTTTTTTTTTTTTTTTTTTGGGGGGGGGGGGTTCCAGTGAACTGACCAAGACGGAATGTTGTTTAGAAGCATGGCAAGCACGTGAAGTAAGTGTTGTGATGGTGGAAGAGAGAGAGGAGAGAGAGAGAGAGAGAGAGGAGAGAGGTGTGTGGTGTGTGTGGGGGGGGGGGGGGGGGGGGGGTTGTAGTATCGCGCGATTTTCTGCCGTCCAATGAGCGTTGCCCTTTTTGTGAGTTCATCTATCCCTTCAGTTGAACGTTAATCCTGCTGTGGGGCGTTTGGTCGCCATGTTGAAAGCCAGGGACAGGACACGGCACGGCTGGTGGCTGTTGTGTGTGTGTGTGTGTGTGTGTGTGTGTGTTGTTTCATGTATTTGGTCGACGTAGACATTGTATAATCCAGCCATTCATGGTTAATAACACTCCCCTGTTTTCGGCCAAACTAACTGGTTGAACTTTAAGACAGACTTTCCTCACAGGGTCTTCTTTGTGACGAAGGCCGGCAGCTATACCCTTACCCTCTCTTCTAGTCCCAGCCCCCACGCTCTGCGCATTCAGGTGGAAATGTTCAAACATTAATCATGAAAATGAGCTTCTGTTTTGTTAGGTTTGTGTTTACAAAGTTAACGTCATTTCCTTTTCGGTTTGGTAGTCAGAATTCGCTCATGCAAATCAGGGGAGGGGTTAGAAAGGTTATCCCTCCTTTCATCTGCCCAGTTCCATCCCATTAAACTCGCTCTTTACTCCTGGGGAGGAAAACAAAAAGAGAAAACATTTTTCTCGGTTTCATCCCACCTCCCACCGCCACACCCCCCGCATCGTCTGAGCCCCCAGTGCCCCAAGTTTACCATAGGTATACCAGTCTGTCAAACGGCCCCCCTAAATCTCCCCCCCCCACCCCCGAACTCACAACTCGCTCGCTCTGTGACAACAAATTTTAATTAGGGGAGGACTATGTAAATATTTGGGACAGCCTGAAAAAACAGTATATATATATATATATATATATATATATATATATATAGTTTATGTAGCAGCTTTTAATGCTAACTGAAGGCTTGATCCAGCGCATTTTACACCGTGATTATGCCATCTCTGTCCTCCAAAAGCAAAGCAGAAAGCGGAACAACGCACCCGGAACTTGACACCACTAGAATATAGGCCCCCAAAGCAGAAATTCCAAGATGCCTTTGGTTGTTAGTCATAGTCCTCTAAAATCCTCAACATGAGAACCTGCTTGATAGAACGATTATGCGTTCTTCAAAGACAGTCCTAAAACTGCGAAAAAAAAGCTGTTCCAGTACAACAGTGGTGGGGGGAGGAACAGCAAATAAGAACATTTATTCTGCGCATGGGGCCCGATTCCCCCCTGCGCCGCCCCCCCCCCCCCCCCCCCCCCCCCCCCCCCCCCCCCCCCCACCCACCCCACCCCCCGCACCCCCACCCCCCCCCCCCCCCCCACCCCCCCCCCCACCCCCACCCCACCCCCCCCCATGCCACCCACCCCCCCCCACCCAACACGCTCAAACACTCATGCGGCCCAGAGTTGGCACACGATGTTTTAAAATGCCAGAAAGAAATGTGTAATATGTTCAGAACACCTGGTGTAAAAACAAAAAGAATGCTCTGAAAGCTAGATTTTATTAATATAAATCTGTTATATGTTAAAAAAAAAAAACAACAAAAAAAAACAATTTGGTACTCGCCAATATTTTTTTTTTTTTAATAAATTGACCATTCTCTGGCGGACATGCAGGCATTCTTTCTTCTGTCCTTTTCTTCCCCGTTACAACCACCACCCACCCTCTCTCTCTCTCTCTCTCTCTCTCTCTCTCTCTCTCTCTCTCTCTCTCTCTCTCTTCCCCCCTCTCCTCTCCCTCTCTCCCTTTCTCTCTGTCTCTCTCCCTCTCTCTCCCCCTCCCATCCTCCCTCCCTCCCTCTATCTTTCCTCTTTTTCTCCCCTCTCGTTCCAGTCTCTCTCCTAACCCACCTCCTCTCCTCTTTCCATATGTCCCCATCTCTCTTTCTCCCCCTTTCTCTCTCCCTTCTGTGTGTGTGTGTGTGTGTGTACATGTGCGAGTGCTTATAGGGAGAAACTCGTATGCTTACAGGCACGCATGCAGGCGCACGCGCGCGCGCGCTCACATACACAAAAACATTCATGCGCACACATACACACGCGCGCGCGCGCGAACACACACAAAAACGCGCTAGCGCGTGTGCAGGCACACAAACGCGCGTGCGCACGCTCGCTCATTGGCTGGTTTCTCTCCTGACACAAACATGTGCGCGCGCGCGCGCGCGCGCGCACACACACACACACACAACACACACACACACACACACACACACACACACACACGGCAGGGCATACCGACCACTGCTGTGGAAGAGCTGATTGAAGAACTAGGCTCACAATCGGTGTGGTAAGAGAGAACTTACAAAGACGTGACCACTCGGCTAGATAATACAATGATTGGCCTTTGTACTTTGTACAATGCCTTACTTTTGGATGTATGTGCATAGGTACTTTGTTAAATTACTAAATTGGCTAAGCCCCAATTGAAAATTTAAGTTCCCAGTGTTGTCATCGATTTTGGATATAAATTCATACAGAATGCAACTATGGAAAATCAGTACCGCTTCGTTGTGGAAAAAAGGATGGGGGGGGGGGGGGGGGGGGGCTTAATTAAACGCGCTTCTATATTACATCGTGACAATCGAAACCTAAGATAAGAGCAACCCCATAACGTCGTTAAACACAGAAAAATCCAACGCTTAAAGTATTGATGTTCGCGTCAACAGGGGTAAGGACCTGCTGCATCTGTGGTCGCAGACAACGGCGATCCACCTCAACAGCCAGGGAAACGGGAACGCCGGGGGACGCCGCTGATGCCAGGGGAGTAGAGACGTTCTTATGCCTCTGCTGCTGCTTCTTTCTGCTTCCACCACTTTATGGACTTCTTCCAGTATTGTGTTCCTCGTCTTTCATAGTAATGTGACGTGTCACAGGTTAAGAGTCTTCATGCTCTTTTGCCATAGTTATGTGCTCTGTCACAGGTTCAAGAGTCTTCATGCTCTTTTGCCATAGTTAGTGACCCTGTCACAGGTGAAGAGTCTTCATGCTCTTTTGTCATAGTTATGCGACCTGTCACAGGTTAAGTGTCTTCATGCTCTTTTGCCATAGTATGTGCTCTGTCACAGGTTAAGAGTCTTCATGCTCTTTTGTCATAGTTATGTGCTCTGTCACAGGTTAAGAGTCTTCATGCTCTTTTGCCATAGTTATGTGCTCTGTCACAGGTTAAGAGTCTTCATGCTCTTTTGCCATAGTTAAGTGATGTGTCACAGGTCAAGAGTCTTCATGCACTTTTTGTAAAGTAACGTGTCTTCTTTCAGAGAACTTTGTTTTCTCAGGTGTTTTCTTCATACACAGGATATATTGCCATTTATTCTAGGTTTTGGAGTATCTTTTCTCGTTTTTTTGTTTTCATTTCCAGGCCTATATAGCTTCATTCCAGTGTTTAGTCTCCTTTCCAAGGACTTCCCTTCTACTTTTCCAAAAATATATTGTCCTTTACCGTAGTCAGCATGGCTGCTCCGGTGTCTGATGTCAGCGTTCTGTGGAATGGGGATACAGCACAGGAGGGTACCAGAGGGAATGCTTCCAGAAAGGCATGGAAGGCTGCCTCCAGTTGTGTAGCGAGCCTCATGAATCAGGGATCTGGAACATGGACGCATGTTATCAGATCCTTCAGGGGCCAAGCTACAGAATCGCTGAAGGCAGTCTTTGGTCTTTTTCCTGAAATGTTTCCTTGTGCGCACCTGGTACCTCCTGATCCGAGTGTCTTCTAATCCATTGAAAGCCTGACACGGTTAGTCAGAATCAGTATAAAATGTCTTCCATTGGAGTTGATACCCGTCTGTACAGAAAGCGTCGTCTTTCCATAGATTGTAGTGTACCCCCTTTCCACAGGGTTTATTCATTTACTTGTTTCACAGGGTCTGGCGTTCTCTTTTGCAGGGTTTAGAGTCCTCTTTTCAAGACTTTTTATACATTTTTTACCTAGGATCTAGGTCCACCTTTCTTCTAATGTTCTCTTCTACTTTCATTCCTTTCACACACGGTTTTGTTGCCTTCTTTCGTAGGATGTTGTGTTCTTTGATGAGTTTTATTGTCCTTTGAACGGGTTTAGAGACCCTCATTTCATTGAAATTGGTGTCCTGTTGCATAGAATGTAGGGTCCTTTCACAGCCTTTATCTTCCTTAACAGGGTTTAGTGACCTCCTTTCATATAGTTTAGTTTCCTCTTCAAAGGGGGGGTTACTGCCCTCTTTTTATAACAGTCAGTGCCTTCCTTTCATAAGGTTTAGTGATCTCGGTGAATAGGATTTATTGTCCGCTTTCATTGGAGGCCGTGTCCTTTCATGGGTTGCAGTGTCTTCCTTTCATGGGCTGTAGTGTCTTCCTTTCATGGGCTGTAGTGTCTTCCTTTCATGGGCTGTAGTGTCTTCCTTTCATGGGTTGTGTCCTCTTCCTTTCATGGGGTGTAGTGTCTTCCTTTCATGGGTTTGCAGTGTCTTCCTTTCATGGGTTGCAGTGTCCTCTTGCGTAGGATTCTCTCTTTGCAGAGGGTTTACTGTCCTTTCATAGGATTCAGCGTCCTCCATAAGGTTTAGCGCCCTCCATTCATAGGGTTAGTGTCCTCCTTTCATGGGGTTTAGTGTCCTCCTTACATAGGGGATAGTGTCCTCTTCCACGGGATTATGATTTTCTTTCATAGTGTCCAGTGTACAGCTTAATGCCCTCGTTTTCTTACAGGATTTTAGTCCCTTCATCATGAAAGGGATCATTGTCCGTTATACCCTGCTGTATCCTCGTTTATAGGGCTTACTGTCCTTTTATGGGGATTGGATTTAGTATGATCTTCTTTTTCTCGGCGTTTGTCGCCTTCTTTGTCAGCGACTACTTCTTCGCCAGAATTTAATCTCACGTTATGCTTTGTGGCAGGTTATAGAGGCTGGCTGATCTTCAGAAACCAGTTCCAGACTATGGGAGGGCCATTGCGGCACTGTCCAGCACGACAGGACCGGACTGGGCAAGGTACCAAACCCTTTTCAGCTAGTGAACTCTAATAGAGTGTTCTGGAAGAGGTATTGTCTACACTGTATCAAATAGAGAACAACAAAAAACGTGAATGAATCGAGAAACGTCCGTCATTTGGGCAACCGTGCAGAAAATACCTGTATCTTTGTCACTGTGTCCTGTCTCTGTTTAACATAGCTGTGAACACTCGGGCGCAACTACACATGCACAATATGACAAACGTACAGGGAAACATGAATGCGCTCGTGAAGACATACTTGCCACACACGCGTGCACACACACACACATACGCACATATCCGCGCACGCACTTACAGGTTCTATGCACACCTGTGACTGATTTTTCATTGTGAAGGAAAATATCCCGCTGTTAGCTACACCCTAATATTTATTATACTTATGGACAGACAATGAAAATAGCGCGCGCGTGTGTGGTTAGCTGTTTGCCTGCATGCATGCATGCTTACAAATTTTCAGGAAAAAAATAAAGATACGTGTAAAATATAACGGGGCGTCGGATATCCGATTCAGTTCTAGTTTCAGCAAGGCGGTGTTGTCACTGCGTGCGGACTAGTCCGTGAACGCTACTCTAAATTTGCTAAGTTAAGTGACTACACTGCGCAGGATTTACAGCCGTTGAATTAATGACTAAAATGAAACGCATTGAAGACGAGGATCTCGTGGGATACGACTTGGCTGACGTCTGACTAGCGCGGTGGTCAGACTTGAGGTACCTACCACCCACTGTCTGCGCCACTGTTCGGCGAACTGGGACAAGGCAAATCGGGTACATGAATTTGAGTACAGGCAGATCGGGAATAGGTGAATTGGGATAATGCCGGTTTCAACGTTCGCTTGACACTGCAGCAGCTGTAAACCACCACCCACTCAAGTTATTGATGCGCGTGTGTGTGTGTAATTTTGTGTGTAGCGTAATGTAATATAATGTAAAAGGATATTAATAGAGCGCTTTACCTTGCGAGAGCCCAAAGCGCATATTACAGAAAAGACATGATAAAATATATATATATTATATATATATATATATATATATATATATATATATATGTGTGTGTGTGTGTGTGTGTGTGTGTGTGTGTGTGTGCACTTAACTATAATTTGCGACCTTTTTTTAACAGTTATATCACGCATATGGCTGCGTTAGCATTAATCATTAAGTGAAAATTGTTCAGCTGAGACGACACTTCCAAAGGAGCACTTGCCCACGCGCGCGTACGCACACATACATGCTCGCGCTCGAGCGTGCGCTCGCGAGCATACCTGTGCGCACTGCACGTGCACTCTCGCGACACCGTACACACGCACAAACTCCTACAACACGTTAAAAGACTGGGGAATGGGCTTTCTTCATTATTTTAAAGAAGTCACTGGGATAAAACGAATTGTTGCTGCTCCAAAACAAAACCGGGCAACCAGTCCGTTCACAGCAACACTATTCTTTACGCAACGAAAAGTGAGTGTGGAAGGAATGGTATACTATACACACTACATTGCTTTGGCTTGAAAGACTGGTGAAGGCTGTTTATACTATTCAAGGTATGCATAGTGTTAACCACTATACTGATTGAGAGAACTCCGAGACCTGCCAATTTGACCATCGTTTTTGGTGAACAGAGTGTATCAGGATTTGTTTGACACAGAAAGTCGTGTTAAAAGAACGCTGGTGGTTACATCGACAGGACAAGCGACTCCTACATTAACGGCCTTCGGAATGGTGACCAGGACACATGACCTCGGCAAATGCAAGGGGAGTTTGTGTTTACTTCGTTTTTTTTTTTTTCTTCTTCTTCCTTCTGCAATTCCTTCAGTGTTTTGTTCCTATTCTCCTAATTTAATGGTTTAAATTATCCCTCATTAGAATGTGGTTTTTGGAGGGGTTTGGTGTCTTCTTTCAGATCGTGTCTCTTCTTTGAAGGATTTAGTGTCTTCTCTTTTCACAGTATTTAATGTCATCCACGTAAGGGGTTAGTGCGCTGTTTATTCACAGGTTTTTTAGTGTAATCTTTCCCCGGATTTAGTGTCTGCTTTGTTCATAGGGCTTAACTGTGTTCATAGGGCATAGCGTAGCCTTTGTTAGGGATGGTTGTTCTTGATTTTCAAAATTTTGGAGCATTCTTTCTCCGGGTTTAGTGTCTCTATTTACAGATTTAAGTGGCAATTTTCTGGCGAGGAGTGGCGGTCAGTCGACACAGAATCTGTTGGATATGACCGACATGGTTTCCCTGATTTCCTATATATCGGTCTTCTGTGGACCAGGATACAAAACTGGGGGTACTAGAGGAATGTTTTCCGGAAAGGCATGAAAGCTGACTCCAGTTGTGTAGCAGATCTGATTGATTCAGAGATCTGAAACATGGACGCGTGTTTTCAGATCGTTTGGGGCCGAGCTGCTGAGGAAGTCTTTGATCCTGTACCTGAACTATTCCCTAGTGCGCACCTGGTACCTCCTGATCTGAGTATCCTTTAAACCACAGAAAGTCTGATATAGGAATTAACGAATCAATTTGAGTATCCTTCTGCACGTTTTATAACCCTTATTTTTAATAAAATTGAATGTTACCTTTCAAATGTTTTTTTTTTTGTACGGTTTAGAATCCATTGGGTTTTGTGTGCTTGGATTGGGTAAAGCGTTTTTTTAAGGGTTTGAATGACATTCTTTCAGAAGCTTTAGGGGTCCTCGTTTCACAGGCGTTGGTATCCCTCACATGTAGTTTAGCGTCCCGCCTTTTTATGAGATGTAGCATTGATTTTCCTTTGTGTTCAAGGTCTACCGTTTCCCCTCCTGATCCTTTTGATGTGCTCTGTTTCATAGGTTTAGTGTTTTTCCGGACATCGGATCTGATGTCCTCGGGCTTGTTCGTCTAAAAGTCCTTTATGGAGTGTCGACTTTTCCTCGTCTTGCTCGTTTAGTGCCTTTGTAGTGTCTTCCCATTCTTTGTGCTAATGTGCTCTCTTGGCAGGGTTTTTTGGTGTCTTTGAACTTGTCAGGTTTCCTAGTGACTTTTTTTTTGAACGGGACTGATGTCCTCTCATTAAGTTTACGGTTTTCCACTTTTAATGGTTTAGTGTCCTTTTGTAAGGTTAATGATGTTCTTTCGTATGATCACTTGTCCGTTTTTTGATAGGTGTTAATGTGCTATTCATTCGTAGGATTTACAGTTCGTTTTCTGGCCTTTAGGTTTAGTTCCTCTCCGTTGATAGGGCGTAATATCCCCCCTTCATCATACCATTTATTATAATTTTCTTTCAAAAAGTTGGTCCTCTTTTTCATAAGATTTAGAATATGTCTTCTGGGACTTGGGACTTTTTCACCGGTTCTTCCTCTTTCATGGGGTTACGTGTCTTCTTTCGTAACCTTTCGTGGTTTTAGTGGTTATTCTGTGGGACCTTATTAGGTCTTTGTTAGAACCTAATCTAAGGCCTTGGTTTTGGGCAGTGTGACGAGGTATGGGTTTTGGCACGAAGCCCACCACCAGACCATTGTGCTGCATCTTCCAATACAACGGCATCCTCACCAAGGACATACAACGTCAACGTGTTCAACGCGGCGGTGTTACGAGCTTCCATAGAATCCATTTCCAGTGGGATGCAGGCAAGAATACAAGCCCTACTGGACCAGCTCACTTCAGGATGCGCTGACAACACACACACACACACACACACACGACGGCACACACACAACACACACACACACACACACACACACACACAACACACACACACACACACCGTACACTCTGTACACTCTTGCCCTGACAAAATCGGGTGAGTCCAGTCACAATAATACTCCACACCCAGATCGCACACGCATCATCACGTCACACACTCGCACGCACGCATGCAAAACCCGCACGCATGCACGGGCACACACTTGCATTCAGACACACGCACAGAGAGTGGGAGGCGAGAGGAAACGTTGATCTTTTTATTACTTCAATTGTCAATGGCGTAAAATATGTCGCTAGATGTTTCCACATCAAAACGAATCGTTGAACTGTTGATGACTTCCAATTGTCGGTGGCATAAAATAAGTCGCTAAATGTTCCTGGACTCAAAATGCAATCTTCTTGTACGTTTATGGCACTCTCGTAAAGCGATGTCAGTGGGAAGTGGAAAAATGCATTGCTACATTGGAGTGTTTAGGTATAGAAGATCGTTGAAAGGTGTTATTAATCACATAATACATCTTGTTAACTAAAATAATCTCTGATAAAGAGAAAAAAAAAAACCTCAGAAAACCTTCATTAAATATAGACTACTTGCTGAAGTTTGTGGATTATAATGATTTCCTCAGAGAGTCAAGTTTTTAGAAGAAAAGAAACCTTGATGTTTATGTCAACAGAGGCGAGGAACTCCGGCATCAACGACTGTGGAAGACGGACACCAGCACAAGGCAGTTAGGGGAAGGCTGCTGGTAACAGGGAAGATTTGGGTGGTGGTGCTCCTCTTCTTCCTCTCGTCCTTTTCTTCTGTCCATTTCCTGCACTTCTTTTCGTTTTCCATTCCTGTTCTTGTATAGTCCAGTGGCCTGTCACAGGTCAAAGAAACATTTTTTATGTAGAGTTTAGTTCTTGTGTCTTTGGGTGAAGTGGGGGGGGTGAGTGATGTTTTTTCATGCAGGCAGTTTAGCGTCTCCTTTTGGGCGGGTTTAGTGTTGTCTTTCTACGCGTGGTGTAATGTCTTTTTCCAGGCTTAATATCGTCTTCACCTTAAAGGACATCATGTCGTCTTTGTCAGAGTTTTGTCTTCTTGATTTACAGATGTTAGTAATTTTTCCCAAGATTGGGTTTCTCGTTATTTACAGGCTTGCCTTTCTTTCTCGGGGTTAAAGCCTTTTTTTAACACCTGTCTTTCCTGTGACCAATAAGGGTGCCCTGATGTCGTATGTCAGTTTTCTGTGGAACAAGGATACAAAACGGGGGGGTATCAGGGGGAATGTTTTTCTGGAAAGGCCAACTCCAGCTGTGTGGCGGGTCCGATTCAGGGATCTGGAACATGGACGCATGTTTTAGATCTTTGGGGCTGAGCTGCTGAGGAAGTCTTTGATCCTGTTCCTGAAATGTTCTCTTGTGCGCACCTGGTACCTCCTGATCTTAGTATCAGTTAATCCACAGAAAGTCTGACATAGAAAAATGAGTCGACTTGAGTTTCTTTACATTTTGATATACTTATCATGAAATTAGATATCTTTCAAACGCTTTTTTTACCACGGTTTAGAATCCTCTGGTTTTGTGTACCTTCTTAGGATAAAGCGTCTTTTTAAGCGATTAATGACACTCTTTCAGAAAGTTTAGTATCTTTGTTACACAGGCTTCAAATCCCTTATGTCCGATAGTTTTTACGCTAACCTTTTTCTGTGATTTAGTATTGTTTTTCTGTTGCGTTAATTTTTTTGCCTTTCCCTCTCTGATTTGTTTCAGTGTTCTCTTTTCCAAATGTCAAGTGTCTTTCTGACATCGGATCTAATGTCCTCTTTATATTCGTCTAATTATCGTCTCAGAGAGTTGAGGATGCTTGTCTAACGCGTTTTCAGTGTCTTTATTCCACAAGGTTTAGTGCCTCCCTATTATTCGTTTTACTGTCGTCTTTAGCAAGGTTTGGTGTCTCTGAGCTTAATGACAGGCATTCATTTTTTTTTTTTTAAACTCGAGTGTCTTTTATGAACGGGATTGATGTCCTCTCGTTTTGTTTACGATTTCCACTTTCTTATGGTTTAGTGTCTTTTTGGTCGGTTTATGTTGCTCTTTCATATGATCAGTTCTCATTTAATAGGTGTTATTGTGCCTTCCATCGGGACGATTTACAGTAGGTTCCCAGCGTTGTTTTAGCATCCGCTTCCTTGACAGGGTGTCATATCCCGCTTTCATCATCAAACCGTTTAGTACAATCTTTCAAAGTCTTAAAAAGTCTTCGTTTTCGTAGAATTAGAGTATCTCTTCTAGACCATGGCGTATTCACTTTTTTTTTTTATCCCTGTTTCGTAGGGTCTAGTGTCTTCTTTCATAGCGTCTATTTTTTGTGTGTTCTGACGTAAGGTCTTTGTTAGAGCCTGATGCAAATCTTTGTCGTTTTGCAGGTGATGGAGGTAGGGATTCTGTACCGTATACTAGGTCTACCAACACACCATTGTGCTGCATCTTCCGGTACAACTAGCATCCTCGCCAAGGACCTACATATCCAGAGAAGGGAAATTAGTCAGATTGTCGACGTGTTCAACGCGGCAGTATTACAAGCTTCCAAAGAAATCATTCGCAGTGGGAAGCAGGCAGGAATACAAGCCCTGCTGGACCGGGCCACTTCAGATGCTCTGATGACGGCAAGGAGCAGTGTAGATAAGACGTATTCCCACATACACGCGCGCACACACACGCGTACACACACACACACACACAACACACACACACACACACGCGCGCGCGCGCGCGCACGCACGCAACGCACGCGCTCGCGAGCGCACACACACGCACAGACACAGAGACACACCACACACACACACGCGCGCACACACACACACAAACACGCACCACACACACACACACACACACACACACACACACACACACACACAAACACAGAGGGAGGGAGAGAGAGAGAGAGGGGGGGGGACTGTTCTGTTCATTAGTTTGTCAGTGTCAGGAAATAATTTTCTAAATGCTCATTCACTGAAAATGGAGGTGTCCTGTCCGTTTATAGCTGGTTTGTAAAAGCTGTGTAAATGGAAAGTGGAATGCTGTAATAGCGCTCTCGGATTTTGGTACATAAGATCGTTGAAAGGTTTTTGTACTGCTCACATGATTCGTCGTGGTATCTGAATAATTATCCGATAAAAAAGGAGAACCGCAGAAACCTCACAAAGTATACCTAACCTACCTGCTGACTTAAGGGAATCGGAATTATTTACACAGAAAATCAAATGTTGGAAGAAGAAAAACTTTGTCAGCAGGCAAGGAAATTCCAGCATCAACGGCCGTGGAAGACGGACACGGACGGATACAAGCCAAGTTGGGGAAGGCTGCTGGTAACAAGGAAAGTTGTGGTGGTGTTCATCCATTTCTTCTCCTCTCTTTCTACTTCTTCCATTTCCTGCACTTCTTTTGGTTTGTGTTCCTGTTCTTTCCCAGTTCACTGGCCTGTCATAAGTTAAAAACGTGCTTATACAGAGTTTAATTCCTGGGTCATAAGGGAAAGGTTGGGGGGGGGGGGGGGGTAGATGTCTTCTTGCAGGCAGTTTAGCGTCATCTTTTTGGACGGATTTAGTGTCTTCTACGTACTCTGGGTGTAATGTCTTTTCCAGAGTCGATGTCATCTTCACGCAAAGGACTTGGTGTCATCTTTGTCGAGTTTTGTGTCCTCTTGATTCACAGATCTTAACGTGTTGTTCCCAGGATTAAAGATCTCTATATTTTTACAGGCTTATGTGCCTGCCTTCCGCAGGGCTTTGCAGCCTTTTCCAGCATGACGTGTCTGTCTTTTCTGTGACCAGCATGGTTGCCGTGATTTCCTATGTCAGTTTTCTGTGGAACTAGGATACAAAAAGAGGGGTACCAGAGGGAATGTTTTCCTGAAAGGCTAACTCCAGCTATGTAGCAGATCTGATAATTTAGGAATCTGGAACATGGACGCATGTTTTCAGATCGTTCGGGGCTGAACTGCAGAGCTGATGAGGAAGTCTTTAATCATGTTCCTGAAATATTCCCTAGTGCGCACCTGGTACTTCTGATCTTAGTATCTCTTAATCCACAGAAAATCTGACATAGAAGTTAAGGACTGAGAATCCTTCGCTAGGTTTCACTACTCTCATTTCATGAAATTAAGCGTTATCCATCAACTGTTCTTTTACACGGTTTAGAATCCTCTGGTTTTGTGTGTGCCTTCATAGGATACAGCACCTTTTTTAAGTGATTAATAATGACATTCTTTCAGAAAGTGTAGAATCCTCTTTCACAGTGCTCAATCTCTTAAATTAATTGCTTTAGCGTTCAGCTTTTATGGAATTTATCTTTTTCCATTGCGTTAAGTGTCTGTCTGGTTTTAGTATCCTCTTTTCATGGGGTTTAGTGTCTTCCTGACACTGGACCTGTGTCGTCTCTTATTCACCCAAGTGTCTTCTTTCAGGCAGTGGGAGGCTCCTCTTATTCGTTCGAGTTTCCACCGTGCACCAGGTTTAGTATGTTCCTGTAATTTGTTTCAGTGCACTTTCTTAGCCAGGTTTAGTGTCTTTGAACTTGAGGTCCTGTTTCCTCGCCTTAAACGTAAGCATCTTTCCCATAGGATTAGAGCATTTCTTCTGGGACTTGGACTTCATTTACCGGTTTGTCCCTCTTTCATATGGTCTAGTGTCTTTTTTTCAGAGCATCTAGAGGGTTCTTGTGGTGTGCTATGACTTTATTAGGTCTTTGTTAGAACCTGCACTAAGGCTTTGTGTTTTTTTGCAGGTCATGGAAGTAT
Organism: Conus betulinus; assembly: GCA_016801955.1. NCBI lineage: Eukaryota > Metazoa > Mollusca > Gastropoda > Neogastropoda > Conidae > Conus > Conus betulinus. The sequence continues at coordinate 338,240 of JADBJO010001991.1, read as the reverse complement.
GGCATTCGGTACCAAGCCTACCAGCACACCACTGTGCTGTATCTTCCGATAAACCAGCATCCTCACCAAAGACATCCAGCATCGTCATGAAGGACCTACAAGTCAGGGACGGGGTGTCGGATCGTCAACGTTGTTCAACATGGCGGTATTACAAGCTTCCATAGAATCCATTCCCAGTGGGAAGCAGGCAGGAATACAAGCCCTACTGGACCAGTTTTATTCTAGCATGCGCTGACAACAGCAAGGAGCAGTGTAAATAAGGAGCCTTCTCCACACAGGCACGCACGCATGCACACACAGATGTAGACGTGCGCGCGCGCGCGCGCGCGCACACACACACACACACACACACACACACACACACACACACACTGCTTTTTTTTTCTATTTTCACACCATTTTGTTTAGTTTTGCAATTGGCGTGATGGTAAAAGTATCGGTGTACCATTTCAAAGCAAAATGTTGACATAACTCGCGCGCGCGCGTGCACACACACACACACACTCACACACACACACACACACACACACACACACACGCGCGCGCGCGCGCGCGCGCGCGCGCACAATCAATTAAGCACTTAGTCTAATCATATTCAAATCGCGCACACACATCACACTATCGCATACACACGCACGTAAGCAAGCGCGCACATTCACGCATTCACACACACTTGCACAGAGAGAAAGAGAAAGGAAAATATTGATCCGTTTATAACTTCACTGCGAACCAGTGTGATCAAATATAAGTCGTTAAATGTTCCTTCACTGAAAATCCAGTTGTCCTGTTCGTTTAAAGCATTCTCATACGCTATGTAAAGGGAAAGTGGAATGTTGCAATGCTACAAATATTGTTTTTCGTGTGTGAAGATCGTCGAAAGGGTTTATATTTTCACGTGAAAAAAAAAACATGTTAACTAAAGTAATCGTTGCATTACGAGAAACGCCCCCAAACATCGTTAAGTAATCCTAGACTACTTGCTGACTTAAATGGATCACAATTTTTACAAGAAGTCGGATGTTAGAAACTTAACAATTGTCAACAGGTGAGGAGCTCCGACATCAACAGCCGTAAAAAGACGAACACCAGCACGAACCAGCTTGGAAGTATGATGGTAACGAGGAAAGTTGTGTGGTGGTTTCCTACTTCAGTTCGTCTCGTTCTACTTTGGTTTCTGTTTCCTGCACTTGGTTTAATTTTTGTGTTCCTAATTTATAGTTCAGTGGTCTGTCATGGGTTAAAAACAATCCTGTATAGAGTTTAGTTCTTGCGTCTTTGGGAGAAGAGTGAAATGGGGGAAAGGTTGGGCGTCTCGTTGAAGGTATTTAGCGTCTCTTTTTTATGTATTTAGTGTCTACCTCGTACACAGGATGTAGTGTCTTTTTCCAGATTTAACGTCTTCACTCAAACGACCTGGTGTCCCCTTGTCTGTCAGAGTTTTGTGTCTTCTTGATTCATAGATCTTGGTATGCTTTTTACGTGGGATTAGAGTTCTCTTTGTTTACAGGCTAATGTACCTTTCTTTCATGGGTTTAAAGCCTTCTTTGTAGCGTCAAGTGCCCGTCTTTTCTGTGACCAGTACGGTTGCCCTGATCACCTGTATCAGTTTTCTGTGGAACAAGGATACAAAAGAGGTGGGTACCAGAGGGAATGTTTTCTGAAAAAGGCTGATTCCAGTTATGTGCTGGTCTGATGATTCAGGGATCTGAAACATGGACGCATGTTTTCAGATCTTTGGGGGCTGAGCTGCAGAGCTGTTGATTCCCCTACCTGAAATATTCCCTAGTGCGCACCTGGTACCTCCTGATCATAGTATCCCTTAATCTACAGAAAATGCTGACATACAAAATGAGTCCATTTGAGGTTTATTCTATTCCTACGTTTGGATACACTTATTTCACAAAATTAGATATAATTCAAACGTTCTTTTATACGGTTCAGATTCCTCGGGTTTTGTGTGTGCCTACATGGGATAAAGTGTGTTTTTAAGGGATTAATGACGTTCTTTTTAGAAAATGTAGTATCCACATATCACAGACGTTAGTATCCCTTATATCAGATAGTTAAGCGTTCTAGTTTTGTGAGATTAGTATCATTGTTATGTTGCGTTAGGTTTTTTTTGCCTTTCCCCTTATTTGTTTTCAGTGCTCTCTTTTCAAAGTGTTAAGTATCTTACTGACATCGGATCTGATGTCCTCTCTTATTCGTCTAAGTATCCTCTTTCACAGAGTTAAGGGTGCTTGTTTAACTCGATTCAGTATCTTTCTTGCACAGGGTGTAGCGTCATTCCATTATTTTAGTGTAGTTTTTCACCAAGGTTTAGTGCCTTTGAACTTAATGACAGGTATTCTCTTTTTAAACTCGAGTTTCTTTAAAATGGGATTGATGCCCTCTCATTAAGTTTACGGTTTCCACTTTCTTATGGTTTTAGAGTGTTTTTGTAAAGTGTACGCTGCTCTTTCATATGATCAATTGTTCTTTAATATGCTTGAATGTGCCTTCCATCTGTAGGATTTGCAGAACGTTTCTGGCTGTAGGTTTAGTATCCTCTTCGTTGATAGCGCATAATACCCCCCCATTCATCATACCGCTTAGTGCAATCTTTCAAAGTATTATGTCTTCTCTTTCATAGGATCAGAATATCTCTTCTGGACTAAGGCTTTATTCACTGGTTTTATTCTTTCGTAGAGTCTGGTGTCTTCTTTTCTAGCCTGAGTGTTTTTTTTGTGTGTGTTATTACCTTAATAGGTCTTTGTTAGAACGTGATCTAAGGCTTTGTCTTTTGGCAGATCATGGCAGATAAGATTTTGGCACCAAGTATACCAGCGCACCATTGTGCTGCATCTTCCAATATAACCAGCATCCTCACCAAAGACATCCGCCGTCCTCACCAAGCACCTGCATGTAAAGGAACGGGAGTAAGAAAGTCACCGTGTTCAATGCAGCAGTATTACAAGCTTCCAAGAGAAACATTCGCAGTGGGAAGCAGGCAGGAATACACGCCCTACTGGAGCAGCCCACTTCAGGATGCTCTGACAACGGCAAGAAGCAGTGTACTACATAAGGACACATATTCCTGCACGTACGCACACACACACACACACACACACACACACACACACACACGCCACAGAGAGAGAGAGAGAGAGAGAGAGAAAAGGAAATGTTGATCTGTTAATTACGTTGTCAATGTATAAAAATTTTCTTGAAATTCGGTCTTTAAAAATGGAAGCGTCTTGTTCGCTTACAGTTCGTGTAAATGGCTATGAAAATGGAAAGCAGAAGGATGTGACACTGCACTGGCGTTTTGGTATAGAATGTCGTGGAGAGGTTTTATATATTCTGTTTGCTAAAGTATTCTGCGGCGAAGAGGGGAAAAAAAAAACTCTGAGAAACTTCATAAAATATACCTAAACTGCTGCTGATTTTAGTGAATCAGAATTGTTTGCACAGGAAATTAAATGTTGGAAAACATGGTTATGTCAACAACAGCCTAGGACCTCCAGCATCAACAGCCGAGGAAGAAGGACAAGGCAAAACTGAAGTTGGGGAAGGCTGCCGATAACAAGGAGAGTTGTGGTTGTGTTTGTCCACTTCTTCACGTCTCTTTTCACTTCTATTTCCTGCACTTCTTTTAGTTTTGTGTTCTTATTCTTGTATAGTTCAGTGGTCTGTCACAGGTTGAAAACGATCTTATATACAGTTTAATTCCTGGGTGTTAGGGGGTAGGAGGGGGGATATCTTCTTGCAGGCACTTTAGCGTCTCATTTTTGAGGGATTTAGTGTCATCTTCGCACACAGGATGTAGCGTCTTCTTTTCCAGAGTTATTACCATTTTCGCTCGAAGGACTTGGAGTCATCTTTGTCAGAGTTTTGTGTCTTGATTCACAGATTAGTGTGTGTTGTTCTCGGGATTAGAGTTTCTCTGTATTTACAGGCTTATGTGTCTTTCTTCCATAGGGCTTAAAGCCTTCCTTTCTAGCGACGTGTCTCTTTTCTGTGACCAGCATGGTTGCATTGATTTCCTATATCAGTTTTCTGTGGAACAAGGATACAAAACAGGGGGTACCAGAGGGAATGTTTTGCGGAAAGTCTGACTCCGGCTATGTAGCAGGTCTGATGATTGAGGAATCTGGAACATGGACGCATGTTTCAGATTTTTGGGCTGAGCTGCAGAGCTGATGAGGAAGTCTTTAATCGTGTTCCTGAAATATTCCCTAGTGCGCACCTGTACCTCCTAATTTTAGTATCCCAGTCCACAGAATGTCTGACACGGCAATTAACGGGTCATCTTGAGAATCCTTTGCTAGGTTTTAATACCCTTATTTCATAGCATTGTTAGTATTCATCAGTTCTTTTACACGGTCTAGAATCCTCAGGTTTGTGTGCCTTCATGGGGCACGACGTCTTTTTAAGCAATTAATGGCATTCTTTCAGAAGGGTTTAGAATCCTCTTTCACAGTATTCAGTGTCCCTTACATTACATGTTTTAGGCTTGCCTTTTATGAGAGATTTTTGTATCTTTTTTCCCATTGCGTTAAGTGTCTGTCTTTCCCCCTCTTATTGGTTTTAATGTCCTCTTTTCATGGGGATAAGTGTCTTCCTGACATGGGATCTAATGTCCTCTCTTGTTCATCAAAGTGTCTTTCACACAGTGGAAACTCCTCATCTTATGCATGTAAGTTTTCTCTGTGCACCGTGTTTAGTCTCTTCCTATTTTAGTGCACTCTTTTAGCTGGGTTTTATGTTTTTGAATCCGAGGTCAGGTTCCCTGCAGTTAAACGTAAGCGTCTAAGTTTTTGAGGATCAGAATATCTCCTCTGGGACTGAGACTATCCGCCGATTAAAAATATTGTTCTTTTCATGGGTCCAGTGTCTTCTTTCATAGACTCTAGTGTGGTTTTCTTTTGTGTTATGACCTTATTAAATCTTTGTGAGAACCTAATCTAACGTGTTGGTTTTTTGGCAGGTCATGGAGGAATGGAATTCGGTACCAAGTCTACCAGCACACCACTGTGCTGCATCTTCCGATACAACCAGCATCCTCACCAAAGACATCCAGCATCCTCACCAAGGACGTCCAGCATCCTCACCAAGGACCGACAAGTCAGGGACGGGATGTTGGTCAGATCGTCAACGTGTTCAACGCGGCGTTATTACAAGTTTCCACAGAATCCATTCGCAGTGGGAAGCTGGCAGGAATACAAGCCCTACTGGACCAGCCCACTTCAGGATGCGCTGTTAACAGCAAGCAGTGTAGATAAGGAGCCTTCTCCACACATGCACGCACGCATGCACACACAGATATAGACGTGTCCGGGCACGCATACACGCACACTCACATAGACAAACACGCGCGCGCACGCGCGCGCTCACACACACACACACACACACACACACACACACAATCAATCAATCAATTAAGAAATCGGTCTAATCACAATCATAATCGCATTGAAATCGCTCACAAATCAGATTATCACATACACACGCACGTGAGCAAGCGCGCACATCCACACACGCAGAGAGAGAGAGAGAGAGAGAGAGAGAGAGGGGAAAAATATTGATCAGTTAGTAACTTCACTTGCCAACGCCATAAAATACGTCACTAAATGTTCCTTCACTGAAAATCCAGTTGTCCTGTTCGTTCACAGCACTCTCGTAAGCTATGAAAATGGAAAGTGGAAGGATGCTATACTACAAATATTTTCGTGTTGAAGGTCGTCGAAAGGCCTTATATTTTTCACGTAAAAACATGGTAACTAAAGTATTGTTTGATTAAGAGAAACCCCCCCCACCACCACCCCAAAAAAAAAAAAAAAAAAAAAAAAAAAACAAACAAAAAACTTCATGAAGTAATACTAGACTACTTGCTGACTTAAATGGATCACAATTTTCACAGTAAGTCGGACTTTAGAAACAAAACTGTCAACAGGTGAGGAGCTCCCACATCAACAGCCGTAAAAGACGAACACCAGCACGAACCAGCTTGAGGGGAGACTGTTGGTAACAAGGAAAGTTGTGGTGTTCCTCTACTTTTTTTCTTTTCTACTTCTTCCGTTTCCTGCACCTGTTTTAGGTTTTGTGTTCGTGATTTATTGCCCAGTGGTCTGTCATAGGTTAAAAGCATTCCTATATAAGAGTTAAGTTCTAGCGTCTTTGGGAGAAGAGTGGAGTTGGGGAGGTTGGGCGTCTTCTTGTAGGTATTTAGCGTCTCTTTTTTTGATGTATTTAGTGTCTACCTCGTACACAGGATGTAGTGTCTTTTCCAGATTTAACGTCTTCACTCAAACGACCTGGTGTCACCTTTGTCAGAGGTTTGTGTTTTCTTGATTCACAGGTCTTGGTATGCTCTTTCCCGGGATTAGAGTTCTCTTTGCTTTTTTCATGGGGTTCAAAGCCTTCTTTTCTAGCGTCATCTGTCTTTTCTGTGACCTGATTTCCTGTATCGGTTTTCTGTGGAACAAGGATACAAAAGAGGGGGTACCAGAGGGAATGCTTTCTGGAAAGGCCGACTCCAGCTGTGTAGCGGGCCTGATGATTCAGGGATCTGAAACATGGACGCATGTTTTCAGATCCTTGGGGCAGAGCTATTGAAATCTTTGATTCTCTCCCTGAAATATTCCCTAGTGCGCACCTGGTACCTCCTGATATTTGTATCCCTTAATTTACAGAAAGCCTGACAGAAAATAACGAGTCAATTTGAGTTTTATTCCTACGTTAGGATACACTTATTTGATAAAATTGGATATTATCTTTCAAAAGTTCTTTTCTGCGGTTCAGATTCCTCTGGTTTTGTGTGTTTACATGGGATAAAGCGTGTTTTTAAGGGATTAATGACGTTTCAGAAAGTTTAGTATCCCCGTATCACAGGCTTCAGTATCCCTTATGTCGGTTTATCGTTCGCCTTTTGCGAGATTAGTAGTATTGTTCTGTTGCGTTAGGTTTTTTTTGCCTTTCCCCCTCTTATTTGTTCCAGTGTTATCTTTCCAAAGTGTTAAGTGTTTTCCTGACATCTGATCTAATGTCCTGTCTTTTTCGTCTAAGTTTCTCTTTCAGAGAGTTGAGGGTTCTTGTCTAACTTGTTTGAGTGTCTTTCTTGCACAGGGTTTAGTGTCGTCCTATTATTTGTTTTAGCGTAGTTTCTTGCAAAGGTTTAGTGTCTTTGAACTTAATGTCCGGTATTCCCTTTTTTAAATTGAAGTGTCTTAAATGGGATTGCTGTGTTCTCAAGTTTTACGGTTTCCACTTTCTTATGATCCGTGTCTTTGTGTAAGGTTTACGCTGCCCTTTCAAATGATCCGTTGTTCTTTAATATGCTTTTACAGAACGTTTCTGGCATTGGGTTTAGTATCCTCTTCGTTGATGGTGCATAATATCCCTCTATCATCATACCGTTTAGTGGAATCTTTCAAAGTGTCAAGTCTTCTTTTTCATAGGATTAGAATATCTCTTCTGGACTAAGGCTTTATTCGTGGATATATCCTACTTTCGTAGGGTCTGGTGTCTTCCTTTCTAGACACCAGTGTTTTCAGTGTGTTACAACCTTATAAGGTCTTTGTTAGAACCTAATCTGAGGTTTTGTCTTTTGGCAGGTCATGGAGGTGTAGGATTTGGCACCAGGTCTACTAGTACACCATTGTGCTGCATCTTCCAATAGAACCAACATCATCACCAAAGACATCCACCATCATCACCAAGTACCTACATATCAAGAAACGGGAGATTGGTAAAGAACGTCAACGTTTTTAACGGGGCAGTTTTACAAGCTTCCAAAGAATCGATAACGCAGTGGAAAGCAGGCAGGAGTACAAGCCCTACTGGACCAGCCCACTTCAGGATGCTCTGACAACAGCAAGGAGCAGTGTACATAAGGAGACGCATTCCTACACGCGCGCGCGCGCGCGCACACACACACACACACACACACACACACGCGCGCGCGCGCTGGGAAATGTTGATCTTAAACGGAAAGTAGAAGGATATAATACTGCTCTGGTGTTTCGGTATAGAACTTCATGGAAAAGTTTTATATATATTGTTTTTTTTTTTTTTTCTTTAAAGTATTATGCGATAAAGAGAAAAAAAAAAAACCTCGGAGAAACTTCATGAAATAAACCTAACCTACCTGCAGATTTTAGTGAACCAGAATTGTTTCCACAGAAATCAAATGTTAGAAGAAAAAAAAATGGGTATGTCAACAGGCGAGGAATTCCAGCATCAACAGCCGTGGAAGATGGACAAGGCACAACTTAGGTTGGGGAAGGCTGCTGGTAACAAGGGAAGTTGTGGTGGTGTTCTACTTCTTCTTGTCTCTTTCTACTTCTTCCATTTCCTGCACTTCTTTTAGTTTTGTGTTCCTGTTCTTGTACAGTTAGGTGGTCTGTCACAGGTAGAAACGTTCTTGTATAGAGTTTAATTCTTGGGTCCTGGGGGGAAGGAGGGTGGGTGGGTGGATGTCTTCTTGCAGCAGTTTAGCGTCACCCATTTTGACAGATTTATTGTCGTCTTTGCACAAAGGGTGTACCGTCTTTTCCAGAGTTAATGATCATCTTCGCTTGAAGGACTTGGCGCCATCTTTGTCAGAGTTTTGTGTCTTGATTCAGAGATCTAGTGTGTTGGTTCCCGAGATTAGAGTTATCTGTATTTACAGGCTTATGTGCTTTCTTCCATAGGGCTTAAAGCCTTCCTTTCTAGCGATGAGTGTCTGTCTTTTCTGTAACCAGCATGGTTGCATTGATTTCCTATATCAGTTTTCTGTGGAACAAGGATACAAAACAGGGGGTACCAGAGGGAATGTTTCCGGAAAGTCCGACTCCAGCTATGTAGCAGGTCTGATGATTGAGGAATCTGGAATATGGACGCATGTTTTCAGATCGTTTTGGGCTGAACTGCAGAGCTGATGAGCGACTCTTTGATCCTGTTCCTGAAATATTCCCTAGTGCGCACCTGGTACCTCCTAATCATAGTATCTCTCAATCCACAGAATGTCTGACACGGCAATCAACGAGTCAACTTGAGAATCCTTTGCTAGGTTTTAATACCCTTATTTCATAGAATTGTTATTCAACAGTTATTTTACACGGTTTAGAATCCTCTTATTGGTTTCAAGGTTAGATTTTCGTGGGGTTTAGTGCTTTCCTGACATTGGATCTAATGTAAACTCTTATTCATCAAAGTGTCCACTTTCAGACAGCGGAAGCACCTCATCTTATTCATTTAAGTTTCCTCTGTGCACCAGGTTTAGTATCTTCCTATTACTTATATCAGTGCACATTCTTTGCCGGTTTTTGTCTTTTTGAATCTGAGGTCAGGTTTCCTCCAGTTAAGCGTCAGTTTTTTCATAGGATCAGAATATCTCTTCTAAGACTTAGACTATTCACCAGTTTATCCCACTTTAATGGGTTTAGTGTCTTCTTTTGTGTGTTACGACCTGATTAATCTTGGTTAGAACCTGATCTAAGGCTTTGCTTTTGGGCAGGTCATGGAGGTATGGGATTTGGTACCTAGTCCACCAGCACACCACTGTGCTGCATCTTCCGATACAGCCAACATCCTCACCAAAGACATTCAGCATCCTCACCAAGAACCTACAAGTCAGGGACGGGATGTTGGTCAGATCGTCAACGCAGCGTTATTACAAGCTTCCGCGGAATCCATTCGCCGTGGGAAGCAGGCAGGAAAACGAGCTGTACTGGACCAGCCTATTCCAGAATGTGCTGACAACGGCAAGGAGCAATGTAGATAAGGAGCCTTCTCCACACACATGCGCGCACACACAGACACAAACGTAAGCGCGCGCGCGTGTACACGCACACACACACACACACACACACACACACACACACACACACACACACACACACAATATCAAGCACTCGGTCACACTTGTAACAGCATTCAAATCGCGCACACATCATGCTCTCACATGCGCTCGCACGCACGTAAGCAAACAAGCGCACTCGCACACATTCACTCACGTTCACACGCGCGCACAGAGAGGGAGGGGGAAACGTTGATCTGTTAGTAATTTCACTTGCCAACGCCATAAAATAAACCGCTAAATGTTCCTTCACTGAACATCCAGTTGTCTTGTTCTCATAAGCTCTGTAAAGGGAAGGTGGAAGGATGCAATACTACAGTCAGTGTGTTGGTGTATATCATTGAAAGGTTTGATATTTTTCACATAATACATCGTGTGTGTCTAAAATCTTGTCTGATGAAGAGAGAACCCCACCTCCCTCCCCACCTGAAACTTCATTTACTAAAACTAGATTACTCGCTGACTTTAAATAGATCACAATTTTCTACAGAAGGTCAAATATTACAAGACAAATGTAAGTTTACGTCAACAGGCGAGGGACTCCGGCATCAACAGCCGTGGAAAACAGACACCAGCACAAGTCAACTTGGGGAAGGCTGCTGGTAACAAGGAAAGTTATGGCGGTGTTCATCTACTTCTCGTCTCTCCCTCTACTTCTTCAATTTTTTGCGCTATTAGTTTTGTGTTCCTAATTCATAGTTCAGTGGTCTGTCATAGGTTAAAAACATTGTTATATAGAGTTTAGTTCTTGCCTCTTTGGGAGAAGAGTGGAGTGGGTTGGGTGTCTTCGTGCAGGTGGGTTTTTGTCTTCTTTTTGACGGATTTACTGTATACTTCGTACACAGGATGTCGTGTCTATTCCACATTTTAATATCGCCTTCACGCAAAGGATTTGGTGTCGTCTTTGTCACAGGTTTGTCCGCTTGATTCACAGATCTTGGTATGCTGTTTCCCGGGATTAGAGTTCTCTTGGTTTACAGGCTAGTGTACCTTTTTTACGGGATGCAAAGCCTTTTCTAGTGTCAAGTGTCTGTCGTTTCTGTGACCAGCATTGTTGGTCTGATTCGCTGTATCAATTTTCTGTGGAGCAAGGATACAAAAGAGGGGGGGTACCAGAGGGAATGTTTTCCAGGAAGATATGAAAGGCCAACTCCATCTGTGTCGCAGATCTGATGATCCAGGGATCTGGAACATGGACGCATGTTTTCAGATCCTTAGGGGTTGAGCTGCAGAGCTGTTGAGGAAGTCTTGATTCTCTTCCTGAACTGTTTCCTAGTGCGCACCTGTACCTCCTGATCTTAGTATCCCTTAATCCATACAATGTCTGGCATAGAAATGAACGAGTCAGTTTGAGTCTAATTCCTTACGGTTTGATACTTAATTCACACAACTGGATGTTATCTTTCAAATGTTCTTTTACACGGTTAGAATCCTCGGGGTTTGTGTGTCTTCACGGGATAAAGCGTCTTATCGAGGGTTTCACGACATTCTTGCAGCAGGTGTAGTATCCGCGTGTCACAGGCGTCAGTAGTCCTAGATCATTATAGTATAGAGCCCTCCCTTTTGTGAGATTTATCATTTTTCTATTGCATTCTGTGTCTGCCTTCCCCTCTCTTTGCTTGTTTTAGTGTGCTCATTCCGTAGGATGAAGTGTCTTCCAGACATCTGTTCTAATGTCCTCTCTCTCTTATTCGTCTAAGTGTCCTCTTACCGAGACGTTCATCGTCTTACTCGTTGTAGTGTCTTCATCACACAGGGTTTAGTGTCCAACTAGAATTCGTTTTAGTGTCGTCTCTTTGCACGGTTAAGTGTCTTTGAACTTGAGGTTAGGTGTCCTCTTTTCAATGTAAGGTCATTTGTTTGGAACGGGTTTGATGTCCTTCCATTAAGCGCACAGTTTCCCCTTTTTCGTTGTTTACTGTCCTTTTATGCTGCCCTTTGATATGATCAGTTTTCTTCTTTAATAATGTGTCGTTCATCCGTGGGATTTACAGTACGTTTCTGGCTTTAGGTTTGGTAACTTCTTCGTTAATTCTTAATATCCCCCTTTCATCGTACCGTTGAGTTCATACTGTTTGGTGCAATTTTCTTTCAAAGCGTTAAGGCTTCTTGCTCATAGGAATAGACTATCTCTTCTAGGACTTTAGCTTTATTCACTGAGTTATCCTTCTTTGATAGGGTCTAGTGTCTTCTTTCATAGCCTCTAGTTTCTTTGTTATGGCAATGTTAGGTCTTTGTTAAAACCTAATCGAAAGCTTTGTTTTTTTGGAAGGTCACAGAGGTACGGATATTCGGTACCAACTCCACCAGCAGACCACTGTGCTGCATCTTCCACTACAACCACCATCACCATCAAAGACGTCCAGCATTTTCACCAAGGACCTACATATCCAGGGACTGGATGTTGGATCGTCGACGTGTTCAACGCGGTGGTATTACGAACTTTCAAAGGATCCATTGCCAGTGGGATACATGCAGGAATACATGTCAAGCCCTGCCCGACCAATCCGCTTCAGGATGCGCTGGCAAGGGTAAGGAATAGTGTAAATAAGTTTTTCTTCATACACGCGTTCTCTCTCTCTCTCTCTCTCTCGCTCTCTCGCTCGCTCGCGCACGCGCGCACTCGCACTCGCACACGCACACGCACACACACACAGAGGGAGAGAGAGAGTGTGTGTTTTGGGAAGCGTTGATCTGTTAATTATTTCAATGAAATCGCTGGCAGGAAATGTTATTGAATATTTCCACAGTGAAATTCGCAAGTGTTCAGTTCGTCTATAGCAATTTCTGTAAGCTATGTATAACATGGAAAGTGGAGGCAATGTAATACTCTATTCCTCTGGTATGGAAGATCGTGAAAGCTTTTACATTGTTCAAATGATACTGCGTTATTTAAAGAAAAAGTCGGATGGCAAGCGGAAAGAAAACTTCCTACGAAAGATTTGCCGAATTTAGGGAATCAGAGTTATGAAAGGCAAATGTTGAAAGAATATGGATGTTAATTTCAACAGGGTCAAGGGACAGCCGTGGAAAACGAAGACCAGAACAAGAGAACTCGGGCAACATAGCTGATTACCAGGCGAGTAAAACCGTTACTCTTCTAGTCTTACTTCCTTCACCTGCACTTATGTAAGTGTTGTGTTCTTTTCCTGTCATAGTTCAGTGGTCTGTCGTAGGTTTAGGATCGTCTTGCATAGAGATCTTTGGGAATTGGGGGGGGGGGGGGGGGGGGTCAGTGTCTTCTTTCAGGTGCGCGCGTGTGTGTGTGTGTGTGTGTGTGTGTGTGTGTGTGTGTCCCAGAGGATTTTGTGTCGTCTACATTCACAGGATTTAGTGTTTTCTTATCCAGGTTTTATGCCTTCTTCGTTCAAAGGAATTGATACCATTCTTCACGGGGCATAGCGAGCTTTCACTTCATTCACAGGTTTTAGTTTTGAATCGTTTGTCTCTCCTTCATTCAAAGATTCATGTGGTTTATGGTGGAGGGTTTAAGTTTTTGTTTTCTAGCATTTCATGTCTGTTGCTCTGGTTTACGACACCCACATCCGTGGAACAAGGATACAAAACATAAGAGTACTAGAGGGAATATTTTCTGGAATGGAATGAAAGGCTGACTGCAGCTATGCGGCAGGGCCGATGATTCAGGGGTCTGGACCATGTACGCATGTTTTCAGGTCCTTTGGGGCCGAGCTCCTTTGGAAGCCTTTGAACTTCTGACATCTTCCCTAGTGCGCACTTGGCACCTTGATGATCTGATTGTCCATTGATCCTCAGGAATCCTCCTTTCGTGGAATTTAGTGTCGTCTTTCAGATAGACTGGGTGGTGTTGATATCCTTGTATAGGGTTTAGTATTCCGTGGTTTTGTTTTTTCATGATTGTCTTTTTAAGGGGCTGATTTCGCCTTCTCATCAGGTTCACAGGCTTGAGTGTCCTCATACCATTAAGTTTTGGGTCTTTTTTCGGTGATGGTTACGAGTCCATTTTAAACGTTTGCAGCCTTCTATCAAAAACGTATTGTCTTGTGTGTGGGGTTTTTTTTTTATGTTACTGGGTTTGTAGTCCCTTTCTTTCATAAAGACTAGTGTCCTTTCGTAGGATTTACTGTTCTTTCATATCGTTCGTGTGAAGTGTGTAATGCCTCATTTTCATACGATCGATTAGCCTTTATTACGGCTTAGGCCTGATCCTTAGGTTTAAGGGTATTTTTTCCCAGATTCTTGTCTCGTTTCATAGAATTTTTTTGTCTTCTTTATTCTTGGTGTTCATGGACATTTTTCCTAAGATTTAATGTCTTCCATCATTGTCTACTATCTCGTTGGTTTAGCGACTTCTACTTCGTCAGAGTGTAATCTGAGGTATTTGTGTGTGTGTGTGTGTGTGTGTGTGTGTGTGTGTGTGTGTGTGTGAGTACAACTTTGAGTTAATCTGACAATAAATTGGTTTCAGTCAGTCAGTGTGTTGTGTGTGTTTTTCTGGCAGACCATAAAATCTGACTGCTGTGCAGGAATCGGTGCCAGTCTACCAGAGGACCATTGCACTTCATCACCTAGGACATCTCACATCAACGAGACAACACGCGGCGGCGCCACAAGCTTCCAGAGAATCCATCCCAGGGAATGCAGAAAGGAACGGAAGTCCTGCAGGACCGGCCCACTGCAGGGATATCTCAATGCGCTAGCGGTGTGGCAAGGCGGGGAGCAGACGGGGAGCCCTGCTCACAGAACAATGAAGGGCTCCACCAAAAACTGTGGGAATTAGTGCACCAACCCAATAATGAAGACACCAATGGCCAGAACACTTTAGAGAAAAATCGAGAACTGCAAAGGTCTACCACACCGCTGCAAGTGATATCCATCTATACAAGGGACACTTCAGGGCAGCCAGAAGAGAGCATCAACGAGGGACACTTCAGGGCAGCCAGAAGAGAGCATCAACGAGGGACACTTCAGGGCAGCCAGAAGAGAGCATCAACGACGAAGTTCTACAGACGCGGATAACGATGAAGCGGACAGATTTCACACGAACAGAGCTTCCAGCAAGCAGTAGAAAGACTCCGAGTGGGAAAGTCACCCGTCTTGGATGTCTTAGAGGCATCTTGGCAATGTCTGTCAAATCAAGCTCCTGGAGCTTTTCAACCTCAGTTGGCATGGTGAAAAACGGCCCAGATCAGACCAGAGGCTATCACGATGTCTGTTCCGAAGAAAAGGATACGAAGCAGCCGGATGGTTGCATGCCCATCGGCTGGACACGTTGTGCAGTGAACACTGGAGAGATCCATCAGTGGTTGACTGTCGTCGTACCTTGAAAGTGAATCTTCAGAGTGACTTAACACGCAGGGTTCGAATAACTGTCATCTTGTTCATAGCACCAGGTGACTTATCACACAGTCTATCTTTATATAGTTTTCTTCACAGCCCCAACGTGACCCTCTCGTTGGCTGAATTGTAAGCAAATTAGCAGTGAAATTGAAAGTTTCTGCTCTTAACGCAAATCACACACACACACACACACACACACACACACACACACACACACACATATATATATATATATATATATATATATATATATATATATATATTGAATTATAACAAAGCTTGCTCTTATGTCTCAGATTTTAGAAAGTGGGGATGATAAGCCTTCATATCTGCAGTGGTAGATGAGTGAGCTTCCTCCCCATTGGAGATGGTCTCCTGCTTCGGAGACTATAAGCTTGCTGAAGGTCCATTTTGAGAAGCATTTATTATTCCCCATTCACCCACTCAAGCACATACTGTCAGTTAGGCAGAATCATCTACCACTGCAGCTATGAAGGCTTATCACCCCCCTATTTCTACAATCTGAGATACAAGAGCAAGCTTTGTTAATAATTCAATATTTCTTGCAGTCATTGCAACACCTAGCTGCTCTGTAAGTTGCTGGAATGGTGCTCGGTACTTATCCTTGGAATTTATTGTTATTAATAATTTTAGTCCCTTGCGGATTCATTCAAGAACTGGCCCTCCGCACTTGTGTCTTAAGAGGTTATCTTTCTATATTTTCTACTTTTCACAAGAAAATGTAGTTTGTTTTGCTCTTTCATGACTTTCTTTTGCTTCTTAGGTGGCACCTTTGGTTAGCTTTTTTTGAAAACTCAACAAACATACTACGGTTATTGCACACCAGCCTTTTTCTGGGATAGCATTCTTCTTAAAACCGAAAAGGCAGAGGAGTTAAATTACCACTTTCTGCGGTCACTGAGGAGAAACAATCAGGTTTCGAAATACCGGTATCTGACCAGGAGTTATATGTTAGTGAGCTTTCTCCCCATTGGAGATGGTCTCCCGCTTCGGAGACTATAAGCTTGCTGAAGGTTCATTTTGAGAAGCATTTATTATTCCCCATTCACCCACTCAAGCACATACTGTCAGTTAGGCAGAATCACCTACCACTGCAGCTATGAAGGCTTATCACCCCCCCCCCCCCTATTTCTACAATCTGAGACATAAGAGCAAGCTTTTTTATAATTCAATATTTCTTGCAGTCATTGCAACACCTAGCTGCTCTGTAAGTTGCTGGAATGGTGCTCGGTACTTATCCTTGGAATTTATTGTGTTATATATATATATATATATATATATATATATATGTGTGTGTGTGTTTTTGTAACTCCATGTGACATGTGTGTTCCTTAATTTTCTTTGTATGGAGCAAATTGTTTCCATGGTTACGGTCCAGCTATGACTTCTTAATATGGTTGGATAGATTGAACGCAAAATGTAACGCCGGTTTATTACTCTAAAATAGATATACAAATTATGTTATAGTCTGATAGATGCATTTGTACATAAGCGCGTATACTTACATGCAGGCATTGCTTTATATGCCTGTGTTTGTCTTTTTTGTCGGTAAATAGAGCCCCCCATTAAGTCATTTGTAAGCTATTTGGAATGATTTTCAGGGGAACTATGTAGCTGCCTGCTTTATGTTTGTTGTCCTTTCTCTGCAAATCCATTTGCCATGTTGACAGCCCTGGAATAACTCTTCAGAGGTCTGCTGGGCTTTAAACAAACTGGAACATGAACTATTACCCTTTGCTGCTATTAATGCCGGTTGCCTTATCCATATCTACAAATACATGGGCTGTGTTACTGGCAAATCATGGCAAGGGCCTACTACTGGTACGCCGTGGCAAACATTTCAGTAAAACAGCACGGTGCTTATAGATTGTAGATTCATAGCGTGGTCCATGCATGCAAAAACGTGGATTTGAAGAAGGGTGGTTGCGTAGGGGTGTGTGTGCATGACGGCGTTCGTTTATAACTGGATGTGGGTTCGCCGGAATGGTGTGTGTGTGTGAGACAGAGAGAGAAAGAAAGAAAGAAAAAGAAAGGTGGGAGAGATTTGTGTTAACTAGACCCTATTTCAAGCCATGTGTCTAAGCATGTATAGAATGAGATCTTAGGGGCATTTTAACGGATTTTTTTCTCTCACGGTAAACAGCTGTGATGTGGCCCCCTTGAAGTTGGGTTGGCTGTAAGCAGAATGAAAGTGAATGATAAAATCTTGCACATTTTATGATCAGTTGATTACTTCATACAGTTTTCTTTTCGCCAGATCTTTGCAGGGGCTTACGATTGGAACACCATTGCAAACATGTAATTAATGATCTCTTGCAAATACATAGTCTGCTTGATATCTTTTGGAATTGGGGTATGTGCTGCGCTGGATGGGTTGGTGTGTGTGTGTGTGTGTGTGTGTGTGTGTGTGTGAAACAGATATTTTAAGACATGTTTCAGCATAAACAGAGTAAGACATAGCAGATTTTTTTCTCCATTATGTGGAACCAGTTTTCCATACAAAAGCCCTGATATGAACCTTGGTAACTGAATGCTAGTTCATTCCTCGGTGTACTGATAAATGGGTTGTGTTGCTTCCAAGTATTTGCAATGGCCTATCACCATTCGTACGCCTTTGCAAACATTTCGGTGATGAACCATTGTGTGATGTCGCTGCCAAATATTTGCAAAGGCATATCACCATTGGTACGCCTCTGCAAACATTTAAGTGATGACCCATAGTGTGATGGATTATATGTATGCGCACACACGCACACACACACACACACGCGCGCACACACACACACACACACACACACACACACACACACACACACACACACACACACACACACACTCGCGCGCGCGCGCGCGCGCTCGCTCACTCACACTCACGCACACACACGCACACATATACACACACACACACACACACACACACACACACACACACACACACACACGGCTTGGTCTATGGGTGTTAGGATATGGGTCTGAACAAGAGTGGGTGAGTTTGGGGGGGGTGGGGGGGGTGGGGTGTAAAGCAGACGTTCGTATGCATATGGGTCCGTACACGCGTGTGTGCGGCGCGCAATGATGTGATGGATTGTAAATACGTAGCTTGGTTCATGTTGGGTTAGGGCGCGTGGCTGAGCAAACGTTGGTGAGGTTGGATGTGTATGCATGTATCTAAGCGCTGGTTTGTATGTGAATGTGTGTGCAAAGTTTGTGGGGGTGCCCGTGTGTGTGCGTGTGAGTGTGTGTCTGTGTGTGCTTTGTAAAGGTGTGGATAAATTTGCGTTAAACATATTCTAAGTTGCTTGTTTCAGTATGTCTAAATGAGACTTCAGACAACTTTATTTTTTTTTTCTGTATAATGTTGCTTTTTCATAGAATGAGTTACTCCATTGCTAAACCCTGATATAAAGTGTTAGGTCTGATGGGCTGTAAGCAAAATGGAAGTAGAAACTGAAATCTTTTCACTGCTGATGCCAGCGCAAGGAAGGCGCTGAATCAACGCCTTCGTTGCGCTGAACTCTGAAGCGATCAAAGGGAGGTGAATTTTCATTGTCCTGTTTATTTGTATCTTTCCTGAAGAAGACCTAAGAGGCCGAAACGCGTCGTGTTTTGTCTTGTGACTCGTTTGTCCACGTTTTTTTTCTTCTTTTTTTTTTTGGGGGGCGGTTCGCTAACATTTAAGATTGTTTAGATTTCCGCCTGCAGTTGTCTCACTTTGCAACTAGATGGATTTATCGTTGCATATTCAGATACAGTGTTGTGCTGATACCCAATCTTTTGCGTCGTAACAAACCATAATGGATGGTTGTAGACAGTTAGCTTGGCTCATGTGTATTGGGATGTGGATGTGAGTGAGAAGAGCGACTATGGATGTTGATTACGTGTGTTGTGTGCAGGCGTTGGTGGGTGTGTGTGCGTGTGTGTATGCTTTTGCTTTTTACTTTTTATTTTTTAATTCATCCTATCGCAAGCCATTTTAGCATATTTTGATGTTTAACATTTTTGTTTTTTCAATTAAATTGATTTTTAAGTCGGTAACAGTTCTGATATGAACCCCGTGAGGTTGACTGGACTGTTAGAATAATGCAAGGTCAGTTGCTAGAATAATGCAAGATCAGTTGTCAGATTATTGCAAGAGATTATTTTTATGCCATTGCAAATATTTCAGTGACGAAGCGAATGTGAATGGGACGGATTGTAGATATAAACCTTCCTGCGAAGCATGCTAACTGTCTAGAACCATCCATTATGGTTTGTTATAACGTACCACTGGTAGGCCATTGCAAATACGTGGTAGCAGCACAACAACTGTATCTGAATACGCAATGATAAACTGGCATCAACAGGGAAATGACTTCATGTTTACTTCCAGTTGGTAACACAGCCCATCAAACCATAACAGGTTATTATCAGGGCTGTACCAATGGAGTAACCTACTCCATTAAAAAGAAACATAAAATAGATAAAGTAATAAAGCCATTTTAAGTCTCATTTAAACAATAAAAAACGGTTTTTTAACACAAAAAAATGTCCACACCCTTTCTGAAACACAAGCACACACATACACATGCACGCACAACGCATACACACACTGGCTCACACACCCATACACACACACACTCTATCTCTATCTCTAACGGGTGTGTGAGCCAGTGTGTGTATGCACAACGTATTTGTATGCACATGAGTGCGGGTGTGTGTGTGTGTGTGTGTCTGTGCGCGCGCGCGCGCGCGCGCGTGTGTGTGTGTGTGTGTGTGTAGTGGGGCATGTACGTTTGTAGGGCGGAGTGAGCCCATTGTGTGTGTGTGTGTGTGTGTGTGTGTGTGTAGTGGGGGATGTACGTTTGTAGGGCGGAGTGAGCCCATTGTGTGTGTGTGTGTGTGTGTGTGTGTGTGTGTGTGTGTGTGTCATTGTGTGTGTGTGTGCTTCCGAAAGTGGTTGGAGAAACTTGCATTAAATGTATCCTGTTTAAATGTGATTTCGGATTAATAGCTTTTATCTGTATTTTTTAATGGGATGAGTTACTGCATTGTTACAGCCCTGATATAACCTGATATGGTTTGATGGGCTGTGTAACCAAATGGAAGTAAAAATTGAAATTATGTCCCTCTTGATGCCAGATTATCATTGCATGTTCAGATACAGTTGTTGTGCTGCTACCAAATATTTGCAATGGCCTACCAGTGGTACGTTATAACAAACCATAACAGATGGTTGTAGATAGTTAGGTTGCTTCATGTGTATTAGGATGTGTATTTGAGTGACAGTGGGCGCTTATGGATGTGTAGTACGCGTGCTTGCATGTCAGTGCGTGTGTGTGTGTGTGCGCGCGCGCGCGCGCGCGCATGTGTGTGTGTGTGTGTGAGCGCGCGCATCAGCGTGCGTGCGCGCGTCCGCGCGCGCGCGCGCGCGCGTGTGTGTGTGTGTTGTGCTTTTTGCCTTTTATTTGAGTTCTTTTGAAATTATTTTTGTACCAAGCCATTTTAGCACAGTTTGACTGATAAAAGATTTCACTTTTTATGCAACTGGTTTTGACTTGGTAATAGTTCTGATATGACCCCCTGAGGTTGGTTGGACTGTTAGCATGATGCAAAATGAGTTGTTACCAAAATGTTTCCAAGAAAGCATCATTGGTACGCCATTGCAAATATTTCAGTGACAGAGCAAATGTGAGTTTGTTTTGTGGCTATGATCTTCGGTTCATGAGTGTTAGAATGCACATGTCTGGAGGGCTGGGTTAGTTGAGATTACGTACGTGTGTGTTTTTGCATACAGGCGTTAGTGCAGTGTGTGTGTGTGTGTGTGTGTGTGTGTGTGTTGATAGTGCGAGGTGTATGTAGGGCGGAGTAAGCCCGCGCGCGCGCGCGCGCGCGCGCGCGCGCGTGTGTGTGTGTGTAAATGTGTGTGTGTGTGTGTGTAGTGCGAGGTGTAATAAGGGCGAGTAAGCCTGCGCGCGCGCGCGCGCGCGTGTGTGTGTGTGTATAAGTGTGTGTGTGTGTGTGTTCCAGAAAGTAGTTGGAAAAATTTGCATGAAATGTATCCTGTTTGAATGGGAATTAAGATGACCTTTTTTTCGTTATCTGTATTAGTTTTATTTTCAGTGGAGTGGGTTACTCCATTGTTACAGCCCTGATAATAACCTGTTATGGTTTGATGGGCTGTGTTACCAACTGGAAGTAAACATGAAGTCATTTCCCTGTTGATGCCAGTTCATCATTGCGTATTCAGATACAGTAGTTGTGCTGCTACCATATATTTGCAATGGCCTACCAGTGGTACGTTATAACAAACCATAATGGATGGTTGTAGACAGGTTGCCCCATGTGTATTACGATGTGCATGTGAGTGAGTGTGGGCGATAATGGGTGTTCAGTAAGTGTGCAACAGGTGTGTGTGTGTGGGGGGGGGGGGGGGGGGGGGGGTGGGGGGGGGGGGGGGGGGGGGGGGGTGGGGGGGGGGGTGGGGGGGGGGGGGGGGGGGGGCGGTGGCGAAATCGCGTGCGTGTGTGTGTGTGTGCGTTTAGCTTTTTGTTTTAGTTCTTTTGAAATAATTCCTGTATTAAGCCATTTTAGCATGGTTTGTTAACAAAATTCACGGTTTTTATTTTAATGCAATTGGTTTTGACTGGTAACAGTTATGATATGACCCCCAGACGTTGGTTGGACTGTTAGCGTGATGCAAAATGACTTGTTGCCAAACGTTTCCAACAAAGTATCACTGGTACGCCATTGCAAATATTTCAGTGACACAGCAAACATGAATTTGATGGATTGTAGATATGAACCTTGGTTCATGAGTGTTAGAATGTGCATGTTTGGAGTGCTGGGTTAGTGAGATTTACGCATGTGTTTGTTCTTCCATACAGACGTTAGTGCATGTGTGTGTGTGTGTGTGTGTGTGTGTGTGTGTGTGTGTGTGTGTGTGTGTGTGTGTAGGGCGGAGTGAGCCAATGTTTGTGCGTGTGTGTGTGTGTGTGTGTGTCCGAAATTAGTTGGATAAATTTGCATTAAATGTATCCTGTTTAAATGCGATTTTAGAGGACCTTTTCTCTTTATCTGTATTAGTTTTCTTTTTAATAGAATGGGTTACTCCATTGTTACAGCCCTAATATAGCCTGTTATGGCTTGATGGGCTGTGTAACCCAATGGAAGTAAACATGAAGTCATTTCCTTGTTGCCACTTTATCATTACGTATTCAGATACAGTTGTGCTGCTACCACCAAATATTTGCAATGGCTATCAGTGATATGTCGAAACACACCATAATGGATGGTTGTAGACAGTTAGGTTGCTCCATGTGTATTAGGATGTGCATGTGAGTGAGAGTAGGCGATTATGGAAGTCTAGTATGTGTGCTTCCATGCAGGCGTGCGTGTGTGAATGTGTATGGAGGGGTGAGTGCGCGCGCGCGCGCGCGCGCGCGCGCGCGCGTGTGTGTGTGTGTGTGTGTGTGTGTGATTTTTGCTCCTTATTTTAGTTCTTTTGAAATCACTCCTGCATTAAGCCATTTTAGCATAGTTTGATCATTAAAAACATGTTCAAGTTTTTTTTAATGAAATTGTTACTTGGTAACAGTTCTGATATGGCCCCCTGAGGTTGGTTGGACTGTTAGCATGATGCAAAATGAGTTGTGGTATTGTCCAGGTTTTGCAACAAAGTATCACTGGTACGCCATTGCAAGTATTTCAGTGACTGAGCAAATGTGAATTTGATGGATTGTAGATATCATACCTGGTTTATTAGTGTTAGAATGCAAATGCTTGGAGGGCTGGGTTAGTCGAGATTTACGCATGTGTGTATTTTTGCATGCAGGCGTTCGTACAGTGTGTGTGTGTGTGTGTGTGTGTGTGTGTGTGTGTGTGTGTGTGTGTGTGTAGGGCGGAGTGAGCCTGTGGGGGGGGGGGGGGGGGGGGGGGGATGTGTGTTTGTGTGCGTGTGTTTCCGAAAGTAGTTGGATAAATTTGCGTTAAATGTATTCTGTTTAAATAGGACTTAAGACGACTTTTTTTTCTTTAACTGTATTAGTTTTCTTTTTAACGGGATGAGTTACTCCATTGTTACAGCCCTGATATAACCTGT
>JADBJO010001991.1:302500-310000 GCA_016801955.1 Conus betulinus | reverse complement strand
TCAATTCTGAAAAATACCAGAACAGTAAACACACATCTCTGAAATACTGCTCAAAAAACAATTGAAAGGCCACTTGGAAATTACAACAGAACGGAAACAACCCAAAGCAATGTTTTCGAAACTTTACTTCAGCCATTAATCAAAACACCAATGACACAGATTAATGACAAAATTGATTTGAACAGCATGTTTTGTCACTTTCAAGTCCACTACCCATCTTTTCAAAAGTCAGAACGCCAGAGATACACAAAACACAGTCAGTAACGCGTGTGTCCGCCATTTGCGTGGATGCACGCGATGCACCTTTGCCTCATGGATTGAGTCAGAGTCCTCAGAGTCATCTGGGGTATTGCCTGCCACTCCTGCTCAAGGAACTGGAACAGCTGGTTGAGGTCAACTGGCTGGGGATGATTGCTTCGAAGTCGCCGGCCCAGCACGTCCCATAGGTGCTCGATTGGATTAAGGTCCGGTGAGCAGGCTGGCCAGTCCACGTGGATCACGTGTTGCTGCTGAAGAAAGTTGTTGACGACTCGAGCCCTGTGAGGTCTGGCGTTGTCGTCTTGAAGTACCGCGCCTGGTCCAATAGCTTGCAGCGCTGGCAGCACAAGGGGCTGCAGGATGCCATCCCTGTAGCCCACACCGTTGAGGTTGCCTTGCACCATGTGCAGGGGGGGTTCTGTAGTTCCGTGCCATCCCTCCCCCACACCATTATGGATCCACCACCATAGCGATCACGCTCGCTCACGAGACCATCGTGATAGCGTTCTCCTTGCCGCCGCCAGACACGGTTCCTGCCGTCATGAAATGATAAGGCAAAGCGGGACTCGTCAGTAAACAATACTCTTGCCCACTGATCTCTGGTCCATGCTAAGTGACGCTGGGCCCAAGCCAAACGAGCAGCACGGTGAGCTGGTGTCAGGACAGGACGGACGGCTGGTCGTCTTGAGCGCAGGTGTGCCTCTCTCAACCGGTTCCCGAATGGTCTGGTCACTGACGGTGACATTGCCGGCTGCTTGCAGCTGCCCCCTGAGTGTGTCGGAAGTGGCCGTTCTCTGCCTCAGAGCCGACAGGACAACAAACCTGTCCTGCTGCCTGGAGGTGGACCTTGGGCGTCCTGGACGTCTTCGCTCAGCAACACTTCCTGTCTGGTTGAAGCGGTCTCTCTCAAAGTCTGAATGACTGAATGGGCGACTGACAGTCGACGACCAACCTCTCGCACCCCCACGCCCTCCTGAAGCCACGCAATTGCCCGCCCTTGGTCATCCTGACTCAGTCGTTGTCTCCGAGGCATGGTTGCAAAAGTGCCGTAAACACAGGCATAAATGCCCACCAGTCTCTCAAAACTGGCTGACCTGTGTTCAGATAAGACATGGGTTGCACGTGCATTGCAGTATTCCTGCAGTTCAGATGTGCTCTGTTGCACAGGCCTGTTTGATTTTTGCCCTTTTTTTCGTGCAGTATGTGCACATTTCAGTTCACCGCTGTGATGTGCATGACACAGACTGAGTTGATTTCTGATCAAATTCAAGTTGACTGATCAGGCATGCAACCAAATTCAGTAAGTTTGGGTGGGTGCAGTGCCGTGTTATTGGAAAAAAAAAAAAGTCAAACAAGGTACCCTAAAAAAGTGGTAGTGGCCTTTCAACGATCCCATTATATATATGGGGCAGCAACAACACAGTCTCTGAAACACAACAACAGCAAGGACAACATTGTCTATTACAATTTGGAATACTTGATGGCGGATCTATGCTTTCATCGATCGAAGCACGCGCTATTCCGCCCTGGTTCTGACTCTGGCGCGATGGCCAATTAAGCTGGCACTGTTTAATGGAGTAGCCAGAGTGATTCCTTTGAAGCTGGAAAGGCGGCTGCCAAGAGGCTAGGGCGAGTGTTCTGGCACAGCACAGTTCCTGATGACTGACTGGCATCAGTAGACTGCTGCTCACTGGTCTGGATGTGCAAATGAACTGGAGTGAACTCACGTGTAGCAACATAGTGCTCTGTAGAATACTGGTGACGGGTTTTTTACAATGCCAGACCCATCTGCTCTCTATCCATCTTTCAGAGAGAGACAGAGACACAGACAGACAGATAGACAGACAGACAGACAGAGACAGAGACAGTGAGCCATAGAGAGACACAGAACTCAGAACTCGGCAAACCTTTATTCGATCAAGGATTGAAACTTTAGGCAGAGCCTATTCTTCCAGTCTGTCCTTGTCAAGCTTAATAATACAATGAGATTTAAAGACAAGAAAATGAAACGAAATAGGAAAAAAAGAAAGAAAGAAAATGGAAAAGGAGAGAAAAAAATAGAGGCACACAGGACCATGGAGTGCAAGATTCACACACACACACACACACACACACACACACACACACACACACACACACACACACACACACACACACACACACACACACTCACGCACGCACACGCGCGCGCGCACGCACGCATTTGTGCACATTTGTGTGCAGAGGCTTGACGAAAGCATGCATATGTACGCAATCATAAGACGGAGACAACAACAACAACAGAAAAAATGGAGTGGGGATCTGGACGTGAGACTGGGAAGGATGGGGGTGGGGGTGTAGTAGGGGGCAGCGGTTTGGAATAGAAAAAAAAAAGTGGTTAAACAAACCGTACAATATGCCAATGTTTGCTGTGTATTTGTGATTACTGGTGGAGTTTCGCGAGAGAGAGAGAGAGAGAGAGAGAGAGAGAGAGAGAGAGAGAGTCAAACAAAGAGAGAGAGAGGCAATGATAATAATGATGTCGACAGCACCTGTTTCCTAATATCTTCTCTAGCACTGGACACGAACAACTAGTATTAAACACATTTAATGTGTGTGTGTGTGTGTGTGTGTGTGTGTGTGTGTGTGTGTGTTTTGTTCCTGTTGTTGTTGCGTTGGTGCATGTGTATGTCTGCATGGTTGTTAGAGAGAGAGAGAGAGTGTGTGTATGTGTGTGTGTGTGTGTGTGTGTGTGTGTGTGTGTGTGTGTGTTACCCTGTGGAACTCCAGCACTTATTTCTGATAGGTGGTTCCATTTGCTTTATTCTCTCGTGCTTATATCACTGTATAGACTGAAGAAAAGTCCCAGAGGCCACATCCATGTTAGAAATGAATAATGCAGCATCAGTTTCTCATTTCACTACGAAGAGGCGGCGAGCGAAAGTAGAGACAGACACGCAGACAGAGAGACAAACACAAAACCAGGAAACCGAGAGTCATGTTTCGATTTCCACCGAGACCTCCCCGTGTTCAGATTACAGCAGTCTGCGACTCATCCGCCCAGTCCTGAGGCCAGAGCAAAGAATCCTGAGAGGAAGCGGAAGGAAAACTCAGGAGAGCGCATATGTCGTCCACCAAGTTCTTGGATCCACTTTTAAAACCAGTTCAGGAAGGAAAAGATAATCATTTTGTCCTGCCAGGGGAAGCAATAGTTGATGCGGACTGACCGTCTTACGTACTTCTTTTTTTTTTTTTAATATGACCTTCAAAAGCTACATATCAGCAAATATTTTCATATTTCCTTTTTCATTTCAGTTGAATCTCAAATGAAAACTTCTAACTTCTTCTTCTTCTTCTTCTTCTTCTTCTTTCTTCCTCCTCCTCCTCCTCCTCCTCCTCCTCCTCCTTTCTCTCATCCTCGCCCCCTCTTTCTCCCTTGTCTTGGTCGTTGTTTTCTTCTTCTTCTTTTTCTTCTTCTTCTTCTTCTTTTTCTTCTTCTTCTTCTTCTTCTTCTTCTTCTTCTTCTTCTTCTTCTCATTATCATGATTAGCAATTATTATTTTTGCTTACATTGATGTCTATTCATTCATTTTGACATGAAGCAATGGAATGGATGTAAGTGCAAGTCATATGTAGTTTTCATTCATATGTGCAGTAATTATAAAAGTGTCATGTTATCTTACTCTCTGAAACAGAATTAGCAAAATACACCGACACTGTGCTATGTTAATCAAAATTATTTAAAAACCTATTCAGTGATCCGACTGTGTCCATCAATTTGGCTGAATGTCTATTATTTCGATGGTTCAACTACAGTACAATCGCTATTATATTTGCTATTTACCAGAATCTGGTTTCTTCAGCTACTCATGAACCAACACGTGAAGATTTCTCTACCACCCACATTCCCCTCTTCTCCCCCCCCCCCCCCTCCACCTCCACCCCGATCCTGCTACTTTCCCTTACAACCCCCTTTCCCCCCTCCCCTCCACCTCCCCCTTGTCACCTTTTGTTCCCCCTCACCTCTTTACATGTCCCCTCATACTCTTTCATTTTCCTATCTCCACTTCCCCTGTTGTACCCCCCCTCCCCCCTTCCGTTTTTTCTTTCCCTCCCCCCTCCCCCCCCCCCCCCCCCAGCGTGTGCCCCCGCCCCCGCCCTCTTCAGTTTTCCCTTCTTTATTTCCCCCTTTCCTGTCCTCCTATCCCCCAACCCATCAAACTCACCCCCTTTGTTTTTGAATTTCTCTACCCACTGCCCCTCCCCCCCCCCCCCCTCCACCGCCATTGCCTTATTCTTTTGTACATTCTAATATCCTGAATTTGATATGCCAACGAAGTTGAATTCTCAAGCATCCCTATTCGCCACCCCCACCCCCACCACCCTCCGCTATCTTTTTTACCTCTCATCTGCTTTTTCCTGGCATCTGTACTCTGGTCCTCCCACCGCCTCGTTACATTTATTCCACCTTTTTCCCCCACCCTCAAGCTGAATCCCTTCTGCTCCTCCCTCTCTCTCTCTCTCTCTCTCTCTCGCCTCTCTCTCTCCTCTCTCGTCCCTCTCTCTGGTCTGTCTGTCCTGTCACTCTCTCCTACTCATCTCACTCTCCGTCCTCCCTCATTCTCCCGCTCTCCCTCTCTCCTCTCCTCTCTCTCTCTCTCCGCTCCCTCTCTCTCCCCATCTCTCTTCTCACCTCTCACCGCCTCTCTCTCTCTCCCTCCTCTCTAGCTTCTCTCCTCTCTGCTCTCCTCCTCTCCCTCTCTCACCCCTCACTCTCTCACTCACTCGCTCCTGCCTTCTCCTCCCTCTCTCTCCGTCCCCTCTCTCTTCTCCACTCCGCTCCCTCCTCCCCCCCCTCGCTCCTCCTCTCCCTGTCTCCCCCCTCTCTCTCCTCTCTCTCACCCTCCCACCTCAATCCCCTCCCTCTCTTCCTATCCCCTCCGCCCTCCTCTCCTCTCCCATCGTCCCCTCACGCTCGCGCTCTTTCTCTCTCTCTCCTCCTCCCTCTCGGCTCCCTCCTTCCCACTCTCTCCTCCTCCTCCCTCCCTCCCCATCTCTCTCCTCTCTCCTCCCCCTCTCTCGCCTGGCAACTCCTCCGAACTACCTCCCCTCTCTACCCGCTCTCTCCCCATACGCTCCCTCCCCCACCGTCCCTCGTCTCCTGTCTCTCTCACTCCTCTACTCTCTCTCCTCCTCCAACTCCCTCCTCTCACTCACTCTCCACTCCGCCACTCTGTCACTCCTCTCCCCTACTACTTACCACCTACTACTCGTTTCACTCTACTCCTGCTCTCCTCTCCTACTTCTCTTCTCCTCTCTCTCTCCCCTCCTCGTTCCTCCTCCTCAACTGTACCTCTCTCCTCTCTCTACTCAACCTCCCTCTCTCTCCTCTCCTCCCTCCCCCTCCCTCCCTCCGTCCCCTCTCCTCTCTCCTCATTCCTGCTCTCTCCTCTTCGCTCCTCCCTCTCTCCCTCTCTTCGTCCCTCTCCTCTCTTCCTCTCTCTCCTCTCGGTCTTCTCTCTCCTCTCTCGTCTCCTCTCTCTCCCTCTCTCCTGCTCCCTTCTTCCTCTCCCTCTCGCTCCTCTCTCTCCCCTCCCCTCCCTCTCTCCATTCCCTCACCCCCTCTCATCCTCCTCCTCTCTCTCCTCTCCTCTCCTCTCTCCCTCTCCTCTCTCCCCTCTCTCCTCAGGCTTTCCCTCTCTCTCTCTCCCTCTCTCTCCGACGACGAGTGTTGTTGAAAATGTCTATCTATAAAGAACTTCACAAGGCTCTTGAATTCAATCATTTTGGTTTGCAATTGCTTAGCATATGTTGACGTCATGCAATGTTCAAACTTCTTCATGGTGCTAACCGTTTTTGTTTTGACGACAGTTTCACTTATGTGTCTTCAACAGGATCACTTGACTATTTTGTATTGTCTAATGATTTATGTAATGAAATGTGTTCTAGATTCATTGACAGTTGAAACTGTTTGTGTAGAATCCGATCACTTGCCCGTGTCTCTGATTCTTAAAGTGTCATTGCATCTACCTCGAGAAGTGATCGCTGCGCCAGTGCTCAGTGGGTTGACAAGTATGTGTGGAACATGGAGGAAAACGATACGTTCCTCAGATGCTTTCTTAGCGTTGATATCCAAGCAAGATTGAATAGTGCTGTTACTTTGATTAATGTGGATGTAAACTTGGCGCGCTTCAGGTTTTGTTGACTGTTTTTGACCAGTTCAAAGCGTTTGTATGAGAAAGAAAGTTAAAACTAGGGGGGTCTTCACAAAGGAGACTTGGTTTGATAAGGACTGCTTTTGTACTCGTAAGGAAACCAGATCAAAACTTCGTACTTTTAAGCGCACACGTGACACAGGTGACAGACATACATACGTTAAGGCACGTAAAGAGTACAAATCACTTTTGGAACATAAATGTAAACGATTTAAGGCGGACAAAACCCTGCTTCTCGCGAATACCTTGCACAATCCTAAAAATGTTTGGAAAGAGTTAAAGGCATGCACTGGTCTATCTAGAAAGCAGACCGCCCCAAATAGCATCTCGCTGAAAGAATGGCAGAACCATTTTATGAAAGTGTTTGAGTCTAATCTAGCTAGCCAAGTGAGCAACTCTAATCTGTTACCTATAAATGCCAACCTACGGATTGACTCACTAGATAACAAAAATCTCCATTGAGGAGGTACAAAGAGCTATATACTCTTTGAAAAACGGTAAGTCAGTGGGCCGAAGATGAAGTTTTAGCTGAAATGTTAAAAGCGGCAGGAAACCACGTTGTTCCACTTTTTTGACCGAATATTTCAACGCTATTTTTGATAAAGGACAGTATCCTGAAATGTGGTCAAGTGCTGTAATTGTCCCCATTTTTTAAAAAAGTAATCCTCGTGTCACTGACAATTATAGAGGGATATCGCTTCTGAGCTTACTTGGCAAATGCTACACTTCTATTCTCAATAAAAGACTGTACAGCTGGCTAGAAACGAATGGAAAAAATCGGAGAAACACAGGCAGTTTTTAGACGGGTTATTCGACCTCGGATCACGTATTTACGTTGTATGCTGTAACGCAGAAGTACTTGTCTAGACAAGGTGGTAAGCTTTATGTCGCTTTTATCGATCTACGAAAAGCGTTTGATACAATCAAGCGTGACATTCTGCTAGGGTCACTATACAAGCAGGTATATCATCCAAATTTTTGATAGTAATCAAGGCAATTTATTGCAAAGTGGTTGCACGTGTTAGAGTTGATAATGAGCTCACCGAAG
>JADBJO010001991.1:295000-297500 GCA_016801955.1 Conus betulinus | reverse complement strand
CTTCCGCAGTGTGTGGCTGACCCATCGCCACTTTCTCTTCGTGACCTGGACGTCCATTAGCTGTTGGTTTGCCCTTGTCCACAGGTCGGTGTTTGGCGCTCTGTCGAACCATCGCAATTTGCCGGAGATATTTATTGATGAAAGTTTCGATCTTCGTGGAGGTGTTGGTGGTGACTCGCCAAGTCTCTGACCCGTAGAGTAGCATTGCTTTTATGTTGTTAAACGAACTGTGGGAATACAAATATATATATGTATGTGTGTGTGTGTGTGTGTGTGTGTGTGTGTGTGTGTGTGTGTGTGTGTGTGTGTGTGTGTATAAATACACACACACACACACACACACACACACACACACACACACACACACACACACACACACACACACACACGACTCTGATACATTGAGCAGGCACAAATATTCAGCTTGGCAGTAGCTGCAGCAACAATAGCACATATAATCTCAGAAATATTCATCAGCATAATATGTACATCTCATTGATATACAACAGAGATGGCACCACCAATACAATACTGAGTATATTCAACAACAGAATGCACAGACACCTACACAAAAACCACTCTCTATTCACAAACACATAATAGTAGCACATGTCCACTTCTGAAATATACAAAGACAGTAAACGTACAACTTTAAATACATTACAGCAGCATCCATGCAACTCACATACACACAATGGCAGGCCTACTTAAACACTAAAATAAACAAAGCAGCATGTATGCAGCTCTGAAATATAGAATGGAAACACACATATACAACTCTAGAATATACAAGTATTGCCTGGGGAAAAACTTATATTTGCAACTGCAGCTCCACACAATAGTGCGATATAAAACAACAGCATTTTTGTAACACGGAACTATACAGCAATAGCATTTTGCGACTCTGAAATCCACAACAGTAGCACGTGCACAACTCCGAAAAGCTCAACGTTGGCACTAATACAACTCTGGAATATACAACAGGAGGATATACGGAACACTGGAATACTCAACAACATGGCATTCATACACTGCACAGATGTATACTACAAGCAGTTATCCAACTCTGAAACATGCAAAAGCAGCATTCATACAAACTAACAATAGACATGGGGAAGCAACAACACCATTACCTCTAAACCATACACAACAGCAGCAAGGACACCATTTCCTATCACAATCTGGAACACTCGATGGCGGACCTACACTTTCAAGTCGCAAACTTTAATAGCCGGAAAAGCTTTCATCGATTCAAGCACCTGCAATTTCAGCTTCGTTTTGACTCAGACGTGATGGCCAATTCAGCTGGCCAGTGTTAATTGAGTAGCCAGCATGATTCCTTTGAAGCTTGAAGTCGAAAGTCGGCTGCCAAGAGGCCAAGGGGGGGGGGGGGGGGGGGGGGGGGGGGGGCAGGGTGGGGAGGGGGTGTTTCTGGCACACCAAAGTCCCTGATGACTGGCATCAACAGACTGCTGCCCACTGGTCTGGAATGTGCAAGTGCAAGTGAACTGGAGTGAACTCACGTTAAGCAACATAGTGCTCTGAAGAATACGGACGACTGCAAATCTTGGCTCTAACAATGCCAGACCCATCTGCTGTCCATCCATCTTGCAAAGAATGAGAGGGGAAAGGGTGACGGGGAAAGTGGTTAGCGTCGCGGACTCCCGGCTGGGAGGTCGTGGGTTCGAATCCCAGGTTTTTTCTGCCCCGACCGGCTCCTACCCAGAGTTGAGTTTGCTGCGGGCTCAGTTGGGAAGACTGGGACCACACAGTCGAG
Source organism: Conus betulinus (assembly GCA_016801955.1). Lineage (NCBI taxonomy): Eukaryota > Metazoa > Mollusca > Gastropoda > Neogastropoda > Conidae > Conus > Conus betulinus. The sequence goes on along the minus strand of JADBJO010001991.1, from coordinate 295,723 downwards.
TTTCATCCACTTAATGGATGCGTTTCTGAGAGTGTTGCTCAAATTTCCTGACCAACACTGCAGGTGTGTCTGTATCTCTCGGGCCTGGTTGACGCCGGGGATATATTATGAAAGGAAGCGTAGAGTACAGCCCTGTCATGTAGTCTCAGACCGAAATGGAAATCCGTAGCATCATCTTAATCATCCTCATTCTCATCGATCAGCATTAAAAAAAAAAAAAAAAAAAAAGTCTCAAATTCTGTGGCCCTTCATGCCCTGCTCTCATGGTGACCTCAATTTCGATGTCCTCTCCACGTCTGTGGCCTTGGTTTGGTTCCGTCGGGGTCACCGGTATCGGCGAGTCCATGGGGGCTGTCGTCGCCGGCTCCGCGACTAAGCAATTATTGTCGGTCAGTAGGGGGCTTAGTAGGTGGTGTCCTGCGTATGTTAGATCAGAACAGGCGCCACTGAACACCACTGAAGTGACTCGGCAGCAGTGCAGTGTCTCCTCTGGTGGGTTGCCTCTTGACGGCTTGACATTGACTGCTCCCTGTGGATTGCCGGTGCCGGGGCTGTGGCGGGGGCCGACCGGGCTGTGCGGCTGTGGACGGGGGGTAATTCTCCGGAAAAGCCGATACTATTTTAAGCATCTTTTGTTTACTTCATTTACGCATGCGCAAAAAAAAATAGCCTATCGCCCTCTTCAATGCAAAGGTAAAACCCGGAATCTTGGGTCTGTCACAA
>JADBJO010001991.1:267500-277500 GCA_016801955.1 Conus betulinus | reverse complement strand
CATGGAGATCTCCCCGTGGCTACATTACCCCGGTTGGCAACTCAGCCAGCAAGTCCTGAGGCCAAAACAACGAACGACAAGTAGAAACTCCACTTAGACCCATCGTCATCCATCAAGTTTGAATGAATTGTACACCGTCCCTTTAATCTAGTTCCGGATTGAAAACAAACAGTTCACAAAGAAAGTAAGAACTGATACATATCTAAGGTGGTTTTGTTGTTGTTGTTGTTGTTGTTGTTGTTTGGTTATTTTTTGTTTAGTTTAGTTTTTTGTTGTTGTTTTCGTTTTTGTTTGTTTGGGTTTTTTTGTTTGGGTTGGTTTGGTTGGTTGGTTGGTTGGCTGGTTTTTGCTTTTGATAAGACGTTACAGACAGAGTGACAGCGTTTATATCTTTGGAACGATATTAATATTTCGGGAAGATAGTTCAGGTTTTCGATAGTTATCAATTTATTGTCCTAAATTAACAGAGTTATCAATTTATTGTCCTAAATTAACAGCACTCATAGTCCGTGTTCAGAGAAAAATTGGTACAATTCTTGAGGAACACATCCTATTGTTATTTTTATCCTCTCCCTCCTCTCCCTCCTCCCCTCCCTCCTCTCCCTCCACTTCAGCTCCTTCCGCCACTTCCATCTCCTCCACTTCTTCCTCCTCCTCCCCCCCTTCCCCCTTTCTTCTCCTCCCTTCTTTTCCCCTGTCTTCTCCTTCTTCTCCTCTCCCCCCTTCTCCTCCTCTTCCTCCTCCTTCTCTTCTTCCTTCTCCTCCTTCTCCTCTTCCTTCTTTTTTCTTTTTTGTTTCTGTTTTCTCCACCATTCTCGATTATTCTACTCCATTAGAATGTTACCGTTTTTTTTCTTGGGGTGAGGGGTGATGGTGGAGGTGGTGGTAGGGAGAAAGAACTAAACTGAGGAGCTAGTGAACTGCCGGCAAAACTTTTCCAAACCATAAGAGAAAAATAAATAACTGTACACACCGTACAAAGAAAACCATTCGTACGATGATGTTATGGCCGAGATCTACAGAGTGGGTCGAATACTAAACGTCCCTCAGATACATTCGTGCTTTCTTAGTGTTCCCCGGGAAGTAAGTCCATTTTATGGACCTTTTTCCGGTCGTTTGCAGTCTGGCACAAAATAACAACTTGAACCTTTTCCAGTTTGTTCAGCTCTACACTGTAGCTTTTTGTGTCTTGGGCACAGTATGTGTGTTTGCGCGTGTGTGTGTGTGTGTGTGTGTGTGTGTGTGTGTGTGTGTGTGTGTGTGTGTGTGTGTGTGTGTGTGTGTGTGTGTGAGTGTGTGTGAGTGTGTGTGTGTGTGTGTGTGTGTGTGTGTGTGTGTGTGTGTGTGTGTGTGTGTGTGTGTGTGTGTGTGTGTGTGTGTGTGTGTGTGTGGACTCTGATGCTCGTGTGCATGCATATTTTTCATCCCGCTCTGTGCATGTAGTGTGTGTGTGTGTGTGTGTGTGTGTGTGTGTGTGTGTGTGTGTGTGTGTGTGTGTGTGTGTGTGTGTGTGTGTGTGTGTCCACTACCCCATCCACCTCTTCCATCTTCTCCTCTTCCTCCGCCTGTTCCTCCACCTCCTCCTCCCGCTTTTCCTCATTTTCTTCCCTTTTCTTCACCCATCTTTTTGGTCTTCTTCTCCCTCTCCTCTTCCTTCTCCTCCTCCTCCTCCTCCTCCTCCTCTCCTCCTCCTCCTCCTCCCCTTTCGATCTTCTTGTCCCTGTTCTTAAATTTCTTCATCTTCTTCCTCCCTCTTCTTCTTCATCTTGTTCTTGTTCTTCTTGTTCTTGTTCTCCTTCTTGTTCTTCTTCTTGTTCTCCTTCTTGTTTCTTCTTCTTCTTCTTCTTCTTCTTCTTCTTCTTCTTCTTCTTCTTCTCTTCTTCTTCTTCTTCACTGTTCACTGTTATTCTGCTCTATCAGAAGCTTAACATTTTGTTTTTCTTGGATGGGTGAGCGTGGAGGTGTGGGCTGGAAAGACCAAGGTGAGGAGCTGGGAAACTGCATGCAAAACTTTTCCCAATCCTACAAGAAAATAATAGTGGTAGAGATCTTGCAGAAAATACCATTCTTAAGATGATGCTATGGCAGAAATCTACGGAGTAGGTCGAATACTAAACTTTTCTCTGAGGCAGTCGTGCTTTCTTAATGTACCCGGAAGGTAGGCCCATTTTATGGACCTTTTCCGGTCGTTTGCTTTGCTGTCTGCACACACACTGAAAGAAACTGTTTTTTTTGTTCACTAGCTCGACACTGTGCCTTATCTCTTAGGCACAGTGTGTGCACGCACACGCGCGCGCGTATTTGTGTTCGTGTAAACGTGCGTACGTGAGGGCATGCGTGCCCGCGCGCGCGCGCGCGCGCGCGCGTGTGTGTGTGTGTGTGTGTGTGTGTGTGTGTGTGTGTGTGTGTGTGTGTGTGTGTGTGTGTGTGTGTGTGTGTGTGTGTGTGTGTGTGTGTGTGTGTGTGTGTGTGTGTGCTTTTGCTATTTTTGCATTTGTCGTCGTCATCGTCAACGCTGTCGTTGTTGTTGTTGTCGCGCATATGCACATATCGATAGCTAGCTAGCTAGATACATACATACATAGATATAGACATTCACAGATAGACAGGTACATCCATTCATACATACACACATGCACAAATACATACGCACATGCTGCTCATACACGAACACACACACACACACACACACACACACACACACACACACACACACACACACACACACACACACACACACACACACACACACACATATGCACGCCCGCGCGCGCGCGTGCACAGACACATGGATATGTAAGCGCATGTGAGAGAGCATTTGTGCGTCAGTGTGTGTGTGTGTGTGTGTGTGTGTGTGTGTGTGTGTGTGTGTGTGTGTGTGTGTGTGTGTGTGTGTGTGTGTGTGTGCGTGCTTGTGCGTGCGCGTGTGTGAGTGTGTGTGTGTGTGTGTGTGTGTGTGTGTGTGTGTGTGTGTGTGTGTGTGTGTGTGTCTGTGTGTCTGTGTGTGTCTGTGTCTGTCTGTAGGAATGGAGGTGGAGGCATTGTTTTATGTGCACGTGCGAGTATGTTTAATTGTTTGTATGATGTGCATGCATTCACAAAAGTGTAGGTGTATACGTACGTGCGTGCACGTATTTGTATATGCCTGCCATTGCCTAGCATGAGATAAAGAAAGGAAGGTGATAGAAGGAAAAGGCAGAATCGAGGAAAGAAAAGGTAGAGAGAACAGACAGAGTGGCGGCTGTGTAGAGAGAGAGAGAGAGAGAGAGAGAGAGAGAGAGAGAGAGAGAGAGAGAGAGAGAGACAGACAGACAGACAGACAGACAGACAGACAGACAGACAGACAGACAGACAGGCAGGCAGGCAGGCAGACAGACAGGCAGAGAGACAGACAGACAGACAGAGACAGAGACAGACAGAGAGACAGACAGAGACAGAGAAACAGAGAGACAGAGAGACAGAGAAGAAAAACGAACAGGTGTTTGAGTCTGCATAACCTCTGCAAGTAGACTTTTCACCAAACAGTTACGGTTGTTAAGAAAGAATCGTAATGGAGTATCACAATAACTTCACCACATGTTTATTTTTTTTTTTATACCTATGTCATTTGATGTAGTGTTTAACAGCAAAATTCAACTAGGTATCAAAAGAACATTGTGTGAGTGTGTTGTTGAGGTTTGGATATGCATGGATGCGTCAAGGTATGGCAGCAGAATGTTGGTACTAACGTGTCTTCAGAGATTGACATACTGTTGACAGCAAATCCTGGAAAATGTCGCATTCACCCAAGTAACTGGGTTTCACCACGCACCGTCTGAAGTCCTACAAATTCAGTCTAAAACTGTATTTTGGACATGCCTTCATGACAGACGAGAACGAGAGAAGACTCTAATTGAATATTGCAGCTATAACAGTATCAACTCTAGAACATACTGCAGCAACACCAAAGTATATGCATCCATGCATCAGCGCCAGGGTTTATACTCTCAGAAACATTCAACAGCAGAAGTTATACAGTTTTGAAGTGTGCCAGAATAGTTCTGAAATATGTTGTAGCTAGATTTAAAACAACAGGAACTCTGAAATATTCATCAGCAGCATGTATGTAATCCTGAAATATACAAAAACATCATTTGTACAACTCCGAAATGTACAGCAGCAGCACGTGTACATGACTGAAATATACAAACTCATGATTTAGACGACACTGAGATGTATTTTTTCACAAGCAGTTATCCACCTCTAAAATATGCAGCTGCGGCATCCAAACAAATCTTGAATGATATAGGGGTACCAGGAGCACTATCCCCGAAACATACACGATAACAGCAATGGCAGAACTTTCATTTACAGTTCTGTAACGCTTCACAAGTCCAAGTCTCCAATCTTTATATCAGGAAACGCTTCCATTCGCTGAAGCGCCTTTGCGTTAAATTTGCGCCTGATTCTGACGCGAGGGGTAATTCAGCTGGCCACAGAATGGAGTAACCAGTATGATTCTTCTGAAGCTGAGAAGTCGGCTGCTGTTAGGCGGGTTTTCTGGCACAGCACAGTCCCTGATGACTGGCATCCATAGACTGCTGCCCATTGGTCTGGAATGTGCAAGTGAACTGGAATGAACTCACGTTTATCAATGTGGCGCCCTGTTGAATGCGTGCAATTGAAGATTAGGCTGTGACAATGCTAAGGGGGGGGGGGGGGGGGGGGGGGGGGGGGGGAGAGAGAGAGAGAGAGAGAGAGAGAGGAGAGAGAGAGAGAGAGAGACAGACAGACAGACAGACAGACAGACAGACGGACGGGATGGACAGAGGAGACAGAGACAGACAGACAGACAGACACAGACAGACCGAAGTCAGAGGTTGGGCATGCGAGAGATGGCAGAAAAAAAAACGGGACAGGAAAAGACAGTGGATGGACAGACTCGCCAACAGTTGCAGTGGGGATGAGACAGTGTGAAACTACATCCCCTTTTATTAGGATCCATACATGCTACACAATTCAATCGAATTAGAAACATTGCGATTTTTTTACTATTCCTATAGAACACACAGAGGGTGAGAGAGAGAGGGGGGAGGGATGTGGGGAGGGACGAAATGTTGTTTAATGAGGGAAAAGAATAAGCACAAGTCAGTGGCTTTTTTTTTTCATCCAGCCCTCAAACAATAAATACGTGGAAGAAATCATTGCATGCAACTGCATAGAAACTCATAACAATAATGAATACATAGCAATTTAGAATAAGAGAATGCACAATATAACTAGAGGAAGAGAGTGTGGGAGAGAGAGGGAGGGATGGAGAGCGACACAAAGAGAGAGAGAGAGAGGGGGGGACTTGGAGACACAGAATAAAGAGACGGAGTCTCTGACACAGGAGAGACAGAAGAAAAGAAGAAGAAGAAGAAGAAGAAGAAAGAAGAAGAAGAAAGAAGAAGAAGAAAAAAAGAAGAAGAAGAGAAGAGGAAAGGAGGAGGAGAGGAGGAGGAGGAGCATATCAAAAATTTGGCACATCAAAAACGATGAACTACAATGAAAGAGAGTCGTAAAAGATTAAGTCATGCAATGATTTAAAAAAAAAAAAAAAAAAAAAAAAAAAAAAAGCTGAAAGACACCAGACATGCCCAAGAGAGAGAGGAGAGAGATAGAGAGAGAGAGAGAGAGAGAGAGAGAGAGAGAGAGAGAGATCAAAATCTGCCACATCACAAATGACAGAATACAAAAAAAGAAATCTCTGCCAGAGAGAGAGAGAGAGAGAGAGAGAGAGAGAGAGAGAGAGAGAGAGAGAGAGAGAGAGAGAGAGAGAGAGAGAGAGAGAGAGAATAAGCAATACTGTATCACATAGAAGAATAGGGGAAGAAAGAAAGTGCAGTGAAAACATAACACAGGATAAAAGAAAGAGAAGAAAGTCAATGTACCTTCGGCCACGAGTGCAATGTTTTATATTGCCACTGAGTAAGAGCCGCCTATAATACTGATGTGACACAAATCGACAAAGAAGAAACGGTCATCCCCGAAAAGAGCTGCTTGAACATTACAGCAATTTTGGGCGCGTACGACCCCTATGTACCAACTGCGAGAAGTACGACGAGGTTGGTAACGAACCTGTTAACCATGAAAAGAGAACTTTCGGGCAAAAAACATTTCTATGTATGTGAGTGTGTGTAACAGGCACATAAACTGCATGCAGATGTTGTCATTCTAGCCTAGCCCCATGTTCATATGTACGAGTACTGCTGCGAGCGGCATGAACCCACGGACATATGTGAGAAGAGACCCACCACAAATGCTTCAACAGTGGACTCCCATTCCAGACACTCCCTGCTCAGCTGCCACTTCGATCAAAGCCAGCGAATGGGCAGTCGGCCACTGCCTCTGAGTGGCTGTGATGGCCTGTCCAGTGGTTCTTGGTTTGTCGCTCACGAAATCTCTGCCAGCTGGACGCATGTCTTTTTCAAAGACGTGATGTATCTGCCAGAAACAAATGAAGCTTCTGTCAAAGGGTAGTCTGCTTTGCAGCACTGTGACAAAGAAGTTCTCCTTTACGGTGCTTGATCAGAAGCGGGGCACAGCATTACATTTCTGAAGGAGGATATTGGATTGAAAGGAACCTCTAGTCAGCCAGAGAAGACAAAAGCCATTGAGCTTTCAAAACCTTAAGTGCTAAATGTCACTGAACAAAACAGCAGTCTCTCTGCTGAAAAGAAACAAGTCTGCTCACACATCGTCCAGACTCTGGAGCTGCTGAACAAAACAATCAACTCCAACCTGTGCTCTTGCAAGGCAAAGAACAGTTGCCAACCCATTTGTGGACACAGACCCAGAACCCATTAAACGAGACACTAATTAAAGTATGTACCCAGTTTCAAATACTTGAGGAAAGCTCCAAATATAGGCAGGACCATGTTTACAGAATTCAAGAGTCAGAATAGAACGTTGCTCCAAACCTTCTTGCATTGCTTTCCCATGGGCTCGTTTTTGAACATTTTCAGCAAACGTCTATCTCTGGATCCAAAGACGGATGCTAACAATTCCTGATGGGCAAGGGCAAATTTGACCCACAACACCACAAGTGTTTCTGCTTACTCAGACGACCTGATGATAATACAATTAACGTTTGTTGTTTTTTTTTTTTGTTGTTTTTTTTCTGAGATGGGAATCAGCGTGAGCTTCCTTCGCGCGATCGAGGCAAACTAAGCTCCTCAGGCTGCTTACCTAGTTTGCGTGACCCTTGACGCTCTCCCACCCCCCCCCCCCCCCCCCCCCCCCCCCCCCCCCCCCCCCCCCCCCCCCCCCCCCCCCCCCCCCCCCCCCCCCCCCCCCCCCCCCCCCCCCCCCCCCCCCCCCCCCCTGTCAAATCCCTCTATCGCCAGACTTCCTTCCCGTTGTCAAGTCTCAGTGAACCACTGTGTTAAGAGAATACGAAGCATATTCATTTGTGGCTCTTCTTTAAAGCCAAATGACTAACAAGTCACAGGTAGAGATTCTGTTTGAGAAACAGCTCAAGCATATAATCAGACTTGTGCTAAGTGGAGAAAAACTGAAGGGAGGCTGACTACTAGTGTCTCAAATCAAATAGTTACTTCAAACAAGCTGAAGGGCAGAAATACTGCAAAGAGTCTGACAACAAGAATGAGCTGTTCCAGTTCAACGATGAGCAACTCGCACAAAATAGCATAGATGCAAGGCACCACCTCCTCACCATGGAAGCTGACTTGTGCTCAGTGTGAGACCAGCTGTTACATGTGACTTTCCTCCCTGCTATCACGATGTGGACACACGAATGATGTTACACTTGTTCCATGCCTCTGAGCATGGCCACTCTGAGGCCTATCAAGGGACAGTGGACATAGATATGATAGTTCTTACCATCCACCGCATTCAACAGCTAAAAATGCTAGAGCTGTGGACTGGACATCGGTTGGAGAATATTTCAGAGAAATTCAGTTTATCACATTTCGCAATCGCTGGGATCACAGGCACTTTGCTGCTTTCTATTCTCACTCGGTCTAAGATGCAACATTGACAATGTTCAGAACTGACAAACAGAGAACATGAAATTCACGGGCCACTTTCCCTGAGGTCACTGACACCTTCATCGCCATCGTCGTCCTGGACGCAGTTAGTCTCACACTCGACTCTTGGTATAGGAAGCGTCTGGAAGGTTTGGCTGTACCGATGTACAGCAACAATATAACTGAAAACCGGCTTCTGTCAATAAAGCAATAAAATTCATGTTTACTGATAGTCTCAAACCTCTAAAATCCATTCCACCAACCCAGCGTATATTGTGCCAGAAACAAAGTAGGAACTGCTCACAACAGCTGGAAACAACCTGGAAACAGTTTCTGTACAAAACGTTCAATGTTCAGAACCCCAGAGAATGGCGGTTGAGAACAGGATGGTAGAACTAGGGCTTGGGTTCCACTTTGGACCAGTCTGCTGAATACCAGCTAGGAAAGCTCGTTAGAACAGGATGGTAGAACTAGGGCTTGGGTTCCACACTGGACCAGTCTGCTAAATGCCAGGGGGGAAAGCTCGTTAGAACAGGATGGTAGAACTAGGGCTTGGGTTCCACATTGGACCAGTCTGCTAAATGCCAGGGGGGAAAGCTCGTTAGAACAGGATGGTAGAACTAGGGCTTGGGTTCCACATTGGACCAGTCTGCTAAATGCCATTGAGGAAAGCTCATTAGAACAGGATGGTAGAACTAGGGCTTGGGTTCCACATTGGACCAGTCTGCTAAATGCCAGGGGGGAAAGCTCGTTAGAACAGGATGGTAGAACTAGGGCTTGGGTTCCACATTGGACCAGTCTGCTAAATGCCAGGGGGGAAAGCTCGTTAGAACAGGATGGTAGAACTAGGGCTTGGGTTCCACATTGGACCAGTCTGCTAAATGCCAGGGGGGAAAGCTCGTTAGAACAGGATGGTAGAACTAGGGCTTGGGTTCCACTTTGGACCAGTCTGCTAAATGCCATTGAGGAAAGCTCGTTTTGTGCAACAATGGTTGCGTGGCTGCTTGTGATGGACACTGCGATTGTCTGTCTATTGGACTTCACTGTGGTCTATTGGACTTCACTGTGGTCTGTTGGACTTCACTGTGATCTATTGGACTTCACTGTGGTCTATTGGACTTCACTGTGATCTATTGGACTTCACTGTGGTCTATTGGACTTCACTGTGGTCTATTGGACTTCACTGTGGTCTGTTGGACTTCACTGTGATCTAATGGACTTCACTGTGGTCTATTGGACTTCACTGTGGTCTATTGGACTTCACTGTGGTCTATTGGACTCACTGTGGTGGACTTCACTGTGGTCTATTGGACTTCACTGTGGTCTATTGGACTTCACTGTGGTCTATTGGACTTCACTGTGGTCTGTTGGACTTCACTGTGGTCTGTTGGACTTCACTGTGGACTTCACTGTGGTCTATTGGACTTCACTGTGGTCTATTGGACTTCGGACTTCACTGTGGTCTATTGGACTTCACTGTGGTTTATTGGACGTCAGTGTGGTCTATTGGACGTCACTGTGGTCTATTGGACGTCACTGTGGTTTTGGACGTCATTGCGGTCTATTGGACGTCATTGTGGTTTACTAGACGTCATTGTAGTATATTGGACGTCACTGTGGTCTATTGGACGTCACTGTGGTCTATTGGACGTCATTGTGGTTTACTGGACGTCACTGTGGTCTATTGGACGTCATTGTGGTTTTCTGGACGTCACTGTGGTCTATATTGGACGTCACTGTGGTCTATTGGACTTCACTGTGGTCTATTGGACGTCACTGTGGTCTATTGGACTTCACTGTGGTCTATTGGACGTCATTGTGGTCTATTGGACTTCATCGTGGTCTATTGGACTTCACTATGGTCTATTGGACTTCACTGTGTCTATTGGACTTCACTATGGTCTATTGGATTTCACTGTGGTTTATTGGACGTCACTGTGGTTTTTTGGACGTCATTGTGGTTTATTGGACGTCACTGTGGTTTTTATTGG
>JADBJO010001991.1:250000-255000 GCA_016801955.1 Conus betulinus | reverse complement strand
ACAAAACGTGTAAGAATTGTTACTTTGTTCCTACAATCAGCGGTAAAAGGTAACATTGTATTAGCCTCCAAGAAAGATCTAGCAGTGTAAGAGTCCGGACGAAACATGAAACGATTGTTGTCATTCATCGTCTAGACTACTGTGCTGTTGTGTGTGTGTTCTTGTGACGGTTGTTGCCACTCTTCTATTTCTTTTTTTTTCTTTTTTTTTTTTTTTTTAAGGCGTATTAGTACATATTGTCGTATTATGGTGCCAACTCTCTCTCTCCCCCTCTCTCATTCTCTCTGTCTGTCTCTCTGTCCCTCTCTCCCCTCCCTCCCTCCCTCTCTCTCTCTCTCTCTCGCTCTCTCTCTCTCTCTCTCTCTCTCTCTTTTTGTCGTGGTGAATTCGGGAGAGAAGGCTAGAACTTCTCGTCCACCTGTAACTGACACAATCTCTGAAGTAAACTTGACTCAGACAGCAACAGCAGGAGGGATCCAGTCTTGAGCGCAATTGTGTTGCTTTCGGGGTGGATCTCTCTCTCTCTCTCATCTCCTCTCTCTCTCTTCTCTCTCTCTCTCTCTCTCCTCTCTCTCTCTCTCTCGCTGCGTTTTATCTCTGTGTGTAATGTATGGCGCGTGTGTATATATATATATATATTCTATAGATATATGCATATTTATATATATGTATATGTTATGATATATGTATATGTATACTATATATGAGAAAAAGTAATAATATTCCTGAAGAAGCCTTCAAAAAGGCGAAAAATTTGAAAATAAAAGAAGGGAAGACATTGAGTGGACGACTTCTTGATTTTATATTGATCCAGTGATGGTTTTATCGTCCAGACTCTTTCAGCTGCTGGGAGCGGTGCCAATTTTAGCGTTGGGTTTTTTTTATACCTATATATATATATATATATATATATATATATATATATATATATATGGAGAGAGAGAGAGAGAGAGAGAGAGAGAGAGAGAGAGAGAGAGAGAAAACACAACAAGCTGGATTTCGTTTCCAAAATATTTCGAAGTCTTGCGACCTCTTCCTCAGTGGGACCTTTAATGACGAAATTATCCTGCTGCAGATTGATACGTCATAGATGAAACTACGTCATGGGTTAAGAGATCGAAAAAAAAAATCACAGGCCGTGTTACACAAGGAAAACATTTCAGCTGAGCAAAAAGCTAGAGAAAACAAGATTACGACAGAACTTGGATCCAAGCGCGTGTGTGTGTGTTTCAATGTATGTTTGTGTGTGCGCTCGCGCGCGCGCCCGCGTACACGTGTGTGTGCACGTAGAGAGTGCCAGTGTACGTGCGTCCATTCAGATGTCTGCGTATGGGGTGACTCAGAGATAGGGAGAGAAAAGAACGAATGAGGAATGCCAACACAGAAAGAAAAAACACACTGCCCTCATTTCTCCAAACTTTCAGCTTTCACTCTACCCTCAACCCCCCCTCCCCCCCCCCCCCCCCCCTCCCGCTCACCCCACATATCCCGCTCTCCTCCACACTCACCCACCCGTTAAATACAGAAAACTAGCCAAAATAGGAGATAAAAAAAATCCTACATATGATGGGAGATGTACCATCCCACCTCATACATCTTTTCTCAACGTTTTTCCCTTTGATTTGTTCGTCTACCGAAAGACTCCACTATTAACCTGATTATCAAAACGATGTTTCACCCTTGAGTATGAGAGAACAAGCCACTTCAGTAAATGAACGAAAACATTTTCCGGCGGTTTGGCAGCTAATGAACAATTTTCTTTTCTTCGGCCATGCGTCTGCGCAACTGCTAGCGGTCTGATTACAAAAACAAAGTTGATTTTAATGAACACTCAAATACGATAGAGGTAGAGGTTGACGCCCAAGGAGAATTGAATTCGACATTTCTCCAAGCTGAATTGAAAGAGACATGTTCTGTCCTGAAATTCGGACACTGGTCTGTTGACATTCTCTCTCTCTCTCTCTCTCTCTCTCTCTCTCTCTCTCTCTCTCTCTCTCATGCGGAGTTGTGAGGAAAGGACAGTGCTGTCGTGTACATGGAAAGAGAACATAAAAAAAAAACAATCGATCTAAAGGAATTCTTGAGAATTAACGTGAAAACGCTAAACGATTGCATTTCTTGAACATTGTTATTACTCTCTCTAGATCAAATTATGTATCCAATGTAGTAAATACAATTGTTTCAACATGGACAAGGAATGGCTGGCGTATAAAGCGTGCAAAATGTTACTGTCTTCAGCACCGTGAGGCAAGAGAGAACCTGCACATCTGGCATCCCTCATTTTTTTTTAAGATAATGGCTTTAGCCTTATTTGGATCAATTAAGGAGTTGAAACCAGAACGGCAACGCTGTCTTTAATGATCTTCGTAAAGGTTAATTGAACATTATTTTCAAAACTGGGCGGAAACACATTCAAAACAATTAAGAATATATCTTCATACAAGCGTTTAAATTATCCGGATATTGTGAAAACATTTCTTTTGCTTGAAATTGCTAGACATGAGTGTGTGTGCGTGTGTGTGTGTGTGTGTGTGTGTGTGTGTGTGTGTGTGTGTGTGTGTGTGTGTGTGTGTGTGTGGTGTGTGTGTGTGTGTGTGTGTGTGTGTGTGTGTGTGTGTGTGTGTGTGTGTGTGTGTGTGTGTGTGTGTGTGTGTGTGTGTGTGTGTGTGTGTGTGTGTGTGTGTGTGTGTGTGTGTGTGTGTGTGTGTGTGTGTGTGTGTGTGTTCCTTCGGCGTGAGTCTCTTGTTTCAAAGAGCAAAGAAAAGGCAGAGGTGTATATTATAAATGGTGTATTGGGGAATTCTCCAGTGAGTGTGCGTTCGCTCATACGCTATGCTGCATTTTCCGCCTGTATCTCTTCTTTATAATATTCTGTACGTTTCTCAACCTTCCCTTGCTACAGCCGATGGTAGAATTGCCATATGATAAGTTAGCCAGTTCCTCTCTATTGCTACAAATCTAACTAAATGTACCGTTTGTCAGCGACAAAGATGTCTTGCTTGCTGGGAATGTGCAATGAAGTCAAGTTGCCAAGATGACCCATCTTCGCGGATGTCAAGGGAGTGGCTTCTACGATGGCAATAAAACCTTGCTGCTTCTTTAGGAATCTAATCATCCAAATATGAGGAAGGGATAAGGTATATGGAAAGTGTTCAATTACCTACACACACGCCTGCTCGAGCGTGCACACACACACACACACACACACACACACACACACACACACACACACACACACACACACACGCGCGCGCGCGCACACACACACACACACACACACACACACACACATACCGGTAGAAGCCGGTCGGGGCAGAAAAAAATCCCACATGGCTTTAATGGGAATCAAACCCGCGATCTCCCCGCCAGGAGTCCGCGGCGCTAACCGTTTTGCCACGCGGCTGGTGCGACTAAACAATGTTCGTAAGTAGGGAACTTCGCAGGTGGTGTCAAGCGTTGTAAAACCAGAGCAAGTGGCACTGAACCTCACTAAAGTGACACGGCAGCAGTGCAGTGTTTCCTCTGGTAAGTTGCTTTATGGCAGCTAGACACTGACTCCTCCTTGTGGACTGCCGATGATGGGGCTCTGGCGAGACAATCGGGGTGTGGCTGTGTGTGGGGAGATGGATTGTGTGGCGTGGCAGCATTGCCACTGAGAGAGCACAGACAATGAGACAAGGAGGTGTGTGTGTGTGTGTGTGTGTGGGGGGGGGGGGGGGGGGGGGGTATCCTCGAACACATGATTTTGCAGCAGTCTGTGCGAAAAACTAAAATACTGGACAAAAGCAGTAACAGTTGTCACATGTAGTTCATCCAAATTGCCGTATTGTGACTGCTTTCGTGGACATTGCAACATTGCGACAGTCTGTGTTGTATCAGTGCTATAAATACTTTATCGTTCATTGATGGAGCAGAGAGCACGAACTGCGCCCAGAGTGACTTACCAGTCAGGACGACCCTGCTGTTGTTTACAGTGCAGGGAGAGCAAAATGGCCGTGCATAATTATAAAGCATGTTTAAATACCGTCTAAACGACCATGCTCAGGAACACCTATAACATCCCCATCGTTTCATAAGTCACAAGAATAAACGAAGGACTATAAATAAAGAGGAAATGAAAATGAAAATGGTGAACGGATTTTTTTTGTTCTTTTCTTTATTTTGGTGACCCCCAGGCTCTAATACAGAACAATATTTATCCTGTTAAAGTGGACCATAAACAGAAAGGAGAGGGTGAACCCAAAACGAAGTTCAATAAACTTAGACTTCGTTTTTAAGCGCTGTTTCTCTTCAAAATCCTGTGTGTGTGTGTGTGTGTGTGTGTGTGTGTGTGTGTGTGTGTGTGTGTGTGTGGTGTGTGTGTGTGTGTGTGTGTATTCATCACTGTAACAGAGTGTGAACTCGGAGTGACTTACCAATCAGAAGACCTTGCTGTGGACGTTGTATGGAGAGAAAAATGGATGTCCATACATTCCAAAATGATGTTTGCTACTCTTGTTTTTAATACCGCGTAAAAGACCACCGTGCCCGTACACACGTACAAACATCCGAATGATTTCATACCTCAGACGAATACACAAAAATGATATAAAGTAAAAACAAATAGAGGAAAAAAAATCGGGTGGACAAGATTTATTTTTCTGACTTCTGGCCCCTAATTTCAAAACAACATTTATCTCGATGAAGTGGATCAGAAGACGAAAGGAGAGGCTGAACCTGAAACGAAGTTGAATAAGCTTTGACTTCGTTTTCCAGCACTGTCTCTGGTCTTTATCCTATCTATTAATGTACGTTCCAGGCTACGAGATTCTTTGAGCGCTTTTAGACTTTCTCGCACCTACCCTACTTTTCCTTCTCCTGCTCTCGTCCCCCCCCCCCCCCCCCCCCCCCCCCCCCCCCAATCCCAATCCCTCTGGTTAGTCCCCTTCCCTCCCCACCCACTCTGCCTTCATCCACCCCTCGCCCTTCCGCCAGCTGTCTCTTCATCCATGGGTTCCAGA
>JADBJO010001991.1:240000-242500 GCA_016801955.1 Conus betulinus | reverse complement strand
TCTCGTCTCTCTCTCTCCTCTCCTCTCTCTCTCTGTTTGTCTGTCTGTCTGTGTCTGTGTGTCTCTGTCTGTTTTTTTTCCTGTCTTTCTGTCTGTCTGTCTGTCCTGTCTGTCTCTCTCTCCTCCTCTCTCTCTCTCTCCTCTCTCAGTCCTCCATCTCTCTCTCTCTCTCTCTCTCGTCTGTCTGTCTGTCTCGTATCTCTTTGTCTTCTGGCTCTGTTTGTCCTTTCTGTCTGTCTGCCTCCTTCCTCCATCTCCCTCCCCTCTGCTCTCTCTCCCTCTCTCTCCTTCTCCTCCTCTTCCCCCCCCCGCCCCCCCCCCCCCTCTCTCTCTCTCGCGCCTCTCCTCACCTCTCTCTCGTCTTCTCTCTCTCTCTCTCTCTCTCGCTGTTTGTGGCGTGAGGCAGTTATAGCAGTTTTAAACACTTTAGCATTCCCCCCCAAATCGGCCGTCCACCTTGCGTTCCGACTTGGCAACACTGACAAAACGCAGCCCCCGACGTAACCAGTAGAAGCCCCGTCCCCTCATTTTCTCCTCCCCGCTGAAGAATGATTGTGGGAACCCATTTTCTCGGTCTCTCTCCCTCTCTCTGTCTTTCTCTCTCTGTGGGTCTCCTCTCTCTGTCTTCTGTCTCCCTCTTCTTCGTCTCTCTCTTCTCTCACTCTGGTCTCTCTCTGTCTCTCTCTGTGGGGTCTCTCCTCTCATGCTACCCTCTCAGTCTGTCTCTTCTCTCTCTGGCTCCCTCTCCCCCCCTCTTCCTCCCCCTCTCCTCTCCCCTCTCTCTCCCCATCCCCCCCCCTCCTCTTTCTCTCTCTCCCTCTCTGTAGTGTGTGGCCCCTGTCCAGTCTTGTCAGTCCTTCTGCCGTCTCTCTGTCCCTGTCGCTCCTGTGTCTGCTCTCTCTCTTTGTGTCTGTCTGTCTGTCTTCTCTCTCTCACTCTCTCTCTCAGCCTCTCTCTCTCTCTCTCTCTCCTGTCTCGTATGTGAGTGGTGTCTGTCTCTCTGTCTCTCTCTCTGTCCTCTGTCTCTTGTATCTGTCTCTCTTTTCTCTGTCTCTGTCTGTCTGCCTGTCGTCTCTCTCTCATCTCTCTCTCACTCTCACTCTGTGTGTGAGTGTGTTGTGTGTGTGTGGTGGGGGGTGCCTGTCTGTCTGTCTGTCTGTCCTGTCTGTCTGTATTGTCTCTGTCCCGTCTGTCTGCGTGCCTGTCGATATGTCCTGTCTTTACTTTCTCTCTCTCTTTCTCTCTCTCGCTCTCTCCGGCTCACTCTCTCCTTCTCTCTTCTCGCTCTGCTCTCTCGTCTCGGTGTCTGCCTGTCGTCTCTCTCTCTCACTCTCGATCTCCATCTCTCTCTCCTCCTCTCTCTCCTCCCATCTCTGTGTGGTGTGTGTGTGACACCTAAGATCTTCTTGTGGGAATGATATCCACGTTGAACCAACTATCGAGTCCGTCCTGTGAAAAACATCATCAGCTTATGATACGCATTTTGTTCTGGAAATCAGAGGACCAGAGTCGTGCAGGCCAAAGCAGAAACCTCAGAAGCAGCTGGCTGAAAAGAGTTCCAGCTGGATCTGGCCGAGGCGGATAAGGTAAAGTAAGGTAAGGGAAGGTAATGTTGCTTTATAGCCCAGCCGGCCGCAGACGGCCTATCAAGGCTGTCATCATGTTGAAGTCAACTCACAAGTCATCGGTCGATGAGAATGGAACCCCAAAATAAAGTGTGATCCTCTGGAGGATGAAAATGCCCACAGGTGTCCGATAGCTCAGAGGTTAAGAGATCCGTGTCAATGCGACCTGGTACTTGGAGGTCCAGACCCCTACAGGGGTGCAGGTTCCAATCCATGCAGCGACATAAAATAGTGAGGAAACTGGGGTGACAATAGAGGGGCCTAGGGCAGCTGGAGCGGCCCAATTACTTTTAATGAGGGGAGGGGGAACAATGGGAGGGGGGTCTTTTCGGAAGAGATCCCGCTGTCTAGCTCTCCCGAAAGGTTCTTCCTACTAGAATCTTATTGATAGGATGGCTACTACATTCTGTAGAACCTTCCACCATCTTCAAACCAGTCCACTTGCCCAGAATCGTCAAAGCAAACTGAAAGCAGGTAAAAGATTTCAAGCAGATGTAACGTCGAGGTTTTGAGGCAGAGACATAGATCGCAATGTTTCATTTGCATGTAGCCAACGAGAATACAGGATTTATTCATTTAATGGAGTCCCAGAGAACGCAGGATTCATTCATTTACAGGGAGTCCAGAGAACACAGGATTCATTCATTTACAGGGAGTCCCAGAGAACACAGGATTCATTCAATTGCATGGAGTCCCAGAGAACACAGGGTCCATTCATTTGCATGGAGTCCCAGAGAACACAGGATCCATTCATTTACATGGAGTCCCAGAGAACACAAGGTTCATTCACATGGATCCCAGAGAATACAGGACACATTCACATGGAGCACCGAGAACACAAGACACATTTACATGGAGCACATGAAGCCCCTAGT
>JADBJO010001991.1:230000-235000 GCA_016801955.1 Conus betulinus | reverse complement strand
TGTATGTATGCATGTATGTATATGTATAGATAGATAGATAGGTAGATAGATAGCCAGATAGATAGATAGATATTAGAAATGAGAGGGAAAAAAAAATTGAAGAATGAATAAATGGGAAAAATGTATATCATAAATATGAAAACCCCTTCACTAGCTGCATGAGGAAACTATCGCAATCCCTCCTGAAGACAGATCTATATGTGTCGCCTGCTCCGAGGCCTTTCGTCCGCTGGATCGGACTCTAATTCTGTGGTGTTCCGACCACCAAGGGTTCGAAAAAGAATGCAACAGCACCCCCAAAGCAGCCAGCGAAAGGTAGTAGAATAAACAAAACGAAAGTTTGGAGAGGAAAAAAAAAAGTGTTGAAAACTAAAAAAACATTACGCAAACAGTATAAAATGTAAGGGACAATCTTTGAGCCTATGCTTGAGGATCCATTTAAGGATGCAAGGGAGATCAAAAGATACGGAACAGTCTGAGTGGTCAGCTCTGCTGTTCAATACCCCCAAGCATTGTCAGCGGCTAAGAATTGTGCAGAACAACCTTTCCTTGGATCTCGTAAGAGATGCAATCACCCACTGATTGACCAAACAGTATAATGCTGAAACAATTAAGTAGTGGGGGAAAACAAGTGCAGGTTAACAATTCTTCCATCATTATAGTAATGATTTGGCAGATTAGAAATTGAGAGGGGAAAAAAAAAAAAAAAAAAAAATTGAAGATGAAATAAAAATGGGAAAATGTATATCATAAATATGAAAACCCCTTCACTAGCTGCATGAGGAAACTATCGCAATCCCTCCTCGAAGACAGATCTATATGTGTCGCCTGCTCCGAGGCCTTCGTCCGCTGGATCGGACTCATCAGGGAGACACGGCTGATTGTGTCTGTGCTCTTGGCGTCAGATAGAGACACACCACAGTCCATAATTCTGTGGTGTTCCGACCGCCAAGGGTTCGAAAAAAGAATGCAACAGCACCCCCAAGCAGCCAGTATATATTATATTCATAATATATACGGTGACAGAGGCGTGTGTGTGTGGTGTGTGTGTGTGGTGTGTGTGTGTGTGTGTGTGTGTGTGTTGTGTGTGTGTGCGTGTGTCTGGTGTGTCTGTCTGTCTGTGTGTCTGTCTGTCTGATGCATATATGTATATGCGCGTGCGTGCGTGTTTTGTCGGTGCGTGCTGATGATTTTTTTTTTTTTTTTTTTTTTGGGGGGGGGGGGGGGGGGGGGGGGGGGGGGTCGAGGGGGGACGTAATTATGTGTGTGCGTGGGAGAGATGGTGGGTGAGCCCATACATGTGCCGACAGTCCTATTTCACAGTCCTCATTTCACAGTCCTATTCCCTTGTGTGCAGCCGTCAATAGCAGTGACTGATTGGAAAGGATATTAAACCACCCGATGCGTCTGTCTGTCTGTCTGTCTGTCTGTCTGTCTGTCTGTCTCAATCTTTGTCTGACTGTCTGTCTATCGGTCCTTTAGTTCAGCACTGACTCGTAGAGAGAACTGTAAAATCGCTTGATGCGTCCGTCCATCTGTTCCTTTGTCTAACCATGTGTTTGTTTTTGGTGAGCTGTCTGTTTCGTCTGTACTTTTTTTTCTGATTGTTCGCCGTTCCGATTCTCTCTCCGAGGCTTTTTCAGTACGTGTGTGTACGGCGTGTGTGTGTGTGGTGTGTGTGTTTGTGTGTGTTTGTGTTGTTTGTGTGTGTGTGTGTGTGGTGGTGTGTGTGTGGTGTGTGTGTGTGCGTGCGTGCGTGCGTGCGTGCATGCCTGCGTGCGTGCGCGCGCGCTTGTGTGGTGTGTGTGTGTGTGTGTGTGTGTGTGTGTGTGTGTGTGTGTGTGTGTGTGTCAGGTGTGCAATTTGAATATGACAGGCAGACAGACAGTGATAGAGAAACGGACAGACAGTGACAAAGAGGCGGAAAGGGACAGACAGACAGTGACAAAGATTCGGACAGACAGACAGTGACAGAGAGACGGACAGACAGACAGTGACAGAGAGACGGACAAAATACAGTCTTCATGTCAAGGGGGCTATCATTAATGCAGCGTCAAGAATTCATGAAACGAAAAATGTATAATACATTACAAACACGATTCCCGGTATTGATCTATTGGGAATAATAAAGTTAACGACAAACAAAAGATCACCAAACGTGGGCCTAAATGACCAGCTATGACATACGGAGAACCAAAGCACTGCCGACATTTTTTTCTCTCTGATATCATAACATTCAGCAATGAGAGAGGAGAGAGAGAGACAGACAGACAGGGAGGGACAGCAGACAGACAGAGGACGACAGGCAGACAGACAGACAGAGAGACAGAAAAGGTCCAGACAGAGAGACAAAGACAGACAGAGAGGTCAGTCAGACAGGCAGAAAAGGGCAGGCAGGCAGAGAAGAGACAGACAGGACAGGCCAGAGCAGGCAGGCAGGCAGGCACAGCAGACAGAAGAGAGAGACAGAGATAGAGAGAAACAGACAGACAAAACAGAGAGAGAGAGAGAGAGAGAAAGACAGACAGGAGAGACAGATAGACAGATGGAGAAAGACCAATACAGACAGAGAGACAGACAGACAGACAGACAGACAGACAGACAGACAGAACAGACAGACAGACGTGTGAATGCTTCGTCTCCTCGCCATCTGTGAATGAAACGCAAGACGTTGAAGAGAACTTTGCTGTTTCCAAACAAAAGGAGGGCAAAACTGTCGACCGATATTTTCAGCATGGTAAAACATGAGTCTGAGACGGACAGACAACGAGACCGTGTGACACTGTCTACAGCTTTGTTGTTGTTGTTTTGTTGTTGTTGTTTTGTTTCTTTCTTCTCTTTGTATGCTTGTTTATTTGGTGGTTGGTTGGGGGATAGATGGGGGGTTGTTTTTATGTTAAGGAGGGACAAACTACGTCTGTAGAGACTGCCACAGGCACACGATTGTGACGATCTTATTTAAGATGTGCGCGAATCTTTTCTCAGCACTATGAGACAAGGAGACATACATACAGACAGACAGCAGACAGAAAGACAGACAGAAACTACGTCTGTAGAGACTAGACTGCCACAGGCACACGATTTGTGGATCGTATTAAGATGTGCGCGAATCTTTTCTCAGCAATATGAGACCAGACAGACAGACAGACAGACAGACAGACAGACAGACAGACCGAGAATGAGACAGGACCAGACACAGACACAGAGACAGACACAGACAACAGACACAGACACAGACAGACAGACAGACAAAGACCGAGACAGAGACAGAGAGAGAGAGAGAGAGAGATACAGAGAGGGGAAAGAGAGCACAGAGAGACTCTCACAGAGGAGAGAGAGACCACACACACGCACGCACAGAGAAAAGCAACGAGAAACAGACAGGACGCCAGTCATAGTCAGCCCAGACAACAGATAAACAGACAGAGAGATAGCGGGGGGGGAGAACAGAGGACACACACCGGGAGAGAAGAAGGTGACCGCAAGCAAAACAGAGAGACCCGGAACAACAGACAGGGACAGACAGGGACAGACAGACAGACAGACAGAACAGACAGAGACAGAAAGATAGATAGGACAGACAGACAGACAAGCAGACAGACAGGCAGAAAGGCGGGCAGAGAAAAGAACCAAAACATTATTGCGCATCAGCTTTTTTTAACCTGGTCACAGCTGGTGCCATCCACTCTCTGAGAGCAACACACACACACACACACACACCCACACCACACAACACACACACACAGCACACACACACACCACAAACACACCACACACACACCACCACACACAGCCACAGTCATACCTACATACATACCTACCTACCTACCTACTATATAACATACATACATACATACATAATATACATACATACATACATACATACAGTATAGAGAGAGATAGATATAGAGAGAGATATAGTAGAGAGGATATCATATCGATATCGCTCGAGCATAGAGGCAGAGAGACCGCGGGAGCGCTGCGCGCACCACAACCACACCACAACCCCACCAGACACACACACCCAACATACACACACACAGTTCAACAACACACAGCACACAACACCCATACTACATACAATCATACATCACACATGACATACATTGCAAGATGTGACAACGCTAGGGATTAGTTTAGTTTAGCTTGAATGTCTGAACTTGATCATCTGTGCCCCACAAAACCTCTGGTTTTCATATGGCAATAAAATATTTTCCTTTTTCTTGTTCTTTTCTACATAGTATATACACCTCAGAGAGGAGAGAGAGAGAGAGAGAGAGAGAGGAGCGATGAGAGATAGAGAGATAGAGAGAGAGAGAGAAGAGAGAAGCGTCTGTAAACATTTATTCCTCTTCGTCCCCGCTCGATTCCAGTGCTGCCCATGGCTGCAGCAGAGCAGCCATCATACCTCTCCACTAGCACACGCCGTCCATTCCACCTCCCACTCCCGCTCACCTTTGAAGCTTTGTCGGTGTGTTTCAAATCACGATTAAAGGAATAACGTTCTCCATGGGGAAATTAGCAATCTATGAAACGCTGAGGAGAACGCGGAAACGCTGGTCTGTCTCTGTTCTGTCTCTCTGTCTCCCTGCCTGGCCGTCTAGCTGTGTGTGTGTTGTCTGTCTGTCTTGTCTGTCTCTCTCTCCGTTTCCTGTCTCCCTGCCTGGCCGTCTAGCTGTCTGTGCTGGTCTGTCCTGTCTCCCTCTCTCGCTGTCCTCTCCTTCGTCTCTCGGTCCCTCCGCTCTCTCTCTCATCTCGTCTCTCTCTCGTCACTCTGTGTGTGTGTGTGTGTGTGTGTGTGTGTGATTGTGTTTGTGTATGTGTGTGGTGTTTGTATGTGTGAATAATCTTGCCTGTCAGTTGAGTCTGGTCCGTCTGGTGTGTCTGTCTTTGTGTATGCCGATCGATCTCTCTCATCTCTCTCTCTCTTTTTCTCTCTCTCTCTCTCCTCGCGCCTCTCCCCGCGGGGTGGGGTGTCGGGGGGGCTCCTCCCAACTCTC
>JADBJO010001991.1:212500-225000 GCA_016801955.1 Conus betulinus | reverse complement strand
TGTGTGTGTGTGTGTGTGTGTGTGTGTGTGTGTGTGGTGTGCGTCTACGTCTGTGTGTGCGTGTGTGTGTGTGTGTGTGTGTGTGTGTGTGTGTGTGTGTGTGTGTGTGTGTGTGTGTGTGTGTGTGTGTGTGTGTGTGTCTGCGTCTGTGTCTGTGTCTGTGTTTGTGTATGATTTGCATTTAATTGCAAACCTTTGTCGTTTCCATTCAGCTATGCTTTCATGAGGTCATTATTTGGAGTTTGCCCCTTTCTGTTCGCTCCCTCATCGACTTGATCTGAAAGATACACTACTGTTCTTTCTCCTCGGGTCCTGTCGTCTGTCTGAAGATTCCTCTTTGTTCTGTTACTACTATATCTGAACAACAAACGGTTTTCAACTTCTATGTATACCAAACATATCTGGCATAGAGATCGATGGGCTGACTGAAATCTGAGAGATTATCCTCAATCTGATGCATCCCCTGGATGGAACATTCAGCAGACAAACCGCGGTAATTACGGCAAAAGAATAACATCCAGAAACTCTGTGGACAAAGACTGGAAACTGTAGAACAGTTCCAATACCTTTGTGCCATCATAAGTTCAGACGAACCAAAAAGCTGAAAACTGGCACGAACTGCACAAATGACAGCTGCACCTAGTCAATCTGTTACATAGCTTAGAGAGAAGAATTCCAGGCTGAATCGTTCGTGTGTAGACGCGTTATCCATCTTCATGCATGCATACAATTCATTGACTCTGCCTGTACTTTTGCAAAGGGAAGTTCCGAGCAATGGAGTAGTGGATGATGCACCAGGAGTATCCGGCTTCTTCTTCTCTATTGAACATGTCATGCAATCTGCAGACTTATCAGCAACATGTCAGGCGCTATGCAGACCCGTTGACCCGTAGAAGAAAAGAAATCGGATGTGGTATTGGTCAGGACACAAGATCAGCCGGACACTACAAGACTTTCTGCAAGTGCGTAGACAGGGGAGACAGACTCAACGAAACAGAGAAGAGATGAACAGACGTATTGAACCGTGGGTGGTGGCGGAGGGGGCCAAGGTGAAGGAAGGAATGGAACGAGACTGGGGAACTTTGTATTGCCGCAGCCCAGACACATGCTCGCAGCCGTCAAAGGTCAGACAACTGGAGCATCGTTCATCATTGTAGTGTTCCCATGGTAAGAGAGAGTGTATGTGTGCGTGGGGATAGGGAGAGGTTTGGGGGGGGGGGGGGGGGCAAGGAAATGTGGACGAAAGAGGGG
The DNA here is from genome assembly GCA_016801955.1 of Conus betulinus. Lineage (NCBI taxonomy): Eukaryota > Metazoa > Mollusca > Gastropoda > Neogastropoda > Conidae > Conus > Conus betulinus. The sequence continues at coordinate 223,749 of JADBJO010001991.1, read as the reverse complement.
GAAGGAGGGGCTCAGGAACAAGTGTTACGTGATCCGGCAAATGTATATGTCTTTCTTTTGTATGTGGGAGATGGAACTGGAAGAAGTGTGGGATGGAACTGGTATTAACCAGCTGGTAGTTGTAGCTTCTCTTTGAAAGATTGATTGCAGTGAGAATGCAGACCGTGTCTTCGTAAACACACTGATTGACATCTTTTTTTTTCAAAGTACTAAAATGAGATTAATGTATATGTATTTTCCTTGTGGGCATCTTGAACTGTTCAAACCAGACAGAGCATCAGTAGCTGACAATGTTAACCTGCAATATATGTGTTTTGTTGTTGTGTTGTTGTTGTTGTTGATTGAGGGGGGTTGTGTGCTGGTTTGTTTTGCTATGAAGTGTGACCATTATTGTTTTCCCGTTTTTCTCAGTTTGTTAAACATCATATTGGAAGGACGAATATTTTGCGACAATTTTCCCAGAACAACTCTGAGTCTTACTTCTTTGGTGGTTTCTTTCGCTTTTAGACCATGTACGTTGGTCTACAATGCAATCACATTTCCTCTCCCAGAAAGAGTGGGCCGTTGGTAGACTTGTGCTGTTTGTGTTAGCATTTTCCTAATGTTCTTTGGGTTTGTATCACAATGTTTTGCATCATAATCCTGTGGGCTTGTGTCTCGTTCTCTCTCTCTATTGAGTCCAATCTTTGGAACAGAATCAGTAGAGCGTTACACTGAAAGAATTAGTGTTGACCTTGCTTTGCCCAACCATATCATGTACTTTCTCAAGTGACTGAGGCCTATGTTCTATCATTTTATAAAATGAACGCGCGAGCGAGCGCGCGCGCGAGTGTAGTGGAGTTGGGTGTGTGGGGTTTGTGTGTGGTGTGTGTGTGTGTGTGTGTGTGTGTGTTTATAATCATGTGATTTAGTTATAAGTGCATCAGTATGATGTAGCTCAACACTTTGTAAATCTGTATATTCTGAGTAAAAAAAAGGGAAAAGAATTTTTAAAAGAAATTTAAAAAATGTAGCATCTACCAGTTACGATTCAACATCCCACTAGCATGAACTGTGTTAACAGTTACGTGACACATAGATCTGGCTACACCGATGTTCCACTATCAGATTTATATTATATTATACTCATTATTATTAGTATTTATCATTATTATTACTATATGGTTATTTCTTCGTTACTTCTTCTTTTTTCTTCTTCTTCTTCTGTTTCTGTTCTTGTTTCTTCTCTTTCTTCTTCCCTTCTCTCTCCATCTGCTTTCTTTCCTCTTTTCTTTTTTTCTCCCAAAAAGAAAAAAAAAAAAAATTTCTTCCTTCCTTTTTCGCTCATTTTACTTCTTCTTCTCTTTTTCCTCTTTCCTATTCTCTTTCCTTTCTCCTCGTCTCCTTTTTTTCCTTCTTTACCTCTTCTTCTGGTGGGGTCTTGTCCTTTCTTCTTCTTCATTTCCCTCTTTCTTTCTTCTTTTCTTTTTCTTACTCTTCTTTGTCCTGATCCTTCTCTTTTTCTCTTCCTTTTCTTCTTCTTTGTCGTCTCTTTTTGCGCTTTTAGCTTCTTCTTCGCCGCTCTTCTTCTTTTCTCGTCCTTCCTTCTTTTCCTTTCTACTTCTTCTCTACTTCCTCGTTGTCTTTCTCTACTTTTTCTCTTACTCTTGGGCTCATCGTTCTTCTGTTCCGCTTCTTCTCCTTTCTTCCTTCTCCTCCTCTCTCGTTTCTCTTGCTTTCGTTTTCTCTCTCTTTCTTCTCTTTCTCGCCTCTCTCCTCTTGTCCCTTTTTCTCTTCTCTTCTCTTCTTATCTCTCTCTCTCTGTCTTCTTATCTCTTCGTCTCTTGTCATTGCTCTTCTTGACTGTTCTTATTCTCTTCCTTCTTTTCCAGTTTCTTTCTTCCTCTCGGCTCTGTCTCTGTCGCTTGTGCTCTCTCTTCTCTTCTTCTTTCTCTCTTTTCTTCGTCCTACTTTTCTGTTTCGTTCTGTTTCTTCTCTTCTTGATGTCTTCGCTTCTTTTGTTTATCATTCTTATTCCTTGTCTTTCTTCCTTTCCCTCTCTTCTCTACTGTCCTGGCTCTCTTTCTTTTTCTCCTCCTTCTTTATTTTTTTTTTGTTTTTTTCTCTCTCTTTTTCTCTTCTCGTTCTCTCATCTCTTTTCTCTGGCCTTTTTCTCTCTCTCCTCTTTTTTCGCTCTCTCTCTCTCTTCTCGTCTGCCTCTCTTCTTTCTCTCTCTCCCTTCTTATTTACTTTTTCTTTTCCTCTTTCTGATCTCTCTTCCGTTCTCTCTCTTTTCTCTCTTTTTCATCTTTCTCTTCCTCTTCTCCCCACCTTTCGCTTTCTTTTTTCTTCTCCGTCTCTTCCTTTCCATGGTCTCCTCTTTTCCTTCTTCTTCTTCTTTCTTTATCTCCTCTCGTATTTCATTTTTTTTCTCTTCTTCTTTCTTACTCTATTTTTTCTTTCTTTCTCTAATATCTACTTTTCTTTTCTCTCTCTCTCTTCTCGCTCTTTCAACAAAAAGGTTTAATAAAGAATATCTAAAAAATTCTGCGTCTCTCTTCTCTTCTTCTCTTTTCTCTCGTTTAATCTTCCATTCTTTTGTCTGTCTTCTTCTTCTTCATTCTTCTTTCTTCCTATTCTCTACTTCTCCCTTTCTCTTCTTTCTTCTCTCTCTTATCTCTCCCTCATTGCTATCTCTCTCCTTTCTCTTTCTTTCTCTTTTCTCTTCTTTCTTTCTTTCTTCACTTTTTTTTTTTCCTTCTATTATTCGTTTTCTCCTTTTATTCTTCTTCAGTTGTCCCTTTTTCTCCCTCTTCTTTCTGTTATCTTCTTCTTTCTTTCTTTTCTCATTCTTTCTTCTTCTTCTTTCTAAACTACCAAGAAACACAAACATAAAACATTGCCATTGTCATTGTCATTGATATTGTCTCTCTCTCTCCCTCAGTCTTTTTTCCCTTATTTAATAGAGTTTCTTTACCATATCTTCGAGAACAAGACAGTTGCCCGAATGGAAAGCGTCTATAACGATTGAGTAAGATTGTTTCCAGATCTTTTTTACAAATTTTTTAAACATTTAATTTCTATCGTCAGTCCGCCACTGCTAGGTCACCGTGTCTTCACACGAAGCACCTTACTTAACGACAAAATATAAATTCATCTATTGCTATCCTGATGAGTTCCCCTCACTTTCTCGATTATATAGTTTCTTTAAAAAAGACATTTCTTCTAAAATTTCTGTCTGATCTGTCACAATCTCATATGAATCTGTAAGTCATCTCGTTGTTACACTTTTTTTCTTCTAGCCTTTCCCAGATTGTGGAAATATTTTGTATCGTAGAAATATTTTGTATTCCTTTTACTTTGCTCGATTAACTTATTCTCGTTTCATGCAACTGTGTCATGAAAATAAACTTATCCTTTTGTATTATAACAAGAACAGACATTTGCCAGTTTAAATGCTTACTGTTCGCTTTTCACAGCACAACTAAGAGTCTCTCTAAAGCCAGCTTAACATCTACTTTACAATCATTTTTGTATACTAGAAGAATATCTTCCGGACTTCTGTTCGTGCCGTCACTATAAAATAATTTTCCTTCTCATTTTTTTTTTTTTTTTTCCCCAAGAGCAAATCACCATTCTCCGTTACATGGGCTTCTTCTTTGCAAGCGAATAATGGCAGACTCACTGACCGCAGGGATTGTCCTGACAACAGGAAAGACTTGTGCCCTGAGATTCTCTTCAGAGAGCACGTAAGACCTCATGATGAAACCATAGCCGCGTCTGGAGTTGTACTGTCGTCACCTTCAGCGGAACAGCAACGAGCGAAGCTACGGGGTGCACACGGCAGTCTCTCGACGGTGGCGTTGTTTTGCCTGTTGACTGTGCAGTCATGAAATATGGGCTGGTACACCCTTGGGAATGCTCCTGTGGATGTTTTGTGTGTGTGTCACATCCTGTGGCTATTACAAAATAGCATCTGCCAGGGAGAATTATGTCCCTTCATGTGTCAATGGAATGCCCTGTGCGTGTCTGCACTCTATGTGAACACAGCGCAGGCTTCCAATGGTGGTGCAGGATTGCTCCCAGCTGGTTTGTTTGGGCAGTTTGAGGACAGTACTTCTCTGGTCCCCCACCCGCGCCTTTCGGTGTATCGTTTGTCTTTCAAATGAAAGAGCAGCTCTTTGAAGTTAATTTCTTAGACCTCTTACAATCAAAGAGCAGGTGTACGTAGGCTATCCACGGGAAATGTTCCAGAGATATTACACATCACATTCAGACTCCATACCCAGTGTCCGTTAATCAAGAGAGCCCGAAATCATGATGTCTGTTCAAGGAGGGTAGAGGCTTCTAACCACACTGGTCGCTTTCCTCAGTGGTAAAGCTTTTGTTGGTGTTGTAGGTAAGTGGGAGAAAACTACCACAGATGCTTGTTCCGGTGATTGTGTGTTTTGCTTCTTTGTTTGTTTGTTTTTGCTACCTTATGTTCCATGGAACTTCAGTGACATCACTCACGCCCCGCTCATTCTGACTCCCCGTTGACAGCTAAACACTGGCTAATTACCGGTACCATGCAATCCTTAGGAAGCAATCATTATCAAACCGTCATTAGGTAACCCAGCGGAGGAGACAGTGCGATTACTTCAAAGGTGTTCCATAGTGCCTGTTCTGGTCAGAACACGCAAGGAACTATTTACCAAGCCTTCTGCTGATGACGGTAATTGCTCAGCCCGTGGAGCCAGAGAAAGTTTAGCACCAAGCTCCCGGGGGGCATGACCACATTCATCCAACGCCCTTTTGTCTGACCTTATTACCTTCGTGTCCAATTTGGAAGTTTGGATGTTATAGGGTTTTTTTCCTTTGTTTTCGACGGTAGAAAAATGGGAACCCAGAGCAGTGTACTTGCTGAAAAGTATGACGAATGAGAGTGGGGTAAAGGTAACCGTCCTCTGAACAGTAGGGATTGTTGTGTGCTGCTTATACATTTGTGTGTGCTTTGAGTAGTTCACTCATATGCCGGTACTATTCGCCCATTGCTTCTGTTCATTAGCATTTACTTCAAGACCATTTTTCGTATGTTGCAGGGATATATAGAGGGACAGAATATGTGCACTTAGATAACCACATTGTGCATACACTTACATAGTCACAGACATTTAGATCTCATCTCTCTCTCATCTCTCCTCTCTCTCTCTCATCTCTCTCTCTCTCTCTCCCCTCTCTCTCCCTTCTCTCCTCTCTCTCTCTCCTCCTCTCTCTCGCCTCGGCACCCTCATCCCTGCCCCCAAAAACTCCCTCTCTTCCTCAAGATCCTCCCTCTCTCTCTCTCCTCTCTCTCTCTCCTCTTCTCCTCTCTCCTCTCTCTCTCTCTCTCTCTCTCTCTCTCTCTCTCTCCTGATAACCACATATGTGAACAGAGTAAACAGGAAACTGGTCCCTCCCTCCTCATCTCCCTCGTCCTCCTCTGATCTCTCTCTCTCTCTCTCTCTCCTCTCTCTCTCTCTCTCTCTCCTCCTCTCCTCTCCCTCTCTCTCTCTCTCTCTCTGATCGTCACATATGTGAACAGAGTAAAACTGAAGTACTACTACTTCTTTTCATGTTTACCTCATCCAGTGAGCGAGAGTGGGGTATGAAAAAAGCAAGAAATCTCTCATCATTTATACTCTGTGATAAATTATACATCTTGCCTAGTCTTGAAAATGTTCTATACTGGAATCAACGTCAAAAACAGCCACACACGCTAACAACATCAGGTAAATGCATAACACAAGCGCGCGCTCAGACACACACACACACACACACACACACACACACACACCACACACACACACACACACACACACACACACACACATACACACACACACAGTGAGAGAGAGAAGGGGAGTGTGTTTTACGTATGAATGTGTATCTGTGTGTGTATATCAGTGTATGTTTGTATGTATGTATTTACGTACGTACGTACGTACGTACGTACGTACGTACATACGTATGTATGTATGTATGTATGTGTATAAGTTTTAGATTAGCAAATAGATTTACAGTCAGTAGCATCTCCCTTTAACGTAATTGAATAAACGGTTCATATGATAACCCTACCCTGTTGAACATAGCTTAGAAACGGAGTGACCGAGATCCTTGTTTGTCCAGGCATCCTTCAATGCACCTCTATGACCAGACCTCACTGGACAATAAGAAATAAAATTACTACGGGCTGCTGCTGCCGGGTCGGGCTGTGCCTGTGGACAGGGGGTCGGAACGAGCGGCCAGGGTGCAATGCCACTGAGGGGAACACAGAAGATAAGACACCCCCCAAAAAAAAATTTTTTTAAAAATCTAGTTTCAAAGTGAGATGACTGCAGGCGGGAAATCTAAACAAATCTGAAATAAATGTTAGCGAACCGCCAAGAGAAACGTGGACAAACAAGTCACAAGACAAAACACGACGCGTTTCGACCTCTTAGGTCTTCTCCAGGCAAGATATAGGACAATCAAAATGAACGAGTTATCACTTAGCTTTGATCTCTTCAGCGCAAGGTAGGCGTTGAATGAAGACGAGGCTGCTGATAAAAAAAAACTAAAACAACACACAAAAAACCAGCCTCGTTTTCATTCAACGCCTACCTTGCACTGAAGAGATCAAAGCTAAGTGATAACTCGTTCATTTTCATTGTCCTATTTGTTTGTGTCTTGCCTGAAGAAGACCTCAGGGGTCGAAACGCGTCGTGTTTTGTCTTGTGACTCGTTTGTCCACGTTTCTCTTCGCTAACATTTATTTACGATAAATCAAAAAAAAAAAAAAAAACAATCTCGTGAAATCTTTTCCCTGTTGATGAAGTGAACGATCGTTCAAGCACCATGAAAATCATACGTTGCAGTGTTTCCTCCAGCAGGTTTCCTCCTGACAACTTGAAGCTGACTGCTCCTAGTAGACTGTGGTGATACTGGGGACTCGCTAGAACAGTCCCAAGTGCGGTGTGTATGGAGGAGTAGGAGCCCACGCGTAGGATGTCATTTATGGTAGTAGGGAAGACGAAAGAAGAAAAAAAAATCTATTAATAGGTAACATCACTCTAGAACACACAACAAACTTCCTGACTTTAGAAACTCTTCCAAAACTCTCGCATGATGTCATTGCTGATGATTCTCAGACCACCCTCCCTCCAACAACAGGGAGATTAATTGAATGGCTTCCGGTTATGATCTAGGGCTACCCACAGCTTCGCCGCAGTGTTGGCTCTTCATCCAAAGCGATTTTCAGTCATGCCGGTGGAGCATAAAGAGCTAAGGTAGGGGGGGGGGGGGGGGGGGGGGGGGGGGTGAGAAAGGGGACGGAGTGGTGGGGGTGGGCTTGAGGGGGAAGCCTCCCACAAACACTGACGGGATCTGGCCTTTTGATCCATATTTAGTTGGGGTCGACTAACCTCTTCACTTCAGCTCGCTTTCCTCCTGTTCGTTTTCTACCTCCAGAGAAGTCTAGTCAGTCACGCGATTCAGCACGGACATCAAGACATTGCTAGGGATGTCTTTCCATCCGTTATTACGTTGAGCATACCTCTCAGACGGCTACGTTTTTTCGTATAAAAGAAAATTTCTTGCTTAGAGTGTAGGAGTGGGTTTGTCTTATCTCTACCACAAAAGGAGAGCTATGCATGTTGATTATTGACATTTGTGTGTTCAACCTAAAATGAAGTGCGTCTACAGAGAGTATGCTCATCTTCCGAAATAGGTATGGAAGTCCTTTGAGTCTTGGTGGAAATGGAGTCCATTCCCTCAAGGAAGGAGTTCCAAACAGATGCTTGTCACACACACACACACACGTACACACACACACACACACACACACACACACACACACACACACACACACACAGAGAGAGAGAGAGAGAGAGAGAGAGAGAGAGAGAGAGAGAGAGAGAGAGAGAGAGAGAGAGAGAGAGAGAGAGAGAGAGAGAGAACTTTTCACACTCACGATCTTTAAGAAATGTATTGCTTTTCTGTAGTTGTTAATGTAGTGGTGATGGTGGTGGTGTGGATAGTGGTGGTATTGGTGGTGGGGGATGGCGGTGGTGGTGGCTGTTGCTGTTGCTGCTGTTGCGTTTTTTCTTTTTTTTTCAACTTCCTGATAGTCTAAACCTCTCTCTCTCTCTCTCTCTCTCTTCTCTCTCTCTCTCCGCTCTCTCTCTCTCTCTCTCTCTCTCTCTCTCTCCCTCTCACTCATTCCCGATCTTCAGCACGCACACACATTCCCGATCTTCACACGCACACACACACACACACACACACACACACACACACACACACACACACACACGAGCGCGCGCGTCAAAATACTCATTTTTCCAGTCAGATGTAGCCAAAAGACGAGCTGTTGTTTTGTGTTATCATCTGAGGACGAACTTATAATTAAACCAGTTGCGAAATTTATTGCAGAAGCGCAGAAAATGAGATCGACGAAGGACAGTCACAATCGTAATAATGTCTTTCAAGAGCTATGTGAATGAATAATTCCGTTTATCACATGAAGAAGAAATTAACAAGATGTAGCATTATCTTTTGTTTGAGTAGATGGTTGAGTGAGTATAACCTTACAGTTATGGCATGTTTGTTTGTTTTGTTTTGTTTTCTAATTGTAAAGTGGTTGGATATGGAAGGAAGAGGAGAGTAGGAGATGGGGAGAGAGAGAGAGAGAGAGAGAGAGAGAGAGAGAGAGAGAGAGAGAGAGAGAGAGAGTGGGTACATCATCTTCCACACCAACACCAGCTCGTTGGTTTCCTTTCTCTTTTATTTCAAATAATGGTTGGATCGAACCAATCATACTGACCACCGACCTCAGGACAGTGCGTGCATGCTATGGCTCCTCACGTTTCACAGTTACCCTGGCCCAACAATGGCTGTTGCTTTTAAGCCCTTAACATATACAAACACCTGAATAACAGAACCAGCGTCACAGCCTTCACCACACTGTGCTCAAAGTGAAGAAAAATGATCTCAGACCCAGAGGGCTGGGAGTATATAGGCCTCCCAGTCCCTTTCAACAAGATCTTTCGAGAAAACTCCTTTGTGGCCTGTGTCACGATGGAACCACTAAAAGCGTCTAAAGTGTCTAGGATCTGGCTCACTGGGCTGCTCTTGAACAGACATTCTATCCCCCAGGGCCCGACAACCAGCGGGGCCGACCGCCATGTAAGTGGCTGGGTCTGGAGAAGTGCAGAGGAAACAGACCCTTCAGACTCCTTCCCTAGGGCAAAATCCAGCGACTCCTCCCAACTGAGGATATTTACCTCTCTAAAACCTCAAGTCCACCTCAGCAAAGACAACCCCGCCAACCACGGCTCCGCGGTCCCCAGGGCTGTCCCCCCGGGCTATACGTAGTCTCCCAGACCAAGCCATCCAGACCAGCCATGGTCAAAGAGAAGCTCCAGAGCCTCCTCAGCAAAGGCGACACCAATTACGATGTGGCTAAAGTCCAATGGCTGTCTTTTCAAAACCCAGTCTGCCCAGACCAGCCGTAGGCAGATTGTCCGCTGAGTGACCAGCCTCTTATCTGGCATTCCAAACTACCAGCTAGGTTACTCCCTCACTGCGATTCTATCCCACGTTTGTGGTTTTAACCACTAAAATCTCTCTATTCTCAAAAGTTGGGCACAATCATACCCTTTACCTATTGTTAATACATCATGAGTATGTACGAGGATATCCGGGAATGTTCCGGTCTTATGCGTTTTGTTTGCTTTTGATTTGATTTACACTTGGTTTAACTGTGTAATATTTGCACGTGATGAAAGAGGGAAGAACAGGTTATTGTTCTGTTACAACACTTGTCAATTTTTTTTTTTTTTAGTAATGACAATGGAATATCAAAATGTCAAAGTGTGTGTGTGTGGTGTGTGTGTGTGTGTGTGTGTGTGTGTGTGTGTGTGTGTGTGTGTGTCTCTATCTCTCTCTCTCTCTCTCTCTCTCTCTCTCTCTCTCTCTCCCCTCTCTCTCTCTCTCTCTCTCTCTCTCCATCTCTCTCTCTCCATCATTTCCATCTATCTCTCTCTATCTCCACGGTTGTCATTTCCATATTTTGATTGTGAGTCTGATGCCTAGACAACCAGCCTTCCACATCGCTACATTCACTCTCCATCTCTTGCCCATCCTGCTTTGCTTCTAGTATGGAATTCCATGATGTCTTGGAGGTGGGGGGGGGGGGGGGGGGCGAGAGGTGGAAGGGGTATGTGTGTAAAACTAACAGTACGAAATGTTCAGGTTTTTTTTTTTCAAGGCTATCTGATCCATATGAACAGGAGAGGTAACTCATAATATAAAGTATCATGAAGGACCTCTTTTCATGTATGATATGGAAATTGTTCTCTTAATTTCAAACATTCTGTGTGTGCGTGCGTGTGTGTGCGCGCGCGTGTGTGTGTGTGGGGGGGGTGGGTGCGTGCGTGCGTGCGTGCGTGTGTGTGTCGTGCGTGCGTGTGTGTGTGTGTGTGTGTGTGTGTGTGTGTGTGTTGTGTGTGTGTGTGTGTGTGTGTGTGTGTGTGTGTGTGTGAGTGAGAGAGACAGACAGACAGACAGAGAGAGAGAGAGAGAGAGAGAGAGAGAGAGAGAGAAATAATTTTGAAATGGGAGAGGGAGGGAGAGCACAGAGTTAAAAGGACATTGGGATCAGTTGGCATTTGGAATGCATTTGAATTTTCTCAGTGTCTCTTTATCTCTAATTCTAACACTGCTTCTAAATAAGCTGGAACTCCAGGCAGTGGCATTTGAGACACAGCATTTCCCTCTAGCCTCAGTGGGACTTCTTCGTCTTCTGCGTAAGCAGGCTGATACTCCTGTGGACGCTCTCTATATGGACAGGCAAGTATTAATCCCATCTATCCAACAAAGGGAGTGGAATTTTGTGTGTATGGCCATTTTTATCCCGCCTCTTCGGGGAAGGTGCATGCTATGTGTAACGTGTCATCCATACCAACGGCCAAACTGGCCTTCTGTTCCGAAAGTTGGTAATGGGACATTACGTGTGTGCAAGATAAACCTCGGTTTATAGTTTCATTCGACGATCGTGGGACGATCTTCGTAATAAAATGCTCTCATAACTTAGTCGCTTGCTCAGATAAAGACGGACTGTGCAGACAGATCTGCCTTTTTTTCGGTTAACATATAAAGACGGTAGGTAACTTTTGCTTCTAATCTGAAACACGTACATCCACGTGGCTTCATTATTGCTCGTGGTACCCGTTAGTCTAGCACATATACTTTCTAGGAGCATATGGAGCAAA
>JADBJO010001991.1:205000-207500 GCA_016801955.1 Conus betulinus | reverse complement strand
GTGTATGTGTCTCTGTCCCTTCATTTGTCCCCGAGACAGTTTTCAAAAGAATACATTTCAAGCCAAAATAATACCTTTTTACATGATATCGCCACTCTCCTGTGATACTATCGATCAGAATTTTGCCAGTACGTAGTCAACGTTTCTAGGTCTGCAAGAACATGCGTCTGGCTTACAGTAATAGAACTGTAATGTGGATGGTCTGATTGAAATCAGTGGCAGTTACTTTGTGGATTCCATCGCTGTGACCGGCAAATCCATGCAGTGTTCGAATGGGACACACAGAAACGCTGGGACATACCAAACGGATCTTAAATGGAAGCCGATCCAACTTTGGTCGTCCCGTCCCACCCCTCTGTCCTCTGTCTCTTTGTCTGTCTGTCTGTCTGTCTGCCTGTGTGTGTGTGTGCCTGTGTGTGTGTGTGTGTGTGTGTGTGTGTGTGTGTGTGTGTGTGTGTGTGTGTGTGTGTGTGTGTGTGTGTGTGGTGTGTGTGTGTGTGTGTGTGTGTGTGTGTGTGTGTGTGTGTGCGAGAGTGTATACAGGCGTGGGTGTGTGCGTGTGCACAGGTGTGTGCGTGTATGGCATGTCTATAGCTTGTGCAAGAAAAACAAAAACAAAAAAAAAGGAAGTATGCAAGTGCACTTTAAAGTGTAATGCAAAGTAGAGGAGTAGTGCTGGTCAGCAACGCTTAACTATTTCAGACCATTCATAGACTTGTAGAATAATTCCCTTGCTCTTGGACAATTAATGAACAGACGGCTTACATCGCGTGCTTCTCAAAACGTACATGTGATAGTTCTATAGAATTTTGTACGAAGAGACGTATGAACACTTAACTGCTAATCTCCCTAGACAGAGAAGGAAGGTATCTGTGTGTGACGGCGTGGTCGTTTGTGTATATGTGTGTGTGTCTGTGTCTGAGGCTCTTCCTCCATATGTGTATGTGTGTGCGCGCGAATGTGTTTGTGTGTATGTGTGTGTGCGGGGGGGGGGGGGGGGGGATGTGTGTGGATTTGTATGTGTGTGTGTGTGTGTGTGTGTGTGTGTGTGTGTGTGTGTGTGTGTGTGTGTGTGTGTGTGTGTGTGTGTGTGTGTGTGTGTGTGTGTGTGTGTGTGTGTGTGTGGTGTGTGTGTGTGTGTGTGTGTGTGTGTGTGTGTGTGTGTGTGTGTGTATGAAGGGAGTGGTGTTTATCAGGGATGTCTCATTGTCAAAGTCGATCATATGTATGTCTGTTAAAAAAAAAGCCCACTCGAAATAAAGAAATGATAAATGAATAAATGTAAAAATAAGTAACACAGTCAAAATAAAGAAATGACAAACTAACTAACTAACTAACTAACTAACTAACTAACTAACTAACTAACTAACTAACTAATTGAATAATCGATAAGTAGATAAACAAATGAATACATAAACAAATACATAGATAAAGACACCTTAGAACTGGATTCATTTTGCAGAAAATCTTATATCAATTTAAGAAACATTTGGGTCTTTCAGAAATCAAAAAACGTTATACAGTTGACCCTGAACAAGGAATTCCTGTGGTCTGCAATGTGCTGATGTCGATTGTCACGTAAATTTCAATACTCTACGTACGTACATTCTTATGAGTGACTTCGTACATAGGTCCACACTACGAAGCTTCCTTACATTTTAAAAGATATGTGGGATGTGTAAGAAGAGTGGACTGTGTGTCATCAGCACAAAACTGTTTCTTACCTACAGCCAGCAGTGGCTGCTGATAAAAAGACGTTTTGGTTTGAAAGGATATGTAAACTATACACTTTATGTTTGCACTTCCTTCATTCTGTCATTAAAAAGATTCATTCGCTCACTGCCTGTCTTAAGTGATGATCGTTCAGCCCTTTATCTGTGCTACCCGATGTTTTTTTTTTCTTCTTCCTTTTTTTTCTAATTCTCTTATCTGTTTGCAATATCTGCCTTTTCTCCTCCTCCTCCGTTGCCTTGGCATCAGTCTCTGGTTTTTTGTGTATATCATCAGAGGATTTTGTTTTAACTCTGTCATCATTCTGCCAGACAAACGCATCTTTTGTATTTCTCTGTTTTCTCTTTTCTTTTCTTTTCTTTTTTCAGAAAGTTACACAATTGTCTCTTTCTGTCTACCAACTGGTGAGTAAAAATCTTTGATCTATATTAATCCATTCCATATAAGGCATATCCTGGGCTCTTTTTCATCAATAACCACGGCATCTTGTCTTTTACATTCTTTCCACCTGACACATCTTAACTCCTTTTTTTTTCAATCTCGTGAGATTTTCATTTAAGCCAGGGTAGGAAGAAGAGGAGGCACAAGAAAGAGAAGGGGAACTTCCTGTAACTCTGGACAGTTTCTGGCCTTTTGATCTATATTTGGTTGAGTCGACTAACCTCTTCACTTCAGCTCTGTTTCTCTTTCTTGACCAGGGACAGAGAACGGTTTGTCACGCGATTCAGCACGGACATCAGGACATTGCTGGGGGATGTCACCTGATCCG
>JADBJO010001991.1:197500-200000 GCA_016801955.1 Conus betulinus | reverse complement strand
GGATGAGGATGAGGATGAAGATAATGCTATGGATGAGGATGAAGATAGTGCTATGGATGAGAATGAAGATAATGCTATGGAGTTCTGTTCTGGCATTTTCTGGTAATGATCTTTCTCAGTGATGGTATCTTTGGGAAAAAAAAAAAAGATGATTTTGTCTGATGTTCTGTTACTTGGCATTTGTTTGAATTTTCTTTCTTTTCCATGGCAGACAGAAGATGGCGATACAGAACAATCTATCTGTTAAACACTAATGTTGTCACTTGTTTAAATGTGCTTTCTTTTCCATGGCAGAAGGTGGGGATATAGAGCAATCTAGCTGTTCACAGCTTATTTTGTCATCTGTTCCAGATACTCTGTTTATCCATGGCAGACGATGGGTATGCAGAGGATCTAGCTATCTAACACTAATTGTGATGCCACGAATGGATAAAGAAATCAGGTTTGTAATGCTATGAAATATTGTGAGCTAATTATTGATGTGTGTTTCTGTATATTTGTTTGTCATGTAAATTTTGCTAATTGTTGATCTTTTTATATGCTTGTCCTCATCGGGATCCTGTGGGGGGTTTGTTTTCAGTACAATCATCTCCTGGAAATCCTGTGCTCATAGCTTCCATTTACCCTGCCACTGTCTGTGACTCTGCCTTGATTATTTATTTTCTTTTACTGTTATCTCATTTATATCTGCCATCGTGGGCAGTTATTATTTATTTATTCCGGAAGGGCTTTCATATTTATGATATGCATTTTCCCATTTACTTCATCTTCATTTTTTTTTCCTCTCAATTGCAAATCTTTGCCAAGTCATTACTATAATGATGGAAGAATTGTTAACCTGCACTTGTTTTCCCCCACTACTTAATGTTCAGCATTATATATATATATATATATATATATATATATATATATATATATATATATATATATATATATATATATATATATATATATATATATATTAGCAGTTTTTTACATACAAGCGTGTTTTGCTGTTATCTGGCAATTAGGCAGTTAAACTTGTAAACCCTGTACAGAGTGGACAGTGGCGAGCCATACTGCTGTGTGTATTTGTCCACATGTCCTTTTAATGAACTGCGGAAGGAACCGATATATTTTAAAACTATTTTCTTATCTGGGAGTGTAAAACTAAGGGGAATGCCTGGAGATTGCAGCACGGCCTAATACTATAAGACTGGGTGTTAATAGTTAAGCTACAATGTGAACTAATATTTTTGGTTTTGGTTTCTTATTAAGGATTTTTGTTTTTTTTTCTTTCGATGGTCTGGCTTGTTCCATAAACGTGATTTTCGTCATGCGTTTGACAGCCCCGAAAGGGCTCTGTGTAATAGATTGACTTTAATGATCGAAACTTAAGATTCAAACGTTCTTTGCATGTTTGTGCCTCTACTGAACGAGGGCCAAGCGCACAAAAAGAGTTGAACTTGCTGATCGGTTATTCTCAATGTCAATGAGAGTGCCTTGCCTTGAGGGTATTGAACGTTGGAATTGATGTTTATAAAAAAGCACACTTGCTTGACTGCAGGGCATTATTGAGCATTTGTGTCACGCACACTCACACACACACACACGCACACACACACACACACACACCACACACACACACACACACACACACACACACACACACACACACAGAGAGAGAGAGAGAGAGAGAGAGAGAGAGAGAGAGAGAGAGAGAGAGAGAGAGAGAGAGAGGTCAGAGACAGACAGAGAGACAAAACCAGATACAGAGACAAAGAGAGGGACAATGAAAACGACTATCACAAAGACAATGATAATGATAATGATTGAATTCTTTATTTTGCAACGGTAAAAGTATTGGCTAAGGTACATGTTTTCATACTTGCCGTTACTAATTTACGAAGTTAGTACGAAATGACACAACGTATGCGTCAAAGCTTGATTATACAAACACACAACAAACCAAACAAACAAAACAAGAACAATCACCACCAAGAGGCAAGTGCTGGCATCAACTCTGGAATAAGCACATGTGAAGTACAACAACTACCACAAATCAATTAACTGCAAGAAAATAGCATCTATAGATGTAGCCAATCTTATAGGCATTTGTGAATTGAAAGCAGAGACAAAGAGAGAGAGAAAACAGAGACAAAGACAGAGACAAAGAAGGAGACAGACAAAGACAGGGACAGGAATAGGAACAGACAGAAACAGAGACAAAGTACTTACGCATAAGTGTGTTCAACATGGATGACTAAACTGATCATGACATCTCTACCCTGTGGCACATAACTGTGAAATGGATCAGCAAAATCATTTATTGTCCAAACGGTCTTCACAGCACCCTAACAACCTAACGTGGCTGGACAACGAAATAAACTTTAATGAATTACTGTCCCTGTACCGGCAGTAAATGATCATGCAGATAGCATAGCATCATTTGTTACATCATTTTTTTACAGGGGGTAGCATAGCATCATCTGTTACAGGGGTTAGTAGAGCATCGTTTGTT
>JADBJO010001991.1:187500-190000 GCA_016801955.1 Conus betulinus | reverse complement strand
GTACAGTTTGAAAGTCAACATCTGTCAGTTTCAATGCTGGTTCATGGTCTGACATGGTACATACATACACGTACATACATACATACATACATACATACATACATACATACATATACATACATACATACATACATACATACATACATACGAAAAAAAAGCAAGGGGAAAGAAGAAAATCATCACAAGGTTGTGTAAAGATACTGGGAGCGTAGTTACAGATCAACGACATATTTTAGAACAGGTAACATTCTATAAAAAAAAAAATGTATAGTCAGCCTGTACAAGTAAACAACGTTAGTGAATCTGTTGATGTGTTCTTAGAAAACTGAAAGCATTCCTTGCATAGATAAAAAAACGATATTGCTAGTTGTGAATATATGGACACTACTGAGGAAACAACAAACGCTTAAAAAAATAAAAAAATGGATCAGCTCCAGGGAGCGATGGAATAACTATTGCGTTTTTATAAATCGTTTGGAATAAAATAAAAGTAATCTTAACAAACTCGTCTGTGGAATCTTTTGATACAGGAGAATTAGCATGTACTCAAAACAAAGGCATAATAACATGTTACACAAAGGGAAGAACTTGAACCAGACAAACTGATTAATGGAGAGACCAATAACTCTGATAAACACTGATTATAAGATACTAGTATTGACAGAAAGAATTGGTAAACTTATCCACAAATTAGTTAATAACGACCAAGTAGGCTATATCAAAGGCAGAAACATTGCAACAATTGTACAATCAATAGATGGCGCAATCAATTACCTTAACCAAACAAATAAAGCGGGTTACTTGCTGGCAGCTGATTTTTCAAAAGCGTTTGACTCAGTGTCTACAGATTTTCTGTTGGATACCTTTGAAGGTTTTGGTTTCGGAACTGAATTCAGAAAAAGCGTTGCAAAACTGACAAAGATCACCGTTAGTTCAATAAATCATGGAGGATGGCTATCTGAACCTTTCAAAACTTTCTTGTGGGATTAGACAAGGATGTCCATTTTCTCCACTAGCCTTTGTTCTAGCAGTGGAATTGTTAGCAATTTAGGTCAGAGATAGCTCCATATCTGGCATTAAGGTCCCAACCACTGTTCCAAACAATAATATTCGTTTAAAATCAAACAAATGGAGGACGATACAGCCCTATTTCTCAGAGATAAAGGAGTCATGGATAAATCTTTAGAAATCCTTAGAATATTTCAAAGTTTTTCTGGTTTAAGATTAACCATACAGAAAACGAAAGCCTTACCTATAGGAAGGCAAAAAAAGAGAACCAGAGCTTCCTTTCAACACAGTAGATAAAATAAAGATCTTAAGCATTTATTCCAAACATGATAGGATGGCTAGGAACATTGAAGATAATTGGACTAATAGGATGTATCAAATGAATAAACTGATCAGAGAATGGAATAAACGGGATATTATATCCAAGGTAAGATTGTTGTAATCAACACATTTTTTATTTCGACAGTTTCGGTGTATTATGCAATCCATAGGACTTCCGGACCATGCGCGAAACAAAATTAACTCAACTCCTTACGAATTCCTTTAGAAGAAGAAAGATTTGCCAATAGAAAAGCTTTCGAAAATGTTAAAAGAAAAAATAATGGAAGCAATTTTGGAGGAAGGAGGACTTATTATGATTAGTATCAGTAATCTTAACAAATTGTTTGTACTTACAATGGGCGAGGAAACTCTTTTTAAGCCACCGAACAAGAAAACTGGTCATTAATACCAAGATGGCATTTACAACAACTCACAGACAGATGCTTGTGTGCATAAACTGCAGAGCTAAAAACCCTAAAGGATTGTAGTTTAATCAGGAATGAGTTCTGGAAAGAAGTGGTAGCAGTTTATCTAAACCACAAACTATTATTGAGAAAACTTGATGACCTTGACAAAAGCAACTTTTTCACAGTCAATGCCCTTTTCACAACAATCTAATTCGGTATAAAGATCATGTATTATATTTCAAAAAAACTGGGCAAATGATGGCATTGAGCGAATTAAGAATGTAATTCATGAAAGAGAAAATAGAGTACTGACTTTAGAAGAAATACAAAAAAATGGGTTGGACTGAACAGGGCCCTTGCATTGTTCCAGTACAATGCTTTGATTAACTCTGTGCCAGCGCAATGGATCCAGTGGATCCAGTCAGGAGAATTTTTCTGTCTGTCTGTCTTTCTGTCTGTCTGTCTCTCTCTCTCTGTCTCTCTGTCTCTCTGTCTCTCTGTCTCTCTCTCTCTCTCTCTCTCTCTCTCTCTCTCTCTCGTTGACAGCATTTTTCCAGTATTCTGTTTCTCTTCCAATGTCTGTTCGAAAGTCCTGCCTGGAGAAAATAGTCTCCTATCCAAACTAAACTCAAAGACTTGTAATAGTCATGTCAGAGATGTGCATGCTGTCTGCATGCATATTCCATTTGAGGCATGACATAGGAATGTCAATACTGTCCATGCATTATCCCCCTTCTTTTCACAAAGACAAGACCAAGATATTC
>JADBJO010001991.1:177500-182500 GCA_016801955.1 Conus betulinus | reverse complement strand
AGATGGAACTAACAGTGTGTGTGTGCGTGTGTGTGTGTGTGTGTGTGTGTGTGTGTGTGTGTGTGTGTGTGTGTGTGTGTGTGTGTGTGTGTGCGCGCGCGTAAGAAAAGAAACATTGTTTGTTCTCTTTGCACCAGTCTGCGTGTGTATTAGATAAGTGAGCACCACAAACAGCCTTGTTACTGTAAGGTTATCTGTGCGTCTGAAAAATGTGTCACCATTTTGGCAAGAGTTGCCTTATTAATTATTTTCTGTGCAAGTCTTCCTGTCTCACTCAAGATCTTTGATTTCAATGTTTTTGTGTCCCCCCCTCCTTGTGTCATGTGGACATCAAAAAAACACTGATATTGAAACAAACAGATTCACCTCAATGGTGCTACAAGAGTTTCCAGTCCGTGTTTTGTTTTCTGTTGCCTGTAATTGGCAGAATCCGGACGTGGTTTCTTGTTCCTTTTGTTCGCTGATTTGCTTGCTGTTTTATCTTTCGCGTCACATCGATCACATCACACCCACGCCCCATTCATGACTACTCTCTGGTGTATTCCATATCAGCTCCAGCATCTGCAATCCAAACGAAACAGTCATTATCAAGTCATCTTGAAGCAACAGTCCAGAGAAAAAACACTACCTTGCTGCTGAGTCAGTTCTGTGGTGTCCAATGGCTCACGTTCAGATGCAACATGTGCAGGATACCGTTTACTATCCCCTATTGACGACAATGATTGCTTTGTTGCAGAGCTAGCGGCAGTGAGCATCGCCCTTCAAAGAGTGCCACCCACGCCTTTCCAACAACAGTCCTGACAAACTAGCAGATATTGACGACCTCGACAAAAAACTCACCAAGAACTTAGACATGGGGAGGAAATCAGAAGTGACGTCATCAGGAGCGAAGGGCTTGATGGGCTATCGATCAGGGTGAAGATGATGTCATGAAGTTCGATTCCGGGCTTACCTTGTTCTGTTCTTTCTCAGTGGTTATTATCCTAGGCAAAAAAAAAAGGATGTCTGTAATTGATGCTAGCTTCACGTCCTGCTGTTTGTCATCTGTTTTGATCTTCTTTCTCTTCCATGACAAAAGATGAGGATACAGAGCGACCCAACTGTTTAATATTAATTTTGATACTACCAATGGGAACAGAAGCAATGTTTCTAATGCTGTGAAATGTTGTTTACGGGTTATTGATGTGTGTGTTCTGTACATCTGTTTCTTGTGTCTATAACTTTCACTAATTGTTGCTTCCTTTTATGTTTGTTCACATGGGAAATCATCTGGGGTTTTACTGTGCCAGCATCTTCTGGAAATTATATGCTAATAACTTCCTTTTCCCTTTGAGTGTCTTTCACTCTGAACTTTTTATCATTTGTTATTATCATCATCATCATCATCATCATCATTGTTATCATCATTATTATTATTATTATTATTATTATTAGTAGTAGTAGTAGTAGTAGTAGTAGTAGTAGTAGTAGTAGTAGTAGTAGTATTAGTATTATTATTATTATTATTATTATTATTATTATTATTATTATTATCTGTTGTTTCCTCTTCTGTGCCTTCGTGGATGATTGTCCTGTGTTTTTTTTTCTGGTTACTCATATTTTATGTTTTTTCGCAGTTTATGAGATGCCAGCTTTTTTGCTATTACCTGGCAATTCGGAAGTTAAATTATAAATCCATACAGAGTTGATAGAAGTGATCTACATGGTGATGTGTATTTGCCCATATATCCTTTTTTATGAACTGCTGCTTCTGGAACCGATTTTTTTTTTCATCTGGGAGTGTAAAATCAAGGTCTTTTTTCTGCCTAATGCTATTGAACCTCGTGTCAGTAGTTAATCTGCAATGTCAAAACCGTATTTTGCTTTTGATTTCTTTTTCAGGATATGTCTCATTTCGATGGTCTGGCTCCTTTTTGTAATGTAACTTTCTTTCTGCATTTGACAGGCCTGTCTCTGTGCAGTGGATTTCAGATTTCATTATAATGACTGAAACTTAAGATTTAAGCTTACTTTGCATGTTCTAAATCCTCTAGTGGGTGAGGCTTAAGTGAGAAAAATGTTGAACCTGTTCATCAGTTCCGCTAGATAACAAAGAATATGCCTTGTCTTAAGACTATTCAATGCTGGAGTCGATGTTTTAAAACAGCACACATGTTAGATTATAGGACATTATGGATATTTTGTGTCCCACGTACATATATACACATGCACTTACGTGGACGTCCGCCACACACACACACACACACACACACACACACACACACACACACACACACACACACACACACACACATCACACACACACAGACACACACACACACACACACACACACACACACACACACACACACACACACACATGCCGCGCGCGCGCGCAAGCACACACACACACACACACACACACACACACACACACACACACACACACACACACACACACAACACACACACACACACAATGAGGAGAGAGGAGAGAGGATACACCACACCAGAGATGACACAGACACACACAGACAGATGAAGGAGAGAGAGAGAGAGGAGAGAGAGAGAGAGAGAGAGAGAGAGAGAGAGAGAGAGAAAGAGATGAGAGAGAGGCCGGAGAGTGAGGGAGGAGCGAGAGAGAGACATTGGAAAGTCACAATAAGTGTAAACGGAAGGATGGAGGAGAGGAGGTTCACAAATCATGAATGGACACAATCAATGACATGTCCTTTCAACATGAAGGATAAACCATCTGTCCTGTGACAAATAGCAGAAATGGATCAGCACAGACCATCCGTTGTCCACGTACCCCTCACTGCACCCAACGACTGATGAGGCTGGACAACGAAATATGTCCTTGTAGAGGAAGTAAATTATCATATAATTAGCATAAACTCATTTGTTACAGTGTTTCTTGTGGCGTGGTGCCTAATGGCGACTTGACATGACAAATCCCTGTGGATTGTCAAGTTGGGGCTGGGACGAGACAACCCTTTGTGGCTGATGGAGGAATCAGAAGCTAAGCTGTGTGGGACTGAGGTGGCAC
The DNA here is from genome assembly GCA_016801955.1 of Conus betulinus. Taxonomy (NCBI): domain Eukaryota; kingdom Metazoa; phylum Mollusca; class Gastropoda; order Neogastropoda; family Conidae; genus Conus; species Conus betulinus. The sequence continues at coordinate 179,472 of JADBJO010001991.1, read as the reverse complement.
AGAAGATGAGGGGGGGGGGGGGGGGGGGGGGGGGGGGGGGGGGGGAAAAAAAATCTATTGATGGGTAACCTCACAGCAGAATGCAACAGCAAACTTCCTAAGGAACTGCACGAAATTCTGCAATTATCAGAATCATCTGTGTGGGACTAAGGTGACATAGAAGATGACAGGGAATTAAAAGAGTGTATCGATGGGTAATGCAACAGCAAACGTCCTTAGAAACTACACAAAAAATTCGGCATGATGGAACCACTGATTCTCAGATTGATTTTCCGCTACGGAAGGGAATTAAGTGAATGGCATCTGACCTTGTGCTGGACTTTCCAGAGCATAGAGGTCATTTCTGGCACAAACATCTGCCCTTCATCCGAAACGATTTTCATTCATGGAAGGGTAAGGTGGAAAAAGAGGGGAGAGGTGGAAATGTGGGTGGGTGGAGAGGAGGTTGAGAGGGAGATTCCCACAAGTGGCTAAGAGACCTTGGCGTTTGATCTATGTTTAGTTGGAATCAATCCACGTCTTTACTTTGGTTCAGTTCCTTCATTTCTCTGTTGACCGAGAGGGAAGCGCGTTTTCATTACACGTTCCAACACAGACCTCTGGAAATTGCTGGAAGTTGTCTTTGGATCTGTTATTACATGGAACGTGTCCATCAAACGGCTCCATTTTCATGATCAAACTTCATATTGGAAAGTGTAATCATCGTGTTCTTAAAAAAAAAAAAGAGTATTATCTTCTTTAAAAACAAAAAAACAAAAACAAAAACAAACAGTATCATGTGTGGAGGATATCAACAGTCTTGTAGTATTCCTGAAATACTAAGATCTTCGCTTCTTGTTTGAACTGGTGTGTCTATTCCCATGACAAACGACTTCTCAAGCAGACTTTAAAGAGAAGTTTCAAAACGAGGTCACTCAGGGCGGGAAAATGAAGCAAATGTTAAAAGGAAACGGATTTACTTCCATCAGATGATACAGACAAACAGAGTACAGGACAAAACACAATGTATGTTGACCTCTTGGCTCTTCTTCAGGCAAAAACAAGCAAGATTTAGACCATGAAAACGAAGAACGAGCAGCCACTTATCTTCTCATATTCGACGCAAAATGGCAGTTTATGAAAACAAGCCGTTAAGAAGGGATCATGGGAGTTGAAATAGTAATAATGACAATAATAATAATAATAATAATAATAATGGTGGCAATAGCAGTGATAGTGATAATAGTGACTATGATGAAAACGCAAGTAATAAGAGGAAGAATACTGGTTGTTTTGTTTGTGTTTCTTTGTTTGGTTGTTTTGTTGTTGTTGTTGTTGTTGTTGTTGTTTTTGCACGCCCACGAGTACACAGAGGCATGCAGTTAAATGCATGCATGAAAGAAGGGATAATTTGGAGAGCGCCAGTGGCGATCACTTAGGCGAGTGACTAAGCAATGCGAGAGAGAGAGAGAGAGAGAGAGAGAGAGAGAGAGAGAGAGAGAGAGAGACAGAGAGAGAGAGAGAGAGAGAGAGAGAGAGAAAGACAGAGAGACAGACAGGCATGGAGGAAGAGACATTGAGATAGAGACAGAGACAAGGACAGAGAGACACAAAGAAAGTGCGCGCGAGAGAGACAGACAACGGAGAGACAGAGAGAGTGAAAGACAGACAGTAAGAGACAGAGACACAGATAGAGACAGAGAGAGAGAACAATGGCACAGAGCAAGAGAGAGAGGAGAGAGAGAGAGAGAGAGAGAGAGAGAGAGAGAGAGAGAGAGAGAGAGAGAGAGAGAGAGAGAGAGAGAGAGAGAGAGAGAGAGAGAGAGAGAGAGGCGATCTATAACAGGGTGGCATAGCTGTTGTTAAGTTTATTTTTCAGATGCTGATTTTTTTGTTTGTTTCTTTCTTTGTTTGTTTTTTTTTTTTTTTTTGTCATATTTCAGTCTATGCCACAGCTTCCTTATAATGACTTTTTTTTTAGTGCTGCACTTTT
>JADBJO010001991.1:160000-167500 GCA_016801955.1 Conus betulinus | reverse complement strand
TTCTTTCCTCCTCCTCCTCCTCCTCCTCCTCCTCCTCCTCCTCCTCTTTTCTTCTCCTCCTCCGTCCGTCTTCCGCCTCCCTTCCTCCATCTCCTTGTACTCTTCCTCCACTTCCCTCTCGTTCTGCTCATCTTCCTCTCCTGCTCCTCCTGCTCCTCCTGCTCCTCCTCCTCCTCTTCTTCTTCTTCTTCTTCTTCTTCTTCTTCTTCTTCCTCTTCTTCTCTTCTCTTCCTTTGTTCACCTCCCCCTTTCTTTCTTGGCGTTGATGTCAGTGGTGTGAAATGTTTCCATGAAAAAAAAATGAAACATTCAAATTATTTTCGTCCTTTCAGCAGTCTTTCATACTTATGATTCTTCTCTCTCTCTCTCTCTCTCTCTCTCTCTCTCTCTCTCTCTCTCTCTCTCTCTCTCTCTCTCTCTCTCTCTCTCTCTCTCTCTCTCTCTCTCTCTTTGCCTTATCTTATGTTGACCCTATTTCAGGGCGAGGACTGGATGTAAAAAAAACATCAGTGCTTATCTATTATCCTCGTAAATAAAGAAATTTGGTCTTGTCTTGTTTTGTCTCTCTCTCTCTCTCTCTCTCCTCTCTCTCTCTCTCTCTCTCTCTCTCTCTCTCTCTCTCTCTCTCTCTCTCTCTCTCTCTGAGTGTCTTTTCCATTAACAGTCTGATTCTTAGACACTCAATGTTCCACATGGCTACATCCACCCTCCACCGTTAGTCAGGTCGGCTCAGTTTCCATCACGGGATGTGTGTGTGTGTGGTGTGTGTGTGTGTGTGTGTGTGTGTGTGTGTGTGTGTGTGTGTGTGTGTGTGTGTGTGTGTGTGTGTGTGTTGTGTGTGTGTGTGTGTGTGTGTGTGTGGTGTGTGTGTGTGTGGTGTGTGTTGTGTGTGAGAGAGAGAGAGAGAGACAGACAGACAGACAGACAGACACACGACAGAGAGGGAGGGAGGGAGGGAGGGTGAGAAAAAGGAGAGTAGTGGAGACTGAGTGAGGGAGGAAAAGCTGGGATCAGCTGGCGATTGCAATATGTTTTATATTTCCCAGTCTCTCGATCTCCACGTCGAACAATACATCATTCCAGAGGAACTTCGCTTTCTGTGATGGAACTGGCGATGCTCGCCTGCCTTCTCCATCACTCCAGTGGAAGAGATGGCACTATGGTCCTGTTGTCCAAAGCTGGCTTCTTACTCTTCAAAACCTGAATAAACAGCCACGGGTGAATTTGTTTTTTGTTAATGCAACGCAAGAAAATGTCATATCTTGACGTTAATCATGTTCCATGAATTCAAAAATGCGTAGTTTTGACAAATGCCTTTGCTCTCGTAAACTGACAGGCCGACAGGCTGTCAGAAAGATGGGAGGAACTTGTAGTGAATTTCAAGTTAATTAGATAATCAGATTGAGAGCGTTACTTATTTCTGAGACTTATCGGTCCATTCTCATTCTACCTTCTACAAGAAAGTTTCATATCAGCTGCCATTCATTTTATTACAATGAAACATTTTTGGTTTTTCTTCATTACGTCAAAACGAAGCGTTTTGTATTTTTCTTTTTTATATTTTGACAAAAATACTTCTTTTCTGTTTCTCTGTTACGTCTGGCAGATATATCATTCTGATCCATCCCGTCACAAGAGTGTACCATGTCTCTGTCTTGGCTCAGTGGTGTACGCTTTGTGTGTGAATGAAATTTGTTTTCTCGTTTTGCATTCGATCAAAGTATTTGGACTTTTTTTTTTTTTTTTTTTTTTTTTTTTTGGGGGGGGGGGGGGTTGTCTGAAAAAAATACGCTTTAGTTCTTTCTCCTTTTCTCTGCCTAGTTTTTCCCCCAATGAGTTTAAAAGGACTGTACATTCAGTCTGAACAATCTGTTTCGTTTCTATCAATGTTCTGTGTTAATGACAAACACATCCGTGCTTTTTTACTCATACTATCTTGCAAACACATCTGTGGCCCTTCTATATTCTACCAAGCTTTCTCCATCCTGTGTCAAGCATTTTTTTTTCTCGGCTTTATTTGTGCTCAAAAACCTCAAATGACACGTAAGTTGGAACATTCAATAGTTAGGGACAAGTATGGCTATATCTGTTTTTTAGCAGCAAACATACACTGTCCGCGAACACACACACACACACACACACACACACACACACACACACACACACACACACACACACACACACACACACACACACACACACACACACACACACACACACACACGCACTAAACACGCACGCACTCACGCACGCACACACACACACTCACTCACTCACACACACACACACACAAACACACACACCACACACACACACACACACACACACACACACACACACACACACAACACAACACGCACGCACGCATGCACGCACGCGCACGCGCGCGCACGCGCACAAACACACACATGCGCGCGCACACACACGCACACACACACACACACACACACACACACACACACACACACACACACACACACACACACACGCACGCACGCACGCACGCACACACACACACACACACACACACACACACACACACACACACACACACACACACACACACACACACACACACACACACACACACACACACACACACACACACACACACACACGCACACACACACACACACACACAATCTCTCTTTATCTCTTACCCACTCTTTGTATCTGTCTGTCTATCTATCTGTCTATCTATCTATCTATCTATCTATCTATCTATCTATCTATCTATCTATCTATCTATCTATCTAACTATCTATCTATCTATCTACCTATCTATATATCTGTTGTCTGTATGCCTGTCTGGCTAGCTGGCTGGCTTGCTGGCGGTCAATCTACCTATCTACCTACCTACCTATCTATTTTAAATATCTTGCTACCTATCAATCTATCTATCGATTTATCTCACACACATACATACTCAAACACACACACACACACACACACACACACACACACACACACACACACACACACACACACACACACACACGCACACACACACACACGCACACACACACACACACACCACACACACACACACACACACACACACACACACACACATACACACACACATGACAACAGAACGCAATGCACTCTCAAACACACAAAAACATACAAACAAATACAATGTTAATCATCAGTGGTGATCACGAGAGAGAGAGAGAGAGAGAGAGAGAGAGAGAGAGAGAGAGAGAGAGAGATGGAGAGAGAGAGAGAGAGAGAGGGAGAGAGAGAGAGAGAGAGAGATCGACAGCAGCAAGTGTGGCTACTCTTTGTTTTAAACTAGTCATTTTATTTCAATCTCTGTGATCACTTTAGAACTTCGTCTTTGTCGATGGTTTGTTGTGGAGTTGAAACTACCACCTCGATTTTCACCTTTCTTCTTTTTTCTTTTTTTTCTTTCTTTGTTTTTTTTTTTTTTTTGTCTTGGTTTGTTTTGTTTTGGGTGTGTTTTGCTTGTTTGTTTGTTTTTGACAAAACACCCGTCAATTTATGTGTTACCTTCACATAGCTCCACAGAGCTTCATCCCAGTATGTGTGGACTTCAGAGAAATATGATTTGCCTCAACCTGTGGTGACAAGACTGAAGAGCAGAATCTTCCATCGCATTCTGCTAATGGAGAGGTGACGGAGTTCTCGAATTATTTAACACCAGTTTCCATGGTAACCGTTGAAGCCGACACAGAGATGGTGGGAAGAAAGGTTGTGAACATGTCCAAAACAGAGAATGCCCAGCATCTCTGTGAAACTGATCTGATTTTTTTTCTCGTTTAGTGTGTGTGTGTGTGTGTGTGTGTGGGGGGGGGGGATGCGTGCGTGCGTGCATGCATGCGTGCGTGCGTGTGTGTGGCTGGGGGGGTGAGAGAGAGAAGAGGGAGGGTGGGAGGGAGGGAGAGGGGAAGGAAGGAAGAAAGAGAGAGAGAGAGAGAGAGAGAGAGAGAGAGAGAGAGAGAGAGAGAGGAGAGAGAGAGACAGACAGAGAGACAGACAGACAGACAGACAGACAGACAGAGAAAGAGAGAGGGAGAAGGGGGAGGGGTGAGAGGGAGAGAAGTGGAGTCTGAGTGAGGGAAGGGTTGAAAAGAATCGGTGAGATCAGGTGGTAACTGGAAAGTGTCTTGATTCGCCCTGTGCCTCTCTGCCTTCGATTCGAACCATACGTCACTTGAAAAGAGCTGTCCATTTTTGTGATGTGACTGGGCATATGTTTGCCTGCGATCTGGACCATTTCAGTGGAAGAATCTGTATTATTCTTCTGTTATCCACAGCTGGTTGCTCATTGCTCAAAAGCTGGTAAGCTGGTACAAGTGCAATCCGGATCAATGCAATACACGAAAAGGTGAAATATGTTGTCTTTCATGATTTTATGAGAGTTGGAAACGCATGTGTTTTTTTTTTTTAAGTCTTGGTCATTTGAACAGACAATCAAGTTAGCCAACAGAAGGATATGAACTGGTAGGTTATTTCAAGTCAAAGATATTAAAAAAAGAGTAGCATTAGTTCTCAGACTTATAAATCCATCCTCTCTGTCTCTTTTGTATGAAAGTCATATCGTTTTTTGTTTTTATCTTCATCTCAGTATCTAGAGGATGAATCTTTAGTTTTCGTTTAATTTATTTCAGTGACATCTTTGGCTTTTCTCCAGTACATTAAAGTGAAGTATTTGTTTTCTTTTCGTCCTGCTATTTGATTAATGTATCTGTTCTCTTTCTCTGTTCTGTCTGGCGGTTATGTTATCCTTTAACGCCGTGTCTGAAAGGTATGGCCATTTTCTCTGTCTCTGCCTTGTTCTCAGTGATGCATGTTTTGTGTCTGAATGAAATGTGTTTTCTCTTTGTGCATTGCTGATCCAAAAAGATGGATACAGGAAACAAGATCACCCATCATGTATAGTGTACCTCAATGAATTGGTCAATTTGACTGAGTTTTCAACGCAAGCGTGTCAAGAAAAGAACTTTTTTTTGGGTGTGGCATCAGTTATTGGATCAATGGTGTACTTAATGTGGTGACTTATTTCCCCTAAGCTGAAATCCACTTCTTCAGGGTTTTTTTTTTGTGCTTCACACTTTCCTCTACATCTGCCAGAAAACAGCAGAATAGAAAAAAACAACAGCAACAACAAATTCCACTATTAAGTTCCCCACAGCCCCCACCGCTACCCCACCTCCCCCCTCCCCTGCCACCTGTCTCTTACCCAGCATGCTTTAAGTAAAGAACTGATTTTAAATGTCATGCTCAGACCTGCTGTAACGAGAACCAATCCTCCACTGTCGACCACGATAGAAAACTGTACAACTCAGTAGCCAAGCAAAACAAGTGCAGACAGATTTCATCATCAATCCTTCAGTCATTTGAAAGGCTAAGCAAAGTGGAAGAAAATTGGAGAGAAAAAAAAAAGAAAACAAATTCAATTACCCTGGAATACATGACAAAGAAGAAAGAAGCACAGAAAGACTTTGAGGGAAGCCCGCCAGGAACACAGAGAGAGAGAGAGAGAGAGAGATGGGAGAGAGAGAGAGAGAGAGAGAGAGAGAGAGAGAGAGAGAGAGAGACAGACAGACAGACAGACAGACACACAGACACAGACACAGAGACAGAAAGAGACAGAGACAGAGACAGAGAGAGTCAATATAAGGGAGCCGTTGCTGCCTTTTTTTTTTTCAAATGATTACTTTAATTTTAGTCTCTTTGACCACTTCGGAACTTTCACTTTGTCATCAGCATATTCCGGAGTTACCTGCGCCACCCTTGATTATCACCTAACCAATTTCGTTTTGACAAATGCCTGTCAGTTACATGTGACCTTTACTTAGCTGTTCACATAGGGTGCAAGCACTCGTAGGGCAATTCTATTAAGACGTCAAGAGGCATGACTGCTCCCTGGCAGATGCCACTGTGTAATGGCCACTGGATGTGACACGACAGAGTTTGAGGGAAGCCCACCAGGAAGATCCAATTTTCTTCAGGGACGGAAGTTTCTTTCACTACCATGCCAAACACCTAAGAACGGAACTGACGCATGGGGGCATTGAAACTCCCCATTGTTTCAACCTAGCTTATACACGTGTTTTGGGGGTTAGCCACTCTTCAGTCCTTCTTCTATTCTTCTGTTCTTCTGTCTCTGTCTCTGCCTGTCTGTCTTTCTGTCTGTCTGTCTGTCTCTCTCTCTCTCTCTCTCTCTCTCTCTCTCTCTCTCTCTCTCTCTCGAATTCATGCACATACGTCCATGCACATGCACACATCACACACACACACACCACACACACACACACACACACACACACACACACACACATACATATATGCTGACACATAGATGCGCGCGCACGCACGCACACACACACACACACACACACACACACACACACACACACACACACACACACACACACACACACACACACACACACACACTCACACACACACACACACACACACACACACACACACACACACACACACACACACACACACACATACATACATACACACATACTCACACAGGCACACATGCACACACACATACTCTCACGCACTTTCACACACACACACACACACACACACACACACACACACACACACACACACACACACACACACACACACACACACTCAAGCACACTCACGCACACACCAAACCATACCACATTCACACACACACACACACACACACACACACACACACACACACACACACACACACACACACACATACACACACACTCAAGTACACTCACGCACACACACAAACCATACCACATTCACACACGAACAAAACATACTCTCAAACAGACGCATATGTATGCATGCATGCATCCATCCACGTCTGTATGCACATTCAGCGTCAGTAGTGATCATTAGAGAGAAGCAGACAGACTGACAGAGACAGAGAGATAGAGGAAGCTAGAGAGTGAGAGAAACAGAGAGAGAGAGAGAGAGAGAGAGAGAGAGAGAGAGAGAGAGAGAGAGAGACAGAGAGAGAGACAGAGACAGAGAGTCAATATTAGGGAGCTGTTGCTGCCTTTTCTTTTCAGATAATTGCTTTATTTTAGTCTCTTTGACCACTTCGAAACTTTCATTTTGTCATCAGCATCTTATGGAGTTACCTGTGCCACCCTGATTATCACCTTACCAATTTTCGTTTTGACAAATGCCTGTCAGTTGCATGTGACCTTTACTTAGCTGTTCACATAGGATACAAGCACGCGCAGGGCAATTCTATTAAGACGTCAAGAGGCATGACTGCTCCCTAGCAGATGCCACTGTGTAATGGCCACTGGATGCGACACGACGGGACCTCCACAGGAGCGTCCCCATGGGGTGTACCAGCCCATCTTTCATGACTGCAGAGCCCACCGGCGAAAAGAACGCCGCCGTCAAGCAACTGTGTACGCTATGTGAACACAGCGCGGGTTTCCAAGAGTGGTGAAGGACTGCTCCCAGCTGGTTTGTTTGGCGATTGAGGACAGCACATCTCTGGGTCTTACC
>JADBJO010001991.1:150000-155000 GCA_016801955.1 Conus betulinus | reverse complement strand
GCCCGCATCACACAGCCACCACACACACACACACCACCAATCAAGACACACCACACACACACACACCCCACACGAGGCGCAACCAACACCACAGAACACAACGTGCGCATGCGCGCGCACTTTGACAATCAAAGTGTGGGAATATGTATGCATGTAGACGTGGGCACGCACAAACAGTGCTCGTTGCGTGCTTTTTTACTGCTTGAGGTAGGGAGCCAAATATTGGGTGTGAATGAAGAGGAGGAGGAGGCGATAAGAATTGGTGCCAGTGAAATGTAAGTGTATTTCTGCGAGTGGCTTGACCATCTGACTTATCAGATATGACACCTTTAACAACGCCACAATGCTGGGCAGTTTACATCACCATTCCTGCAGCTTTATTTTTCATTCAAACATAACCAGAGGAAGCGTTCATATATGAGAAAATAAACGTTCGGGGCGTCGCATTTATTTTTGGTTTGTAATTTATCATCATCACATCAAAGCTTTAAAGCTGTCAACACTACATTCTCTCTCTAACTCAAACTTCTGCAATTCTGGAGTCGTCAGTAAAGAGATTGATGAGGAACTAGAGATGAGAGGAGTCTGAGAGAGGTGAGAGAATGAGAAGATATGATGGGAAGGGGGAAGATGGATGAAGAGAAACGGGGTGGGTTCAGCTGTATTGTTAGAAGTGATTCTATATTTCCCCAGACTTTCTTTTTTCTGTCTTCCTTTGTCTCCAATCCGAATTCCGCCCTTAGAATCCAGACCAAGAGAGGGACTTCATTTGAGGAACCATATGGAAACTCAGCCTTATTTCTTTGCCACTCTTCAGTGAGGCCCGGCCATCTTAGATTCCCGTCCTTTCAGTAGTTCCAAACTGGCACTCTCCCCTAGTCCAGACCTGTACGTCTCTCCAATCAATCTCTTCAATGACCTGGACGCTCCATCCATCTCTCTCTCCTCTCTCCTCCCTCGCTCTCTCCCAGTCGGTCTCCTCCTCTCCTTCCTCTCTCAAATACAAAACCACACACACACTACCACCCACACACACCACTACACTCTCCACTACTCCCCTCTCCCCTCCTCTCTCCCTCCTCACCTCTCTCCCTCTCTTCCTTTTTGTTTGGTATCTCCTTGTCCCTTTTCTTCTCTCCTCTTTCTTTTCCTTTTTTTCTCCCTCTTCTCTCTCTTTTTTCTCCCTCTTGTTTTCCCCCCTCTTCGTTCTCCTCAACCTCCTCACTCTCACGACTTCAAAAACATTCGAAACATTGTACATTTAAATGCACAAAAAAACTTACTCACAAAGAAAGACACACATGTGTCAAGCATGCATGTTTGTTTATGTACGTGTGTATTGTTAATCGTCAATGAAGATAACGCAACACACAGACAGACCCCCCAGACAGTGAGATTAAGGGAGACAGACAGACAGAACTAAAGAGAGGGGTAGGAAAGGAAGGAAGGGGGGGGGGGGGGTAGAAAGAAGAGAGGATTGACAGTTATGGATGGGCATTGCCACTTTTTGGAGAGAAAAGGTAATTGTTTATTTTGATCTCTATGACCACATCACAACTTTCTCTTTGTCATCCGCTTGTTACAGAGTCGCGCGTGCCACTTTGACTATCAATTCTCTCTCCTATTTCTTTGGACCATCCCTCCCTCTCAGGTGTATGTTAACCTTTACTTAGCTGCATAGAGCTTCATCCCGATGTGTGTGGACTCAGAGAAATATGATTTGCCTCTAGCTATGGTGACAAGATGAACAGCAGAATCTTCCATCTCTCCCATTTCTGCTAATGGAGAAGTGTTGGACGGAGTTCTCGAATCGCACCGTCAGTTTCCATGGTAACCGTTTGAAGCTGACACAGGGGTGGCGGGAAGAAAGGTTGTGAAAAATGTCGAAACAGGTGTCATGATTAATGGTCTGTCGACGATGCCCCACGTTCTCTTGGAAACTGATCTGATTTTTCCCTTGTCTATTGCTGTGTGTGTTTGTGTTTTGTGTGTGTGTATGTGTGTGTGTGTTTGTGTGTGCGTGCGTGCGTACGTTGTGTGTGTGTGTGTGTGTGTGTGTGTGTGTGTGGTGTGTGGTCATCTCTTTTTTGTCTGTCTGTCCTATCATCTCTGTCTCTGTCTCTGTCCGTCTGTCTGTCTTCTCTCTGTCTCTGTCCGTTCCTGTCTGTTCTCTCTCTCTCTCTCTCTCTCTCTCTCCTCTCTCTCTCTCTCATTGCAGAGATAGTGTCTTTTTGATCCCATAATGAGGTTATCATATCCATAAAACTACATTTTCAATTTCAAATTTCATGAGGGGAGAGATGGAACCTATTCATCTTGTCTTTGAAAGTGGAAATTTATGCACTGTGGAATATCAGTTATCCTCGTTCTTCGCTCTAAATGGAATAGATGCATAGAACCTAATTTTATTAAATCCGTAGACTCAAGTATTATGCACTGGAATTATGAAGGTCTTGGTTTCAGAATGCATGTGCTTTCTATAGCAGAGAATTTTGAAAACCAGCGTTACAAGGGGAACTGGATAATAAGAATGGCAGTTAGAGAGATCCCCCCAGTTCCTGAAAGTAGACAGATTCAGAAGCACAGGGAGACACGAAGACAGACAGCAAGAAGAGCAGCAGCCGACAGACACAACGACAGTCAGACAGGCAGCGAGAAGCAGTGACAGAGACAGCAATGGTGTGTTCCGTCACTTAAGGTCTTAAAACAATTTTTGCATGCAGTACACCCACCAACTGCCTGTACACCATCTCCCTCCCTCTCTCTCTCTCTCTCTCTCTCTCTCTCTCTCTCCTCTCTCTCTCTCTCTCTCTCACACACACACACACCACACACACACACAGACAGGAGAGATGACGAGAGAGAGAGAGAGAGGGAGAGAGGGAGAGAGAGAGAGAGAGAGAGAGAGAGAGAGAGAGAGGAGAGAGAGAGAGAAATTTTGGATTAAGACAGGGTAACAAAAAAGTGGTATGTTGACGTTATGTGTGTGCGTTTGTGTGTGCGTGCGTGTGTGTGTGTGTGTGTGTGTGTGGTGTGTGTGTGTGTGTGTGTGTGTGTGTGTGTGTGTGTGCGGGCGTGCGCGCGTTGTGTGTGATTGTATTAATATACATGTTTGAGAAACCAGCCTTAGTAACTGAAAGGCAGATAGAGAGAGGCAAGCCAGCAGTGGTGCAATGTATTTCAATATCAAGATATCATACGACAAACGCCGTTTCCAGTGTTCAAACCAATAAAGTTTTACTCGCTTTCTCTTTTGGATAAAAAGTGAAGTATATTCTATTTCTCTCTCTCTATTTGTAGACAAAGACACGCCCTTCATCTATTCTGTTCGAAAGACATATCTGGTGGGTTCTCAATTTCATTAAAACGAAAATCTTTTCTTTCTAATATATGTTTGTTTCTTTCCATTTGCGTGTGTCAAAGGAATCACAAATTTGCAGTTTTGTAATTCTGTATAAAGCATAATCTGATTCTTTTTCCTTTATTTACAGCTGATCGTCTACTGGGTTTGAGATATACGCAACTGCTTTTTGCTCCACCGGGTCTGTATTTTGATTGAAAGAATTATCTTTCTTCTTTTAACAATGATTCTATGTTGTTGTTGTTGTGTTGTTTTACTAGAAACACATGATCGGTTTGCTCAGCATTCTATCTTGTTATCACTGCTTTGTCCTTTCTGCATTCTATTTGACCCGTACAGCTTTGCTCTTTCTCAGTCTTCTCTGAAAACACATTCTTTTCTGTGCTTTTCTCTTTTATTTCTTCTGAGAGATATTGGTTTGTTCTCTTTCTGATCTGAGCTGGGATTTTTCTCTTGATACAAATTTTGTTTTATTCCTGTATTGAAATTTGTAGTCAAAATAAGACGATTAGGAGGAGTCTTTCGATTCACTAAAATGTATATTTGACACATGGGGGAACAAGATCCTTTTAAGTCTGGCATTTTTGTACGTTTGTCTTTTATGGAAAGTTATCCTTTTTTTAAGGGGACATGTTGCATATGTGATGTTATGTGCTTCTTAAGGATTCGCTCTTCTATACACAACTTAACTTGTCCTTCGTGTGAAAATGACGCAGAAAACGAACGATTTACGCTATGTTTTGTTGTCCTGCTTTACATGATCGTATATGTCAGTTCATGTCACGAACATACTTTAGGTACCGCTCGTATTCAGACTGTCAAAGCTCCTACCATCTGCTGAAAAAAACGCAGTACTAAGCGGTAAGCAGTAAAAAGAATGCCATATGCAGCTACTTGATTCTTACCTTTTTACCTTTTTGACATTTCTTACCTTTTGGCAGCATTTCGTTTTTATTCAAAACACAGATCCTGTGGAGTAAAAAAAGCAATTGCGTATATCTCAAACCCAGTAGACGAACAGCTGTGAATAAAGAGAAAAGAATCAGATTATGCTTAGACAGAATTACAAAACTGCAAACAGTGATCCCTTTGACAAACGCAAATAAAAAGAAACAAACACGTATTTCATTCGAAAAAAAAAAAAACAGCAGAAAACAGGAGCACCCACCCCACAAAAAAAAGAGTAAGGATGATACGTCTGCCAGACAAAAGAAAGGCTGAAAAGATTTTCGTTTTAATGAAATTGAGAACCCAACGATGATGTGTCTTTCTAGCAGAATAGATAAAGAACATATTTCTATCTACCAGACAGATAGAAGTATAGAATATATTTCACTTTTATTCTAAAGAGAAGCAGAGTAAACCTCTATTGGTCTGAAAACTGGAAGCGGCCTTTATCCGTATGATATCTTGATGTTGAAATATATTACACACTGCTAGCTTCCCTCTCTCTGTCTGCCTGTCAGTTACTAAGGCTAGTTTCTCAAACATGTATATCAATATAATCACACACACACACACACACACACACACACACACACACACACACACACACACACACACGCGCGCGCACGCACACACACACACACACACACACACACACACACACACACACACACACGGCACACACACACACACA
>JADBJO010001991.1:137500-140000 GCA_016801955.1 Conus betulinus | reverse complement strand
AACCAGGCCCGAGAGATGCAGGCACCTGCAGTGCTGGTCAGGGAATTTGAGCAACACTCTCAGAAACGCATCCATTAAGTGGATGAAACTCGACTGTGTGGTCCAGTCTTCCCAACTGAGCCCGCAGCAAACTCAACTCTGGGTAGGAGCCGGTCGGGGCAGAGAAAAAACCCACATGACTCTGATGGGATTCAAACCCACGACCCTCCCAGCCGGAAGTCCGCGACGCTAACCACTTCGCACGGCGGCTGGTCCCTAAATATTTTTTGTAATTTCTTATTTGTGTCTGACCATTTGAAATTCAGCTAGGTTTCATGGACATATAAGAACTTTCTTCGTGTATTCTGTTTGTAACAGAGTTCCATTTTTAAGCTTGTTTTCCTGGTCGCTCACTTCATTGGACAATTGCATGCCTATGGCATGCACGCTTTTGTCTTTTTGTTTGTTGATTTTCTTTTTTGTTTGTTTGTTTGTTTTGGGGGGGGGGTCTTTTTTCTTTTCTTTTCTTTTTTAGTTCCTCGCTGCTTCAGTCCGATCTGATTCAGAAATAGAGACTAACAGAGACACAAGCAGAAGTAAAGACAGAAGAACAGAGGTGGATAGCAAGCACAAGCTGCAGTGCCCAAATGGTTAGCATCGCAGACTCCCAGCCGGGAAGAGTTTGGGGTTCGATTCCCGTCAGAGTCATGTTGGATTTTTCTGCCCCGAGCGGCTCCTACCAGAGTTGAGTTTGCTATGCGCTCAACTGGAAAGAATGGGATCACACAGTCGACTGTCATCCACTTAATGGATGCGTCTCTGAGAGTGTTGCTCAAATTTCCTGGCCAACACTGCAAGTGTCTGTGTCGCTTGGGCCTGTTTGACACTGGGATATATTATGAAAAGTAAGCGTAGAGTACAGCCCTGTCATGTAGTCTCAGACCGGAATGGAAATCCATAGCATCATCTTCATCACCCTCATTCTCTTCGATTAACATGAAAAAAAAGTATCGAATTCTGTGGCGCTTCATGCTTTGCTTGCATGGTGGCCTAAGTTTCGATGTCCTCTCCATATCTGTGACCTTGGTTTGGTTCCGTTGGGGTCACAGGTATTGGCGAGTCCCTGGGACGTGTCGTTGGACGGACGTGGTGGCTCCTTCCGAATGTAAAAACTCACTCACGCCGGCTCTGCGACTAAGCAATTATCGTCATTAGGGGGCTGAGTACATGTGTGTTCTGCGTATGCTGGATCAGAACAGGCGCCACCAAAGTGACTCAGCAGCAGCGCTGTGTCTCCTCCAGTGGGTTACCTCCTGATGGCATGGCATTGACTGCTTCCCGTGGATTGCCGGTGCCAGGGCTGCAGCAGGCCAGGCTGGGCTGTGTGTTTGGACTGGATGTCGGGATGAGTGGCATGGGTGCAATGCCATCGAGGTGGGCACAGAAGATGGGGTAGCAAAAAAAAAAAAAAAAAAAAGGTAGACAGCAAACTGAAAATCAACTGCAGTTATATAAATAGAGCTCAAGGAAAGCAGCATATGGCATTGATAGAGAGACAGACGGAAGATGAAGGTGAAGCAGAAGAAGAAATGCGATCTGCCTTAAATAATGGAGACAGAGTGAAGAATGGAGTTGTCCAACACGTTCTGGTGAACGCTTGACGGAATTCATGAATCGCACCGTCAGTTTCCATGGTAACCATAAAACTGGCACACGGGCGATGGGAAGAAAGGATGTGAAATGTCAAACAAAAAAAAAGTGACGATGATTAATGGTCTGTCGCCAGTGTCCACGTTCTTTAAGAAATTGATCTGATTTCTCTTTTGTGTCGTCGTGTGTGTGTGTGTGTGTGTGTGTGTGTGTGTGTGTGTGTGTGTGTGTGTGTGTGTGTGTGTGTGAGAGAGAGAGAGAGAGAGAGAGAGAGAGAGAGAGAGAGGGAGAGTGTGTGTGTCTGCGTTTCTGTGATTGTGTGTATGTCTGCATGTTCTCTCTCTCTCTCTCTCTCTCTCTCTCTCTCTCTCTCTCTCTCTCTCTCTCTCTCTCTCTCTCTGGATTCCAAAATCAATTTTAAAAAATCTTAGACAAAAACGATCAATTATGTTTGAGGTGAACTGAAAGGTCAATGTAATTTTTTTTATGGGGTAGACAGCTGTGTTATGGTTTTTGCAGAAATAAACAAGTTATAGTGAAAAGATCATTTGGCTCTCTGACAATGCTATTGACACTGAAAAGGATCATTTCAAACTGTTCTTTTTGAGGTTGGTCTGAAAGAAGGGAAAAAAAAGACCATAGAACTATTTAACAATTTGCAATACAAACAAAGGCTAAGAGTAATAAATCCCACATTTATTCTGGAGCTGCTGTTGAATTGTGAAAAGTGAATCCCATTTTAACGAATGCAAAGTGATGTATGAGGGTTGAAGGGAGAATGTAAACAACCTGAAGCAAGACATACATTTGTTGTAAAGATTCCCGAATGTCTCCCTGCTTGCCTATAGCAAACAGTTGTGTGGGATATCTT
>JADBJO010001991.1:130000-135000 GCA_016801955.1 Conus betulinus | reverse complement strand
TCATGCCTTGTGTGTGTGTGTGTGTGTGTGTGTGTGTGTGTGTGTGTGTGTGTGTGTGTGTGTGTGTGTGTGTGTGTGTGTGTGTGTGAGTGTTTGCGGACAGACAGACTGACTGACAGAGAGCCAGATAGACTTGTTACAATATAGACATAATGTTTCTGTATGTCTGTATACATGTATGTATGTTTTTTATTTGTCTGCGTGCCTGTCTGTATGTCTGGCTGTCTGCCTTAGTCTGAGCATATCTGTGTGTGTATGTGCATGATGTGCGTTTTGCATGTTTGCTTCAGTGTGAAACAATTGGTCCTTGCTGTGGGAGGGAGACACGATTTGAATCTTCGTTTGGAACCAATTTTAGAAATGTTCCATGACAGTATGAATACGATGCCATGAGAGATATTTGGGTGCTCAAAGATCACTATAAATAAGGCTAATATTTGTATCGTTGGAGATGGCCCCTGCTTTTCCTCATTCGTATCAATGTGCAGCTGCTTCTTCACTTCAGTCTTTTTTCTGCAAGGTGATCAATAGTATGGGAACCTGGCGTTTGTTTGTTTGTTTGTTTGTTTGTTTGCTGTCCCAACCTCTGCGCGACACCTGCTCATTCCGACACCCCTTCCACAGCCACAGCCCGGCTGGTCCCGCCGCAGCCCAGGCACCGGCCATCCACAGGGAGCAGTCAATGTCAAGTCGTCAAGAGGCACCCACCGGAGGAGACACTGCACTGCTGCCGAGTCACTTCGGTGGTGTTCAGTGGCGCCTGTTCTGATCTAACATACGCAGGACACCACCTTCTAAGCCCCCTACTGACGACAATAGCTGCTTAGTCGCGGAGCCGGCATGAGTGAGCTCTCCCTCCGGAGGGCGCCACCACTTCCGTCCAACGACAGCCCCCATGGACTCGCCGATACCGGTGACCCCGACGGAACCAAATCAAGGCCACAGACGTGGAGAGGACATCGAAATTGAGGTCACCATGAGAGCAGGGCATGAAGGGCCACAGAATTTAAGATATTTTTTATGCTGATTGATCAGAATGAGGATGATTAAGATGATGCTACGGATTTCCATTTCGGTCTGAGACTACATGGCAGGGCTGTACTCTACGCTTCCTTTCATGATATATCCCGGTGTCAAGCAGGCCCGAGAGATACAGGCACCTGCAGTGCTGGTCAGGGAATTTTGAGCAACGCTCTAAGAAAGGCATCCATTAAGTGGATGAAACTCGACTGTGTGGTCCCAGTCTTCCCAACTGAGTCCGCAGCAAACTCAACTCTGGGTAGGAGCCGGTGGGGGCAGAAAAAAAACCCACATGCCTCTGATGGGATTCGAACCCACGACCTCCCAGCCGGGAGTCCGCGACGACGCTAACCACTTCGCCACGGCGGCTGGTGTTTGTTTGTTTTTTTTTTTTTTTTTCCCTCTGCGTGATTTTCTGTAACGTTCATAACTTTTTGTGATGCTGGTATATTTATGACTGTTTTAGAATTTCCTTTTTGTATTCTGCTTGTTACAGACTTGCATTTCTGAGGTCTCTCATCTTGTTTGACAACCACACATCTGCGATACGCTAGCTTTCCTTTTTTTTCAACTGCATACTGCTTCAATCTAATCTGGACTCGGGGAAGATAGCTCGACAGAGACACAGGTCGATGCAGATATAGAAAGACACAGACAGAAAAGAAACTGAAAATAGAATGCCGTTTTTTACATATTGCTCAGTAATGCGGAGTCATATAGAGAGACAGACGGAAAATGAAGGTGAAGCAGGAAGAAGAAATGTGATCGGCCTTAATAATGGAGACAGGATGAAGAACGGTGCCGTCCAACACATTCTGGCGGACACTTGACGGAGTTGGTGAATCGCACCGTCAGTTTCTATGGTAACCGTGAAACTGGCACAGGGATGGTGGGACGACGACGAACTGATGTCAAAATGTCCAACAAAAAAGTTGCCATGATTAATGGTTTGTTGACAGTGTCCACGTTCTTTGGGAAATTGATCTGAATTCTCTTTTGTGTAACCTTGAATGTGTGTGTGTGTGTGTGTGTGTGTGTGTGTGTGTGTGTGTGTGTGTGTGTGTGTGTGTGTGTGTGTGTGTGTGTGTGTGTGTGTGTGTGTGTGTGTGTGTGTGTGTGTGTGTGTGTGTGTGTGTGTGTGTGTGTGTGTGTGTGTGTGTGTGTGTGTGTGTGTGTCTGTGTGTGTGTCTGTGTGTGTGTGTGTGTCTGTGTGTGTTTGTGTGTATGTGTGTGTGTCTATGAGTCTGTGTCTGTGCGCTCTCTCTCTCTCTCTCTCTCTCTCTCTCTCTCTCTCTCTCTCTCTCTCTCTCTCTCTCTCTCTCTCTCTCTCTCTCTCTCTCTCTCTCTCTCTCTCAGGATTTCAGAATCAATTCAACATTCTAAAAAGAGAGGCTGCCTGACTATGTTTGTGTATTAACATAGTAAAGACAACGTCGTTGTTTTTTAAAATGTGTAAACAGCTGTTACAGTATTATCGAAATGAGCACATTATGCTCAAAATTCATCTGAATATCTGGCAATGCTATTCGCACTGAAAATGACTATTTCCTTCTCTCTTGTCTGAGGTGTGTTGGAAAGAGAGCAAATATACCATTGAAATACTTGGAAAGGGAGCAAACATCCCATAGAAATACTAAGACCGATATACCCACGTCTGTTTAAGAAGCTGTTTGATTCTGAAATTGAATCCATTTTAACGTATGCAGCTGACAGGTTGGGATTGGGGAAAGTGTGTAAACAAAGTAAAAGCAGATCATCATGTGTGTCATAAAAAGGTTCGTTAAAATCTCCTGTTTGCTTGAAGCAAACAAGCGTTTAAAGAGAAAAGTGCGATATCCATTATATACCAGAACTTCAGTGAAAGGTTGTAAGGACTGGCTCAAAATTTGTTCATCTACCCATGACCAGACTGTGGCGGAAGGACTATAAAATGCTTTTATTACAACATGGTTCTGGCCATTTTAAATGGGCACCAAATGTTCACACAATTTGGCATGTAAATGGATCTGAGATTAAATGGTCAGGCCAAGCCATTGGACAAGCGATAGTTCCATTACTGAATTTAACGACAGGCGTATTTCACGTAGCTAACAAAACGTAATGATAGACATACATTGCATTATTCATTTGTAGATGTTTTCCAATAATACATTGATAAATATGTAACATGTGTCACACACAGCTGGTACAGAACAGCCCGCAAAATGTCACCATTCAGAAAGTGGTCTTAAATATTAAGAAAGAACGGTTTTCAAATTGCACAAAATAATCAGCAAGGCTTCAGGTGTTTATCTTGCACAATATCTTGCACACACGTAAAATCCCATCACCAACTTTCGGAAGAGAAGGCCAGTTTGGTCGTTGGTATGGATGACACGTTACACATAGCATGCACCCTGCGTGAGAGAATGGAAAGAAGGAAGGAAGTAAGGAAACTGAGTGAACGATATTGAACGATATTGACTGGATGACACGGGAAACGACTGAACGAAGCGCCAGCTGGCAGCTCTTCAGTCGGCACTACCCAGGTAGGCAGCCCGTTGTGTAAACGAGCGTTGATTGTAAAGCGCTTAGAGCTTGGTCTCTAGCCGAGAATAGGCGCTATATAAGTATTCCTTATTATTATTATTATTATTATTATTATTATTATCATCATCATCATCATTATCTTACTACACAGGTTAAACGGTAATATTCTATTTTCATTTCAGTATTATAAAGTCTACACAGATACTTGGAAGAAACTGTTTTTCAAACTGAACTAATTCTCTGATGTCCCTGGCGAAAACCTTGCGGCGAATATTCCTTTGAATGATAATATAGCCGTGTTAAGAATATCAGCAAAATTTACTGCTCTTGATATGCAAATAAAGCAAAAACAAAAGAAAATACCAACAACAATAACACGCAAAGTAGAACATTGTTTACAGGATGTTCCAATAGGTCTATGTCATGCGTTTATGAGATTATGGAGGATTGGAGGGATGGAGAAATGGGAGTGGTAGAGAGTGTGACGAGTAGGGATGGAGGGTGTGGTTCTCTTAAGGAAGGACTCTGAGCATGTTCTCTGGTTAAAAAAAAATATGGGAAAAAGTTTGATGTCATCATTTACCATTTCCCCTAGGAGTAGTGGAAGAAGCACCTTTCCAGTACTAGTCATCGAAAGCATTTTTAATGGGGGGGGGGGGGGGGGGGGGGGATACTTGAGAATGTCTCAGGTAAAATTTACCTGATGCTTATGCACTTGCATGTGCTTGTGGTCTGAGTGACAAACAGAATTAGAAATAGGTTCAAATGTGAAATGATATATGAGCACAGATAGACTGACACAAGGTAAGTGATATTTCACACACAAAAATGTTACTCTTGTGCACAAGATTAAGATGTACAAAATATTCATTATGTCAGTCTGGCCTTGCTTGGAATGGCCTCTTCTCACATTGTGCCATCATAAATGGCGGGAGTGTCTAATGATCAGAGTTGATGAATTCCAGCAGATACACACAAGAATGTAAAGGTGGTGAGGGGCACAGATCTCTGCTTAGTTTTTGATACCATCAACACGACCTGTAGGCGTGCTTCAGAGTCGATTGCCCACATGGCCAAGTAGTGGATTGGAATTTTGCCCCTATGCTGGGCCAGTTGATATGGACGGTTAGCTCCAAGGGTCTGCAGAGGTCTGTTTTTTTTCATGAGTGGCTAAGATTTCAGCCTGACGAGTCCACACACTTGCTCTATGTCCATACAATTAAGGCAAACATAATTAGAAATAGGTTCAAATGTTAGCTGGTCACCTACCACAAAGCATTAAGACGATTAACAATATCCATAATAGATTTCACCAAGTACTGGCATAAAGTTATCCTGTTAAAATTTAAGGCAAAAGCACAGACAATGCAGAGACTGAAGCTAAGAAACTAGATTCGATTCACATTTCTTATGTGACAATCAGTGAAACTTGACATAGGAAAGATGAGCGT
>JADBJO010001991.1:110000-122500 GCA_016801955.1 Conus betulinus | reverse complement strand
AGAGACTGTTTTGCCCAGTATGCGGCCGCCATCAGCGCCAGTGTGACCAACCATACTTGGGTTATAAAGCAATAGTTAACCACTCTGTTGACACCTTTTGACCTACGTTGAATTCTTAAAGGGATCCTTAAGCATAAGCACGAATATTTCCTACTATATTCGTCACACTTTATATAATGATTTAATCTTTTGCACTATCTATTTCCTCACAGCGCTTTCTTCCCATTTTACTTTCTTATCATTCACTGGTTGCTTTGGGGTGCCGCTGGATTCTCTTCTGGAACCATTGGCATTGAGGATAGTACAGAATTATAGGTGATATGTCTCTATTTGATGATGTCAAGGGTGAAACGACACAGACAGCCATGTCCCACCGATGAATCCGAATCAGCGAACGAAAGGTCTCTGGGCGGGTGATGTGAATGGTTTCTGTCCTCAGAGCGAGCTATGACGGCTCACGTATGCTGCTAGTGAACGATTTGTTGTTTACTTTTCAACCTTCATTTTTCACTTCCGTATTTTTCTCTCACAACGTCCCTCCGCCCTCTCCCGCCCTCCCAATCCCCTTTTTTGTTTCAATCTTTGTCAAATGATGGCTTAATGACGAAGGAAATGGTCTACTGCACTTGTTTCCCTCCACGATTTCTCTCTCTCTCTCTCTCTCTCTCTCTCTCTCTCTCTCTCTCTCTCTCTCTCTCACACACACACACACACACACACACACACACACACACACACACACACACACACACACACACACACACACACACACACACACACACACACACACACACACACACAGGTGGCGCTGAAATCTGTTAGAAACCCATCCCCACCACGTTCTCAAAACAGAATCATAACGGATAAGTAGTAAAATAAACAGCCACATAAAATACATTAGCTGTTTTTTTTTTTGTTTGTTTGTTTGTTTCTTCTTTGTTTGTTTGTTTGTTTTTACTTTTTTAGAAATGTTGTGCTTTAATAGATAAAAAAGGGAAAAGGACATTAAAAGAGTTAATAACAGAGAAATGAAGAGAGAGAAGTAATAAAGAAAAGAAACGCAGACCATATATAATAGATAAAAATGTAAACAAAAAAAATGTACGAACGGTCAAACTAAAGAATGAACAAAAGTAGTAGGGGGGGGGGAGAAAGGAATGACAAGGCAGCTGGTGGAAGGGAGAAGAGGGATGAGGGAGAAGGGGGTTGAGTAGAACCGTGCCGTGTAGTCAAACATCTCCACAGCTACTCCTTGCCTATGGAAAACCTAAGATAACAAAGTTAGTTAGCTCTCCGAGTAGAATTATGAAAGCCCTTTAAACTGACCTCTACTGTACATATTACTAACGTGACTGTGTCTGCTCTATTTTATCAGCAGTTTCTTCGGAAGTAATATTGATTCATTAAACATGTATTTGTTATGTTTTATTGAAAGGATATTGATTTGATTGAGGTCAAGAATATGTATTTCAAAGTAGTATATGTAGAAATAAGCAAAGGAATAATAACTAACTAAAAGCGAGAGAGACAGACACAGAGAGAGAGAGAGAGAGAGAGAGAGAGAGAGAGAGAGAGACAGACACAGACACAGACAGACAGACAGACAGACAGACAGAGAGACAGAGAGGAGGGAGGGGGAGAGAGAGGGAGAGGGAGAAAGAGAGAGAGACAAAGACATAAGAGAGAGAGAGAGAGAGAGAGAGAGAGAGAGAGAGAGAGAGAGAGAGCAAAGGAAGGAGGGGGAGGGAGAGAGAGAGAGAGAGAGAGAGAGGAAAGACAGAAAAGAGAAAAAGAGAGACAGAGAGAGAGAGAGAGAGAAAGAGAGAGAGAGAGCGAGCAAAGGAAGGAGGGCGGAAGACGGGAGTTTAAAACAGAGAGCAAATACACAAATGCTTGTCATTTCTCAAAGCAGAACTTGACTCCATCACAAAAAATTACTGAACAACGAAAGGAAAACAAACACTAATATGCACGTCATATTCCAATGACATTTTTCCCCATGTTTTTCTTGTTAACAAAACTACTTATCATTGACGCTTACCACCACACACGAATAACCACAAACACATAGAAGTTATTCTCAAAACAAAAGCAAAAACAAAACAAAAATAGAAGGCCATTTGGAAGATCTCACAACTCCATCAAGGTGGAATGGATATTGGATCTTTTTTTAATGCTGATCGATGAGAATGAGAATGATAATGATTAAGATGATGCTACGGATTTTCCATTTCGGTCTGAGACTGCATGACAGGGCTGTACTCTACGCTCCTTTCATGATATATCTCGGCGTCAACCAGGCCCGAGAGATACAGGCACCAGCAGTGTTGGTCAGGGAATTTTTGAGCAACACTCTTAGAGACGCATCCATTAAGTGGATAAAACTCGACTGTGTGGTCCCAGTCTTCCCAACTGAGTCCGCAGCAAACTCAACTCTGGGTACGAGCCGGTCAGGGCAGAAAAATCCCACATGACTCTGATGGGAATCGAACCCGCGACCTCCCAGCCGGAAGTCCGCGACGCTAACCACTTCGCCGCTGCGGCTGGTGATATTGGATCTTCTGTGTGAACCAAAACACATCACTGATCCCCACCAAGATCCACGAAATTTGTCTTTATACCACAATGCATGTTTTCATCGAGTTTGTTAAATTTGGTGGATTAGAATTTCTTCCATCTTGTTGCCAATCAACCCATAAGACAAGGATGAAACAAAACCTTGGCAATGATATGAAACATCAGAGGCCTATCTGCTTGCATAGACTTGACAGTGCTCAACATTCCGTCACTTTTTGGGCAGCCAGAAAGAAAGTGACAGGGATAGAGATATATGGGACACATACAGGGGATGCCCACGGGACAGTCGTGCTGCAGCATACCGTTTTCAACTCCGGGGTCTGGGTCACAGGAAATATTAATCATACTTGGGTGTCATGCGCAGAACAATCACAGGAAGGCTGTGAGCATGACCAAATCCATCTAATTGCTGTTGTATGATGTGGTGGCTTGTTTCTGTTTTTTTTTTTCCTTTTAAAAAGCAAAAAAAGCAAAACTGAGAGATTTCTGGCGGTTTAAAGTACTCTCTCTACTCTCTCTCTCTCTCTCTCTCTCTCTCTCTCTCTCTCTCTCTCTCTCTCTCTCTCTCTCTCTCTCATTTTCATGTCTAAATATATGTTTCCATGTGCAAGGATGTGTATGCAGCGTCATGAGGGTTACAAAAATAAAAGGAGAAAGAGAGACAGAGGGCGGAAGAGAGTGAGTGAGAGAGAGACAAGAGAGAAGAATGAGAGAGAGAGAGAGAGAAAAAAAGAGACTGAGAGAGAGAGAGAGAGGGAGACAATGACAATGACAATGACATCTTTAATGACAATAGCCTGATTAGTTCTAATGCCATGGAAGTGCAAAAATGCAGAAAATACGACAAATACGGCATATAATGCATCAAACCAGGTAAATCCACTTTATCACAACCACTATGTGTCCGAAATTGGTCAACGTCAAATAATGAAACAAAACGACAAACATATTGACACATATATCTAAGGACAAGTACACATTTTGAGAGGAAAGTCTAATACCACACACAGGGCTAGTATTTCCACCCTATGTAATCGATCAACCGACAAAAATACAATTGTGCGTGTGGGTCGTAGAACTATATTATACAAAAGGAATTGTACTCTGATGTATTAGGGGATGGTATTAGAAGATTTGGGGATCTACTAAAGTAATTGTGGGATGTTAATATATCGACACTGCAACTGACTAATGACTAAGATTCCTATGTACCGTTATCGAGAGAGAGAGAGAGAGAGAGAGAGAGAGAGAGAGAGAGAGAGAGAGAGAGAGAGAGAGAGAGAGAGAAGCATTCAGTCAGAGATTCTAGGCTGAAAGTGAGCAAGTGTAGGTTCATGTTCAGAAACATACCAAACCGAAGATAGGACGAGGTAGAATATAATATATAACATCCTTTCAATAAACAGGCTCTTAGAATTTACACATGTATTTATTTTGACTACAAGTTATAACAGACATTCTCAGGAAATGCAACTCTCAACTAAGACCTTCTCTGTCTAAGACTAATAAAAATAGACACACAAAAACCACAGAAGTCACATACCTTAACACCATGATCACTGTGGCCAGGCCCGAAGGCCGAGAGGCCCAGCAACACCTTGACTCACCTAGAGGATGCCAGGGAGGGGAGTTTTAGGAAGTTGATATCTTTAGTTTATATAGCTTTTGCCTGAGTGTGAATTGAATAACTGTGTAGCGTGGCACGTCTTTGACACAGTCAGAGAACGCCAGGCACTGGACATTATCGAGGTCTGGTTTTCATTACTGACCCACTGCTCAGGGATGGGGGAAGGGGGGGGGCGCGTAGCAATGTGAGGGGTGGGGGGAGCAGGAGAGGGGACCTAGCATGTCAATGCATCCGGGTAGGTAATGAACGGATGTACTGCTCGGGGGGGGGGGGGGGGGGGGGGAGGGAGGGGCTTAGAATGTCTCTCAGGCGTCACGCTATAGATCAAGGCAATCAATGGCTCGGTCCATCCTGGGTAGGTAGAATGACCGGATGTAACTGCTCGGGAGGAGGGGGGATGACACTGGAGAGGCTCAGAATGTCTCTCAGGCTGTCTGTGTGTGTGTGTGTGTGTGTGTGTGTGTGTGTGTGTGTGTGTGTGTGTGTGTGTGTAGCTCCTATGTATATCACTCTGTGATAGTATCCTCATTTTCCGTTGAAAGAATATCAACAAGATCATGTCCCATCATATCACGATTACCAAATAAATCACATGTCATACGTAAACCATCATATTCCTTACATGCGAACAAAAAATGTGCTTCATCCTCTAGTCCATCTGCACACAATGGACATACAGCATTTTCAGGAACATCTTTTAAATACCAGCTTCTATTTATAAACAGTCCTAACGTTCTCATTCTAAATCTTGCTAAGTATCCCCGGTGCCATTTTTTTGTTATAATGTTTAGGTATTTTCAGGCTGAAAGAAATCTTTAAATGAATTATACCAGGCGTATTTACTATTTCCTGTTATATGTGAGTGCCAGTTTTGTTGATAACAATCAATGAGTCGCTGTTTAAATTCATACAAAAATAGTTTTTCATTTTCCACCCCTTGCATCAACCAAATTATGCCAAATCCATTTTCGGTTAAAGCTCTTTTGATATCTGATGCCCAATTATGATGTCCTGTTTCATGTTGTCTAAGGAGCATTTCATACGCCTGTTTACATATACGAGTTACTGGTAACCGGGTTAGTTTTAGCCAGTATCTCAGACATTTAACATAGGTTCTTATAAGTAACGGGTATCTACCTGATTCACCGTACGACATTTTGTTTGAAGAATGTAAAGGTATATTTAAACATCTCTTAATGGCATAAATGTGAACATTTTCCATATGTTTGTTTTCCTTTAATCCCCAAATTTCAGCGCCATACATCAGCATCGGTTCAATCTGAGAATCAAATAATTTCCAAAACAAAATAATATCAGTGGATCCAAGTCTTCTCAAAGCACGAAGAATTTCAATTACCCCTTTTTTTTTTCCCTTCCGGGCTGTTTCTGACCATCCTGGTGTCAAACTTAATTTTGTGGTGAAAATCATGCCCCAAGTATTTATATTGGTTTGTAACTCTGACCTCATCTTTACCGTACCACCATACTTCGTTTGCAGATAGATACCCTCCTTTGCGGAAAACGATTATGTTAGTTTTGTCTAAATTTACTGTTAATTGCAATCGATCTGCTTCAGATTTGAGCACATTAAGTTGGTTTTGGAGTCCTATTGGAGTATCTGAAAACAAAATAACATCATCGGCGAATAGTAATAAGAATATTTCAACTGCTCCTGGAAGTAGCTGTATGCCATGTCTTCCACGTTTAGACAACTCTATAGCAAGTTCATTGATAAAAAAAAAAGAATAATTGTGGACTTAATATGCAGCCTTGTTTTACACCTCTTGGACAAGAGAAATATTTGGAATACAGACATTTGTCGCGAACACAAGCCAAAACTGTATCATATATTCCTCTTAAAGCCTTTGTACAATTTACCGTCAACACCAGATTTTCTTAATATATCCCATAATATATTTCTATTGACGGAATCAAACGCCTTACGAAAATCAACAAATGCTACATACAGTTTTGAATTTCTTGAAAGATAACGCTGGACTACTGAATACAATGTGAAAATATGATCGATTGTACTATAATCCCTTCTGAAACTGCTTGTTGTTCAATATTTTTTCCTCCCTCTCTGCCCATTGCGTTAATCTTTTATTCAAGATGTTAGTATAAATTTTACCCAGTACACTTGATAACGATACCCCTCTATAATTATCTGGAATATTTATGTTTCCCTTTTTAAACAAAGGTACGATTATTGATTTTGACCACTCAGTTGGGAAAATTCCACTATGGAAGAGTCTGTTAAACAAATTGACAAGAAATTCTGTTATCAGATTATTAGAATTTTTCAACATCTCACTGATTATACGGTCTGGGCCTGCGCTTTTACCACGTTTTAAACTTTTAATACTGTCCTTTACCTCTCTTGTAGTTATTGGATCATTAAATAAAGGTTCTTGAGAATATTCGTCCTCTACATCAATTATGTCCTCCTGAGAATCAGAATTATCAAATGAGTTAAAAACACTCTGAAAATGATCGTGCCACTGTTCAACCGATATTTGATTGTAGATAAAAGTTTTTTTTTTTTTTTTTGCTTATTGATCTTATTGTTGACCAAAACAATTTTGGGTTGTTAACAGATGCTTTCAGTTTTTCTAATCTATCAAAATCAAATTTCTTCTTTTTTTTTTCTTTTTTTTAATTTATTATAATCTGTTCTAACCTTTACGTAACTTTGTCTTCGTTCAATAAGGTTTGTTTTAGAACGTCTATAACTTCTGAGGAGCCCTTGACTTGTTTTTTTTTTCTTTCACATTTCCAATCAAACCAATCATTAACTTTTTTTTTGTATACCTCCCAACCACACGAACCATACACGCAGCAGCTTCATATAACGCATTCGAAAAAAGATTAACACATTCATTTACATCAAAATCCAAAAGATTGTTTGCTCGTTCCATGCTCTCTTTAAACGTATTAGATTCCAGTTCCTCTCTATATATCTGTGCATTTTTCCTCACACCACACACACAACTTTTTCCTCGCCACGCACTGTTGCCTCTCTTTCCACAACTCTCTCCTTTCTCCCATCGCATTTCAACAGGCAAGTGCCAAGAATACAATTGTTCATTAATAAGCATGTCACAGTAACCATGTAGTTCCTCAGACACAATAAAATAATCAATGGTACTGCTTCCGTGCGGTGAAATATATGTAAAATCGCCATGTGAATCCCCTTGACAGCAACCATTTAATATTATTAAACCAGACATGAAACAAAAGTCCAACAGTGATTACCAAATTCATGAATAGTTTTATCTTTAGAACATCGTAGGAACTTTTCTTCTTCATCATCATCCAGGTTTTCATTAGGGGTGTAAATAATCAGTCATATTTTCAATTTTCGGTTGTTCACATCCTGTCCTAGAATTAAGATCGCCACAGAAAATAACATACATATCTTCCTTTTCGAGCAAGTCTGACAGGTGTTCTTCAAAAATAAGAATGCCATTTTTCATTTCAAAGTTTATTATAATAAGGACTACCTTCAGGGGGGACATAACCAGCAATGAATAAAACGTCTTTTTCCATATCAAATAAACATTTATCCAATTTCAAAACAATCAAATTATCGCACTTTACTCTAACTTGTATAACAAACTGAGAAAAGTAATTTTTTTACCAGCACCAAAACTCCACCTGAATTTCTTCCATGTGCAGATAGTTTCGTTGCAGGCGCATCATATTTTGCATGATCTTGAAACATATTACAGAAATCATATGTACCAACAAAAGTCTCAGTCAAGCACATGATATCAAATTCACGAACATAATTAATAAAAGATAAATCATTAATTTACTCTCAAAGGCCCTCGATGTTGTAACACAGAAACGATAATCGCGTTGTCGGTTGATCATGCTTGTCCTATTCCAGTAGGAGCGTGACCCAGATCGCAACGCTCGCCTATCGTCGCTGTCACTACCAGTGGCCGCAGGAAATGTGTGAGCGTTCACTGACAGGTAACCTTTCAACTCTGTCTGCTGTCTGTCTTTACTACGGGCTGCACGTGTTGCCCCCTTCCCTCTATTTCCCCCTCTTCCACCACGCCTGTGCTGTCCCTCACCACGCGAAGCCGAAGTCGAGTTCATCCCACCAATCTCCCCCTCTGTCCTTCCCCTTTGCTGTGAGAAGAACTGGCTGGGTGGGTGTTGTCCGGGTCACATGACGCGAGGTTTCCCCCTACTGCTAATAATAGCGGGAGTTTGTTGATGTGTCACTGGCGTTGTTGGCGTGTTGCCCCTCTCTGCCCCTTGTGTTCCTTCCCATCGGTCCGTGTGGGGTGTTGTGCGGGTGTGGGTCTGTCATCCGTGCCCGATCCGTGCCTGGTGCCTGATCGTTTCTGACAGATCGTTTGGGCCCGATCGTCATAACACCTCGCACAAAAACAAGCAGAGAGTCCATCCCTTTTTGCCTGTGAAACCATGGCCACCGGACGTCTGGTAAGATCGTTTGCGATCCAGACACCTTGGGCCTGCAGCTGATCACGACAGTCTTTATTCTTCAACAGTTCCATCTTGTCCCTCCAGTTTCTGAGTTTGATGATCATGGGTTTGGGATCACCTTGTCCTATCCGATGGGCTCTGACAATATCATCTTCAGACCATTTCTTTGGGCCATCAACGCTATTCAATACATGCACAACACCTGCAGCACACTCATCGTAGCTTTCTCTCGGCGCCTGTTGAGGGATGCCAAACAGTCGGAGATTATCCCTGCGGGAAAATTCTTCCAAGCGGTCTATTTCAGCATTCATGTGACTGATTTCGGTTCGAAAATTTTCAACAGACTCCGATAGTACCTGTGTCTCTTCTTTCTGTGTTTACGTGTGGCCGAGTACAGTTCTGTGACGTCATCATTTATCTGGGAGACAGTGTTTGACAGATATGTGTTGTTTTCTTCCAGCCTATTGCAACGTTCATTGATTTCGTTACATTTCACATTCACTCTTTCCAGCTCAGACTTGATGGCAGACAGATCACCTCGAATCACGCTTTATTCCTGGCTGTGCTGCTGTGCTCTGCCTCTCTAATAGCGTGGAGGATTTGTTTCACTGCATCGTTTGAGATGTGTGAGTCACACGTGGGTTGTGTGGAATCGCCAGAGGTAGCCAACTTGTCGCTCTTTGTCGTGTCATGATCATGATCAGTGGGGGCCGGGGTTCGATTCTATATCGTGTGATAACAGCAAACGACGCAGTGATAACGTGGCATACAAAACACACAATGAAGCCAGCGCCTGACTGTGCACTGGCGGCATGTGTGTGGCACAGTGTGTAGGGCTATCAACACTGCACTCTCCATTCACACATACGGTCGTCACGCTTGAAAGGTAGTTTGCAAACACTTCTGAGGACTGTGTGTGAAAAACATCTTGACTAGTCACAACCTGAGCATTTGCTGACAAACAGTTCAGGAAAGAGAGCACAATAGCAACACGGTGAATGAACACAACACATCCGCCACTGTTATGACAGCCTCGTTTTCGTTTACATGGCTGACTTTGTTTACTTTCTGCACTCTACTCACTGACCTGACAAAAACACCAATTCTGTTTCTCCACAGCTCCAAGTCTATCATTTCGGCATAGCCTCGTCTTCACGGTATCTAAACAAATGTCACTGCAACGAAAATGTCTCACACTTGGTAACAGAGTCGCTTGTACACTGTTTTGAATGCAGAGCAAAAATAACTCAGGTGTTGACACATCGCCATCTTTGTTGCACTCCCAGAGAGAGATGACATAAGCGCTTGTCATTTCTCCAACTGTAATCCGGCTCCATCATGAAAAACTTAACAAAGAAAAAAGGAAGACAAACACTGAAATACACGTTATATGCTAATGTCTTTTCCACTTATATTTTTCTTGTTAACAGTTACCTTTCATTTACGTCCACCACCACAAAAACATAAACACACACACACACACACAACAAACACAACACTACAACATTCGAAGGCCGTGCGGAAGAGCTTACATGTGAACGTGTGTGTTTGCACGTGCAAAGTATGTGTGTATGGCGTCACGGAGGTTTCGAAAACATGGGGAGAGAGAGAGAGAGAGAGAGAGAGAGAGAGAGAGAGAGAGAGAGAGAGTGACAGAGACAGAGACAGAGACAGACAGACAGACAGACAGAGAATTAATTTACGAGAATATACATCATCACAGTATTGGTTTTTTTTTTTGTTGTTTTTTTTTTATTTGTTTTTTTTTTTTTTTTTTTTTTTTTTTGGGGGGGGGGTCTTTTTTTATAGTCGTTTTTCGTGAATATGGTCGACGATATTAAGGTAATATCTATAAAACACGTGAATTACAATTAACTGAAAATTAAAGACACACACAGACAGAAACAGACACAGAGAGAGACAGAGACAGACAGAGACAGAGAGAGTTTACAACAGACAGCGAGACAGAGACAGACAGAGACAGAGAGAGAGTTTACAACAGACAGCAAAGATATACCATAACACAAACGCATGTCAAAACCCTACCAATAATCTGGCTTCATCACGAAAAAAAAATCACAGGAAAAAAGGAAGACAAACACTAACATGCTCGTCATAATAGTTGCAACAACCTATTCCCCCATGTATTTCCTGTTCACAGATTACCTGTCATTGAAACATACCACCACCATAGATGAATAAACAGAAACACGTACATGTTATATTCGAAACAAACAAACAAACAATTATAGGGCCACTTGGTTGACCTCACAGCTCCATCAAGATTGAATGGATACTGGATCTTCTGTCTGAGCCAACACACACATCGCAGATCCTCACCAAAATGTACTGGTTTCATCCTTATACAGCGATGCATCTCTCCACGACGTTTTGCTAAAATCGGACCCGCGCTTTAGCTCGTGACTTGCTGCCAAACAACCCATCCTCAGACAGGGATGAAAACAAACCTGGGTGGAGATGACAACGAGCTGAGATTGATCTGCTTACATAGACTTGACAGTGCTCGATATTCCGTCACTTTTTTTTTCCGCACAGCCGGAAAGAACGTGACAGGGATAGAGATATACGGGACCTAAACAGGGGGTTCCCACGGGACAGTCGTGCTGCAGCAAACCATTTCTAACTCTGGGCTCTGGTGTCATAGGAAATATTTATCGTACTTAGATGTCATGCGTAGAACAGTCACAGAAAGGCTCTCAATATGACAGTTTCTATCTAATCTTTTTTGTTGTTGTAGGATGTGGTGTCTTGTTTCTGTTCTCTTTGAAAAGCAAAACGAAAACTGTGATTTGGATCTCTCTTTCTTCTCTCTTGTCTGTGTGTCAGTCTGTCTGTCAGTCTGTCGGTCTGTGTGTGTGTCTGTCGGTCTGTGTGTCAGTCTGTCTGTCTGTCTCTGTCTCTGTCTCTCTCTCTGTCTATCTCTCTCTCCTCTCTCTCTCTCTCTCTCTCTCTCTCTCTCTCTCTCTCTCTCTGTTTTGTGTATACGTATTTGTTGCACGTGCAAGTATGTGTGTGTGGTGTCATGGGGCCTACAAAAATATGGAGAGCGTGGGAAAGAGACAGAGAGAGACAGACAGACAGAAAGAGAGACAGAGCCAGAGACAGACAGAGAAACTTCTGCACTTAACAGATTTTATTTTCTGTTTATTCAGTCATCTCCCCGAGTAGGATCAATAATATATTTTCAAAAGTGGGATGTGTAGAAACATACTGAGGAATTTAATTTAAAATGAGAGAGAGGGAGAGAGAGAGAGAGAGAGAGAGAGAGAGAGAAGAGAGAGACAGACAGACAGACAGACAGACAGACAGACAGACAGACCAAGAGACAGACAGACGGACAGAGAATTTAAGATAGGCAGCAGAGATGAACAATGACGCACATGCTTGTTGTTTCCCTAAGAACAATCTCGTTGGATCACAAAACATTTACAATGAAACAAGGAAGATAAACAGTCCGGTGCACGTCATACTCTAATTATGTTTTTTTTCCTCTCCTTTTTCCTGTTAACAAAGTACCTACCACTGATGCACTCCACAACAAACGCGTGAACACATACACATAAAAAAAAAACAACTAAACAACAAAAATCGAAGGCCACTCGTAAGAGCTTTCGTGTAAACATGTGTGTGTGCACGTGAGTGTTTGTGTATATGGCATCATGGGGGTTTCAGAATATGCAGAGAGAGAGAGAGACAGACAGACAGACAGACAGACAGACAGACAGACAGACAGAGGGATTAAAACAGCAACACCATACAATGGCGCAAACACTTGTCATATGCATAACAAAAATCTGGCTCCATCATGATAAAA
>JADBJO010001991.1:97500-100000 GCA_016801955.1 Conus betulinus | reverse complement strand
GAGGAGGAGGAGGAGGAGGAGAAGAAGAGGAGGAGGAGGAGGAGGAGGAGGAGGAGGAAAGAGGTAGGAGGAGGAGGAGGAGGGAGGACGAAGAGGAGGAGGAGGAGGGGGAGGAAGAAAGAAAGATCTCTATATGTTGTTGTTTGTCGTACCCTGGCTAAAAGACTTCCAGGGATCATCCAAACAGCCGAATACTTGAACACTATGGACAAATGCATCATCTGGGATGCGACATTACGTTGTGTGACCTGTATTTGATACACCCGCCATGTGGGCAGCCACACTCCGACTCGGGGGTGATATTGGAGAACTGATACGTGTATGCTAGGAGCTTGTCACAACTGAAGACAAATCCCACGCATAACTATGCGGAGCATGGACAATTTTGATGTATCCTTGTGTTCCCTGCCTATGTCAATTGGCCTCTGACTTCCCTTAAGGGGAAAAAGAGATATAATTGTAACCTGTTTACAGTCCAATCATCGCTCTCCTCTCTCAATCTCTTCTGTCTAGGATCTGAACACTCAAACTGTCACAAACTGAAAAACCATAAGCGACAATCTCTCAATGTACAAAGATGTTAAGACAATAAGAAAGTTATCCTGTGATTGTGACCTCGTTCGTCTATGCTGCAGTACCCCGCAGTTGTGATTGGCCTCCTGTGCTTGTTTCCTTCATCTAACTCGGCGTCTCGTCCTCCGATTTACCATTGGGTTATCAATATAAACCTACCTCTCTCATCCTCCTCCTCTCTCTCGCTCCTCTCCTCTCTCTCCTTTCCTCTCTGCTCTCTCCCTATCTCTCTCGATTCCACATGTCTCTTCATCTTCTCGCTTCTCTCTCTCTCGTCCCGCCTCCTCTCTCCACTCTAATCTCTTCGTCTCTCTCTTCATTAATTCTGTGCCCCCTCTCGGTTCTACCCCCTTGGTCGTCCTCCATCCCTCCGTCTTCCGGCCATCTCGGTTTCGAAAACTCTCTCCATCTATTTTGGCTGTATTATCCCCAGCCTTTTGTTGCTCTTGGACATCTCTCTCTCCCCCCCCTCTTCTTGTTCTCCGTCCTTCTCTTCTCTATCCTTCACCCTCTCCTCATCAATTCTCTCTCTCCTTCTCAGTCTCCTCATTTCTCCGCGTTGTCTAACGGAAGGATCTCTTGTCTCCTCTCTCTCCTCTCATGTCACAGTCCTCTCTCCCCCCTGCCTCTCATCTCTCCTCCTTCTCTCTCTCTCTCCTCTCTCTCCCATCTCTCTCTCGTCTCTTGAAATCTCATCCTCTCATTCTCTCTCTCTCTCTATCTTCTCTCTCTCCTCTCCTCTCTCTCATCCTCTCTCATTGGGTCTCTCTCTCTCTCTCATCTCATGGTATCAAGGGGAAATTATTTGGCTGTATAAGAGCCATGTACGCAGTCCTGTGCTTGTTTTCTATATTCATTAAATGAGCTTACCATTGAGGTTATCAATAATGGCCTTCATGGTGGACGATGTCCAGAAGATGTCTTAGAATTATTTATCCTGTTATTAGCAGATGATGTTGTTTTTGGTTTCAGAAACGATAGCTGGCTTACAACGTCAGATAAATAATCTGAACAGGGCTGCCTCTTCATTAGAGTTGAAAGTAAACATGAATAAAAGCAACATTGTGGTGTTTCGAAAGGGAGGCTGTTTGGCGGCGAGGGAAAGATGGCTGTATGACAGACTTACTATACCAGTGCTGAATGTATATCAATATTTAGGATCTATTTTTCTACACGCCGAAGTTTTACCTTTGCCTGTAGGGATCTTGCATGTAGGGCAAAGATATGTGTCACGAAAAGATTGATTGCTTTGATAAACAATTCGCTTGAGCTATTTTTGAAAATAGTTGATTCCCAAATACAGCCGGTTTTGATGTATGTATGGGGCTGAAATTTGGGGTTTAGATATTACTGTTGTTCATTGCGAGGCAGTACATCTATTTGCTTTGAAGAGGTGTCTAGGTCTTGACAGGCGTATTTCTAATGATTTAGTATACGGGGAGACCAATAGATATCCACTGTTTATTTGTTCAGCCATTAGATGTGTGTTCGGTATTGGTTAAAGCTTTTACAAATGGAGCATTATAGACTGCCTCGTAAGTCTTATGAAATGTTGTTCGAATTAGATGTAAAGGGAAAAAACAACTGGGTTTCAAGTGTACGTCTGTTTCTGTGTAAGCATGGATTGGTGATGTCTGGCTGTCTCAGGGTGTTTGAAATCAAAGCCAGTTTATTCGTGGTTTCCGACAAAGGCTGATTGACTGTAAATGTGGGACAATCATGTACAAAGTAGTGGACGTTATGATTTGTGCAGATATTATTCTAGTTTCCGTTGTACTCAGCCTTATTTGAAATTTGATTTGGATATGCATCTGAAAAGATCAATTGCTAAATTCAGAGTTGGTGTTACTGACATAAGGACTCATTATTTAAGATGCAGACAACATAGACAAAATGACTTGGTATGTCCATTGTGTATGCAAGGTGA
>JADBJO010001991.1:85000-90000 GCA_016801955.1 Conus betulinus | reverse complement strand
TGTGTGTGTGTGTGTGTGTGTGTGTGTGTGTGTGTGTGTGTGTGTGTGTGTGTGTGTGTGTGTGTGTGTGTGTGTGTGTGTGCGCGCGCGCGCGCGCGCGCGCGCTTTGAATTAGAATTATAATTTTATCATGTTTTTCTGTAATATGCACTTTGGGCTCTCACGAGGTAAAGCGCTCGATAAATATCCTTTACATTACATTATTTTGAAGACGAAGATAGAAGAGGTTGCTATGTAAACAACGTATAATACCGAGAAGCACTATGTACATTAATTATATAATTCAAATAAAAAAAAACAACAAACACCCAAAGCATTTTATAGAAGCGCTTTCGGTTTTAGCAAACCTTCCTCAGCTGACCATGTAAGTCGGCGTCAAAACTAGTTGATGTAATGTGTGTTTTTTGTGTCATTAATCCCCCCACCCCCCTCTCATTACTGTATGATAAATAGTGATGCCTGGGTGAAGTCTCAATGTGTGGGATTATTTGGTTTCACGTGAACAATCTGCCCTGGGAACTTTGCTCTTCGCTGAACAAACTAATCCCACACATTGAGGCCAAAAGGGTAGTTGGTCTTCAACTTGTGTCTCCACATCCTCTCTCTGTCTTTTCTTTTCTGTGTGTGTGGTCTTTATGAGTTCAATCACACAACATTTCAAATCTGACAGCTGGTGTCCAGGTCCACAGAAATGGCGTGCTACAAGTGTATCTTGCTTTCTGATGATGTCGGAGCGATGACCACTGAAGCGTGTTTGTAGGCTGTTTCCCGTCTCACCAACATACTGTGCATCCTCCTGGCAATGTCCACAGTTGATCAGGTACACTAGGTTGGTACTTTTACATGTAGCTGAGTCCCTTATTTGGAACTGGTGACCCGTGCGAACACTCTTGAACGAAGTCATTTCCTCCAGGTGTTCCTTGCACAGAACACATCGTTTCGCTGTGCATTTGAAGCAACCTGGTACCAGTGAATCTGTGGCAGACGCTTGATGTTGCACTGCTGGTGGTTTGCTGGGCATCAGAAGGTTCCTCAGATTGCGACAGTTAGGCTCACCAACAATGGGAGGTTTGGGAACGGCTCTCTTCATGCGTCTACTTCTGTGGAGCTCCGTCATTTTTTCCTTCAGCCAAAAGGCCAGAGGAGAGTTGGAAGGGTTATG
Source organism: Conus betulinus (assembly GCA_016801955.1). Classification (NCBI taxonomy): domain Eukaryota; kingdom Metazoa; phylum Mollusca; class Gastropoda; order Neogastropoda; family Conidae; genus Conus; species Conus betulinus. The sequence continues at coordinate 88,838 of JADBJO010001991.1, read as the reverse complement.
GCGGATAACAAATGGCACCCTGTCTGACTGATGGTTCCTCCGTTGGTACTGGAGTGCATCCTTCCTGGGAAGTGTCTGTGCCTTGTTGATAGCAGAGTCCACCAGAGCTAATGGATAGCCACGGTTATGTAGGTGGGTTCTCAGCTCTCTGCATCGTTTCAGGAACACATCATCTTCACAACAGATTCTTCGCAGGCGTATAGCCTGCCCGTAGGGGATGCCTCTCAGACAGTGTCTAGGGTGGCAGGAGTTGAAGGGTAGGTACATGTGAGCATCCGTGGATTTAGTGTGAAGGTCTGTGGTGATTGTATCCCCCTTGATGCTCATGTTGACGTCCAGGAAAGGGATGTTGGTTCTGCCATAGTTGGCTGTAAACTTTATCGTGGCATGCTGGTTGTTTATCCAGTTGAGAAACAAAAGCAGCTGGCTTTCCCCATGGAACCAGAGCATGACAATGTCATCAATGAAACGACGCCAGAATTTTGGATGGGACATGCCAGGGTGAAGTTGCCAGTAGCCGTTGTTCTAACCATGCCATGAAGATGTTTGCAATGGAGGGAGCCATTGGGGTCCCCATTGCCGTGCCATGGACTTGTTGGAACAGCTCACCCATCAAAATCAAACACGTTGTTTTTTGAAGGACGTGTGCATTAATTATATCATGCGAAAGTATAACAGGAAGAACTTTTCCTAAATTTTGAATAATATTGCTTATGATAGCATCGTTTTGGTTTCTGGGAAGGGAATCCATCCCCTCCGTGCAGGTGGTGAAATCACACACTGCACATACAAACATGATCATGAATTGTCATGATCTATAATCCACTGGTCAAGGTCTCGGAATTGTGGACTGGGTGGAAAACTAGGTTCGCATCCCATCAGAGGCAAATATTTGTGGACTTTTTTTTTCAGCCCTGTCTGGTTCTTACTGTGCCATGAGGTCAAAACATGGTGACAGGAACAACAAAACGGTATTTCATCCACTTGATGGCGGAGTCTGTGAGAGTACAGATGATCGGATTTTCTGACCAACACTGCAGGCGTATATACACCTCTCTTGTCTTCATGAGGCAGTAGGAACTCTGTCGAGTAGTCTTTGACTGAGTGACATTCCATAGTGTAAGGGTGGTGGATTGGAGATAAGGAGGGAAGAGGGGCAGTAGGAGATGGGGAAGAGAGCGAGTTGACACATCAACTTCAACACCCAACACCAGCTCGTTGGTTTCCTCTCTCTTTTTATTTTAAATCATGGTTGGATCGAGCCAACCATAACCAAACCACCGACCTATTAAGACATAAACAACAATGATCATAAACATGAGGTATTATATGTTAACACACACAGGAAAACGTAATCAATCAAATTAAGCCAAGATTAAAGTGCAGGATTTACAACAAACATCAACACAAAAGGCCTCCCCGTTGCGAACGGTAGGAGGTACAACATACATTTGCAATCAAACATAACATTAACCATAGGCGATCCCCGTTGCGAACGGCAGGATCAACAACATAATTTCATTATTATAACATTAAGGAAGGGATCCCCATTGCGAACGGTAGGATCAACAACATGATAATTTCATTATATAACATTAACATTGAGACTCCCCGTTGCGAACGGCAGGAGTTACATACGGTCAAAAGCATGGATCATGATTTCATAGCAAAGAACAGTATTATAAGTGAACATACATTTAAGCACACACACACTCAAAATGGAACTCCCCGTTGCGAACGGCAGGAGCAATGAACAATAAATGAAATTAATTAACATCCAATTTTTCAACAACAATTACACAATGTAAAAAAAAATCATATGTGTAGTGTCCACACATATGATCAAACTCAAAAAAGACACATCTTGCACATTAACATGCCAACTAAAGCTATCTTTCTTTCTCAGCACACACACCCCACCTCAGGACAGTGCGTGCTACACGCTATGGCTCCACGTGTCACCTGTTAGGCCTACACCCCGGCCCAACAATGGCAGTTGCTTTTCAGCCCTGCAATGGACCCACGGGTGTAAACATTTTGAACAAGTGAACACTCACAGACTAACAGATGCAGCAGCGACCGAATAAACAAACTGACCTGACCAGTGGCTACTCGTGTACAAAATAGGCACAAGAACGCACAAGCACCGAGCAGCATTCAAGTAATTAACTGCCTAATTACTCAGCCAAGTAACCACGTAACCCTTCAGTCGCTCAGATAACGAAACAATCGAACAAACAGGTAAAACACTTGTTTGTAACAGGTACCAACCCAGACACACAGAGGAATAATCAAACTAGCTTCACTGTCTGTATCTTAATCATTTGCTCAGGCCGCCGTGCGGTTTCATCACTGTGACTTAACCCTATCCGTCTCGCCAGCAAACAAGGGCGACGTTTACATGCTAGTTTGTCCAGTGTTCGAACACAAGGAACCTGCAGGGCGCGCGTTAAACTTTATCCACTAATCACAATAAAAGACATCAGCATCTGTAATCTATGTTTTTCTGGCATCGATTTGTTGATTACTCACCATAAATCTGTGACAATATTGAATAACTTTGTGATTTCATTCTTATTAAGCGCCAGCACCTGTTAGTTACAAAGTTACCTGAATAACTGACTGTGGAAATTCGGTATATCACATTCCAGTTGATAAGAAATTGGAGTTCGTACAATCAAAATGTAAGAACACAGAACTTTTAACTTCCATTTACTAAAGTTGTTTCACGAAGATAGTACTCTATCTGCCCTCACTCTAGGTAAAGCATAGCCAAACCAAAGGCAAAAACCATGAACACATACCTTTACATTCACAACACCTGAACCAACGTCACAGCCTTCACCCCACTCTGCTCAGTGAAGAAATGATCTCAGAGCCAGAATGCTGGGAGTATATAGGCCTTCCACCCCATTTGAGCAAGATCTTTCGAGAAAGTCTATTGCGGTCTGCGTCTAAAGTGCATAAGATCTGGCCTTTGTGGGCTGCTCTTCAACGAACATTCTATCCCCTAGGGTCCGACAACCAACTGGCCCGACCGCCATGTAAGTGGCTGGATCTGTAGAAGTGCAGAGGAACAGACCCTTCAGACTTTGTACCTAGAGCAAAGTCCATCATCCCACCTAAAAGATGTTTACCTAAAATCTCAAGTCTACCTCAGCTTATGCTCAGTCTCCCGGACCAAACCATCCAGACCAGCCATGGTCAAAGGGAGGCTCTCAAGAGCCCCAGCAAAGGCGACCCCAATTACGATGTGGCTGAAGTCTAATGGCTGTCTCTCCAAAACCAGTCTGCCCAGACCAGCCGTTGGCAAATTGTCTGCTGACTGACCATCCTCTTAACTTGCATTCCAGCCTACCAGCTAGGTTGCCCCTCACTGCCATTCTATCCCGCGTTTTAAGGGGTTAACCACTACAACTCTCTGTCTCAAAGGCTGGGCAGAATCGTACCCTTTACAATAGCATCTTCATCACCTCCACGTTCTCACTGACTGAAACCACCTTGGCTTAAGGCTGAGTCAGGCCAATTGACACAGGCTAAACACCAAGGCTACGTCAAATTGTTGTTATGCTCTGCATAGTTATGCGGGGACTTCAGTTGTGACAAGCTCCTAGCATAACATTATCAGTCTCCAAAATCCCCCGAAGTCGAAGTGTGGCTGCCCATGTGTCGGGGTAATAAAAACGGTCACACACGAAATGTTCTCATCCCCAGCTGATGCATTTGTACCAGTGTTCAAGTACTTCGGCTGTTTGGATGATCCCTGGAGTCTTTTAGCCAGGGTACGACGACACCAACAACAACAACTGATCGAAAAGTCTTCCTTCATGCCGTGTTC
>JADBJO010001991.1:70000-75000 GCA_016801955.1 Conus betulinus | reverse complement strand
ACGACAATAAAACAAACTTCCTTGTTATTAAAGTAGGGCAATATTGAGAAGCTTTCCAATGTTATACCTGGAAGAACTTTCTCTACGTGTTGTATTGCATTGTCAACTTTTTTCCCCCACGAAATGAATAGAATCTTGTCATGCAAAGGGGTGAACATCGCGCACTGTGTCATGACTTACCAGCCTCTTTGGTCTGGTGGTGGTTGGCGTCCCGGAATAGTGGACTGGGAGGTCGTAGGTTCGAATCCCATCAGACATGTATCTGTGGGACTTGTCAGTCTCGGCTGTCTTTTACACAGCAGCTTCATTTTCATTCCACATCCATTTGTGCGCCCAATTCAAGGAGATAAGTGACTGTTGGCTCTTCGTTTTCATTGTCTAGAATGTTGTTGGTCTTGCCCAGAGAAGACCAAAGAGGTCAAAACGCGTCGCCTTTCGTTTTGCCATTTGTTTGCCTCTTTGTTCGGCGGAAAAGTAATTCTCCTTTTAAGTTTGTTTTTAGACAGACTGTTGTGTGCTATGAGCTCCAATAGGAGAACTGGGACAAGACAGTGGACTTCCATCCCCTTAATGGATGAGTGTTTGGGAGCATTTCTCAAATATCCTGACCAGAGTTCCATCCCTTTAAAGGATGAGTGCCTGAGAGTATTGCCTAGATTTTCTGACTAGCGTTGTATTTCTGGACTTCGAAAACTCTGTCGTGCATCAAAACGGAATGACCGAGGGCGGAAAATGAAGCAAAATTTAGAAAGAAAGGGGGTTAGTTACCGCCCAGATCATAGACAAACAAACTACAGGACAAGACAAGACAAAAATTAGGACAGTGAAAACTAAGACAGCGAAACCACTTATCTTCTCCTGTTCGCCGCACGGCCAAAATGGCCGCTGGATTTAGTTTGTCTATGTCCTTGGCGATAACTAACCCCTCTCTTTTCTAAATTCTGTCATGTACTGTTAAAGTGAGGTGACAAGAGGCGGGAATTGAAACAATTCTTTTAAAAGTGAAAACTGTAATAAATCGCCAGACATAGGGGACGAACAAATTACAAGACAAAACACGATGCGTTTCGACCCGTTAAGTCTCTTTCATGCAAAATGAACGACATGCAGGACCATGAAAACGGAGAACGTGCAGTCATGTACATGCACACAACTGAAACCCGACGTGAAGCGAAACAAAGAACAATGAAAAGCAGCATACAACGATCACAAGGGCACACATCAAATCGGTGACGTGAAACGAACTACAAAGGCAAGAATGGTAGTAGCAGTCAGTTATGAATTGAAGGTAATGGTAGCAGTCAGTATGAATTGAAGGTAGTTATGAAGTAAGGTGACTGCTGCTGTGTTTCTTACTTTGCTTCATGTCCATTTTTGGTTGTGTGCGTATAAGTGATTGCTCGTTCTTCGTTTCCATTGTCCTGGATGTTTGCTTATCTTGCCGAAGGAGACCTAGGAGGTCGAAACGCGTCGTAATTTGTCTTGTAATTTGTACACTTTATCTGACGGATGCATTGTCATTTTTCCTTAAAAAAATGTTAAAAAAAACCTCTGCCATTTAGTCTACATGACTTGAATGGCACTCGTAGCATCATCTTTATCATCCTCATTCTCAATAATTCAATTCAAAAAAAGAAAAGTCTCCAGTTCTGTCCACCTGCATTCGTGGTGACCTCAGTTTGGATTTCGTCTCCATTTCCAGGGCAAGCATGTCAAAGTTGCCAGTATTGGCAAATTTGTGGGCTCTTTTGATGGACGTGGTGGCGTCCACCGGAGGAGAGGGGGGGGGGGGCGGCTTTTTCTCAATTTATCCCCACGGCTAAGCAGTTATTATCGCCAGAAGAGGGGCTTCTTAGTAAGTGACATACGGCGTATGTTGAATAAGAACAGGCATACCGAACACTAATCGAAGCGAATGAGACTATAAACCGAGGTTCTGTGTGTGAACGCACGCGTAACATCTTGCACACACGTAAAATCCCATCACCAACTTTCGGAAGAGAAGGCTAGTTTGGCCGTTGGTGTGGATGACACGTTACACATAGCATGCACGTTCCCAGAAGATGGAGTATGGCTATCTTAATGGCGGGATAAAAAAAAACGGTCATACACACAAACTCCACTCTCCCTTTGTTGGGTAGATGGGAGTAATCCTTGCCTTTCTATACAGGGGGTGTCCGCAGGAGTATCAGCCTGCGTACGCAGAAGAAGAAGAAGAAGGAAGAAGAAGAAACAAGAAGAAGAAGCGACTCAGCAGTATGTACATATTTGGACATATCGTTTCTTCCGATGCCGCAGACACGACGGCACAAAGCTTGGTTCACAGTGCTCCTCCTCGTTGGAGCATACAATGCCACTGATATACACGGAAAAGACAAAGTTCATACTTTTTTGTAAAGAATTTACACTGGGAAACAAGCTGACAAAAAAAAAAATGGCATGGCATGTGGCTTGAGTGTTTCGGTTATTGTCACAAAGATGAGTTTTCATTACCAGCTGCTATTGACAACACGAACAACGAAAACTAACAGATGGGCATTTGCCCGCTGAGTTTAACACAGGCATTTCATGGTGAGAGTGAATCAATCAATTATGAAAAAAAAGTAGGCCCCTACAGTGTAAAATAGTAGGAGGATGGAGGCCTCACTGATTTAAAAAAAAAAAAAAAAACAGAATGTAAGAAAAAGGAGACAAAGTATGGAAAGATTGGAGGTCGGGTGAACCCCTAAAACAATTAAAAAAAAAAAAAAAAACCGAACACAACACAACAAGAATCGAGGAATTCAAGTAAGTTTCCTGGACAAGTCAATGCAAGTCGGAAAGAAGATCTCTCTCATCTCTCTCTCTCTCTCTCTCTCCTCGTCTCTCCTCTCTCTCTCTCCTCTGGCGGAAAAGAAAGATATAATTGTAACCTCTTATCAGTCCTCCTCTCTCTCTCTCTCTCTCTCTCGCCTCTCTCTCTCTCTCCTCTCTCTCTCTCTCTCTCTCTCCTCTAAGCCTGTCTCTCTCTGTCTCTCGGCTCTCTCGAGTCTCACTCTCTCTCACTCTCTCTCTCTCTCTCTCTTCTCCCTCTCTCTCTCTCTCCTCTGTGTGTGTGTGTGTGTGTGTGTGTGTGTGGGTGTGTGTGTGTGTGTGTGTGTGTGTGTGTGTGTGTGTGTGTGTGTGTGTGTGTGTGTGTGTGTGTGTGTGTGTGTGTGTGTGTGTGTGTGTGTGTGTGTGTGTGTGGGTGTGTGTGTGTCTGTGTGTGTGTGTGTCTGTCTGTCTGTGTCTGTGTTAGAAAGGGGGTAGGGTTCGGGAAAGGCGTGGAAATCACACACGCCCACATACATTTAGACCTGTTACCCGGGCTTGCAAGATCTGATCATGCTGAAATGTGGTTTGGAAGCCAAGAGAGTATTGTAAAGAGACCACACGAGCTTTTATGCCCTATTTGAGAGACGGGATAGAGACTGGACAGATGAAAAAAAGACCAGAAATGGAAGGAGAGAGGTGGAAACTACGTTGAGAGGAGAGTTAGGGGGAGGGAGCCGGGAGGTATGGTCTGAAAAAGATTTCACATGAGTAGGAAGGAGAGGGATAATGGTTTCCTATTCTCATGGGAAAAGGTGGGATAAAAAGGAACTTTACAGAACAGCACGGGGTGTGAAAAGGGAGGGACACAAAAATGGAAGGAAGCGAAAAAAAGAGGTTTCCATTCTCATGATAAATCACACACATGCACAAAAAATACACAGACGCACACAGACACAGGTACACACTTTTCAAGAGAGAGAGAGAGAGAGAGAGAGAGAGAGACAGAGAGAGAGAGAGAGAACAGAGAGAGAGAGAGAGAGAGAGGTTTCTTGTTCAGCCAGAGATTTTTGCTATTATAGTTTGCATACTTCGTTAATTCGTTCGTTTCTTGTTCAGCTGTTTCGTTGATTGTTGGCTGATCAGTTATTTGGTTTCATTTTATATCGTTTAGTTTTCCTTTCTTATTTACTGTTTATATATATATATATATATATATATATATATATATATATATATTCGTATATATCATATATATATATATATATATATATTCGTTCCATTCGTTGATTCATCAGTTTAGCTTCGTTTTTTCTGGAACATTCCTTATGACCACTGCCAAGGTCATGAGTTTCAGCTACGTCCCTTGAGTTCTTTTTGTTTGTGTGTCAGCACGATGGTGAGTCAGCAAGTTTGTGTGTCACCAAGTCTGTGTTCGTGTGTCAGCCAGTCTGTGTGTCAGAACATGTGTGTGTGTGTGTGTCAACAAAATGACGCAGTGCCCATCAACTCCATTTCAACCAGATTCCGTCTAAAGGCTGATTGTGACTCAAAGGACGACACAATTAAGTGTTAGAGCGGATCCGTTGTGCCGATCAGGGATAAACCGGATCTAGGATCATTCACAAGGTATTGCACATTTTTTTTAAATCACAGTTTCAAAGTAAGGTAACCGCAGGCCACAACGTGACCCATTCTGAGCCCATTTCCAGGAGAGAAATGATCGTTCGTCCGTCGTGTCTATTGTCTGGAAGGTTGTTTGTCTTGTCTGAAGAAGACCAAAGAGGTCGAAACGCGTCGTGTTTTTGTTTTGTGATGTGTTTGTCTCTTTGGTTCGACGGCAGCAGTAAATCTTCATTTAGATCTTTTGTTTCGAAATGTATAAAAATCATCTGTTCAGATTTGAAAGACGCTTCGTAAAAATGTGGCGTGTGACCTATGAGCGATCCCACTTCCTGTTAATGTGGATAGGGTTGATGGCCCTCTTCGCTGAGTGGGAACACAACGAACTGATCGAAACGCCCTGGTCATTATCAACGAACTGATCGAAACGCCCTGATCATTATCAACGAACTGATCGAAACGCACTGATCATTATCTACGAACTGATCGAAACGCACTGATCATTATCTACGAACTGATCGAAACGCCCTGATCATTATCAACGGACTGATCGAAACGCCCTGATCATTATCAACGGACTGATCGAA